>OX326967.1:7588328-7927490 GCA_946800305.1 Medicago arabica | reverse complement strand
AGAGAGAGAGAGAGAGAGAGAGAGAGTAATTTGGTTCGATTGAAGGACCAAGTTGACACAATTTATTTTTCTTTGATACTAAATTGCTTAATTTTTCATGGATCAAATTACGTTTTATGATTTTTTTCACAAATTAAAATTGGACTTCACTCTTAAAATTAAATTATAAATCATAAAAATTAAAGTAACAATATGAAAGGGAAAGAAATTGTGAGGTAAAAAATCAAACCAATCAGTTAGGAAGAACATTAAACCAACCAATGAGCTATAGAAAAGTCATAAGTCAATGGGCTAGGAGTAAAAACTCATAAGTCAATCTGGATGTACAGCCATAATTTTTATTCAATGTAATCTTGAAAGAGTTGGAAAAGTCATTATAATGAAGATGACTTAGAAAACGAATGATGTTATTAGAATATTCTCAAAATACATCAATATTAATTTTTTTGAGGGAGAATTTTTCTTTCATTATAGTTCTATCAAACTCGAATGACTTTATAGTTGCATGCAGAGGAGATTCAGTTTACAAACACATAAAAATTATATTGTAATGTTGAAAGACTCGAATCAGTCATCATAACGTAACAGATAGGGTAGAAAAAAAAAGATAGGGTAGAAAATAAATAATTCTTATTCCAATGGTAAATATAGAGACAATACTATTTGTCCAAAAATAAAAGAGAGACAAGGACTATTTTGTTTTTTTTTTACATTGACAATGACTACATAGAGAGACTAATACGACTCTTTCTATGATTCTGATAAAATTTAAAAATTAATGAATATATGGACCTACTAATAAGTAATCGGCGTTTTAAGTTTTTTTTTATTGGCATAGATTTTTCATGATACAAGAAAATTGTTCCTCTTATTTATAACTAGCGAATGACATTCACGTGACCGTCTTTCCACTCTTTTTATTACGTTAACCTTTGAAAATTATGAAGGATGTGTTTTTATGAAATTATAATTTTGATTAGAAGTAAAATATTAATTTTTTTTGCTTTCAATTTATAACAAATCAAACTAACCATGATTATCAATTTCAATGAAACTAACAATATAACAAAGAAAAAAATTTGATTCTTAAAAAAAAACAATATAACAAAAAAAAAATTACCTTATCAATTTTTTAATGACATCAACAAAAAAGTTATAGAAAAAGTTGTTGTTTAAGGGTGTATTTTTTATTAAAGAAAAGTTGATGTTTAAGGGAATAATTAGGATAATGAAAAGTAAATATAGACACATTCTTCTAGTTTGTCATACTTTTTAAATGATAAAGGAAAAAATTGGACATTTGTGTTTGTTAAAGTTTTATTTTAATATTTAAATATTTAAATTTATTTTTATCTATTTGTTACATGTGTTATTTGTATTGAAAATTGAGGACATTTTTGAAAAAAAATCCAACCCAAAAGAATTGAAATGAGTTTTTTTCTTTATATAGTATCAATATAGATATAGATATATAGAATTCGTGAGATGAAAATTAAATCAATCAGCTAGAAAAAGTAGGAAACCAACCAATGCTCTTATAATACGATAACATGACTTTCAAGTCAATGTACATGTACAACCACAACTTTTTAGCCAATGTAATGTTGAAAGATTAAAAAAGTCATCATAATATAATGGATGAGAAAAAAATGAATGATGCATATTAGAATGACCTTCCGCAATGCATCAACGTTAAATCTTAAGAGAAATAGCTTTGCCATCCATTGCAGTCCTATTTAATTTGATGAATAGTTTGTATAGTTGAAAGCAAAGGATATCCTATTCACATAAAAATCAAAACGCAATGCCGAAAGACTTAGAATAGCCATCATAAGGTAATAATTTTGCTAGAAAATGAACCATGCTTATTAAAATTGCAAATAAAGAGACTCTGACTAGTTGAGAGAGAGAGAGAGTGAGAGAGAGAGGGAGAGGGAGAGGGAGAGAGGGGGGAGAGAGAGAGAGATGAAGGATCAAGTTGACACAATCTATTATTCTTTGATACTAAATTGCTTAATTTTTCTAGGATCAAATTAACTTTTACGATTTTTTTCACAAATTAAAATTGGACTTTTTTTTTAGAGAAAAATTGGACTTCGCTCTTAAAAATAAATTATAAATCATAAAAATTAAAGTAACACTATGAAGGGAGAGAAATTGTGAGATGAAAAATCAAACCAATCAATTAGGAAGAAAAAATTTAACCAACCAATGAGCTCTATATGCAGCATAAAAAATTTCAGACTTAGGTACCCATATCTTTAGGGGTCCTTTAGGGTTAGTTATGAAAGTTTAAGTCTTCTTCTTTTGTGCCTTATGCTTGAAGTTAAGTGACTTCTCTTCATTCAAGACTCTAGGTTTAACACCTTTTGATCTTGAATCCCATGAAGAAACAATTGTTTTCCTCCTTCTAAACTTAATCTTTAAGACTTCATACTATGAGTTCTTTAGAACCTGAGATTTAGATTCTGGTCTCTTCAGAATCTGAATCTTTGGAGTCTTAGATTCAGAGTTAATCATAACCTTAGACTTAGAGTTCTTTGACTTTGAAGCAATCATAGTCTTAGAAGCTTCAGGTTCTGACTAGATTACAATCTCAGACTCAATAGCTTCAAGCACAAAGTGAGTTTTCAAACCCTTCTTAATGCATTCACAACATGATTTAAGATTGATTCTATTAGGTTTCCCTTCTGAAAATCCAATCTCTTTACCATTGTTATCATATATGCTATAAATCATAGAAGCTACTTTGCTTCTGTAAGTACCTGATATAATTAAATCTTCAAGAGAAATCTCTTGTTTACTTAAAGGTTTCCCTTCACACTTTTCTTGATGTTTCTGATAAAGATACTTGAGTTTGTTTTCATAAGTTCTACAAATAAAGTCAAAACTCCTAAGTTCTTCTTTAGATTCCTTTAGATCCAATATAGTCTCTTTTTTTTTGTTTTAATAAATCAACATATTTATCTTTTAAATCTTTCAACTCATTGGTTCCGTGTTCAAAATGTGTGAGAAGCTCTTTAAGTGATTCAATGAGTTCTTCTCTGGGAATTTTAGAATATACCTAATTTTCATCTTCAAAGTCTGTTTCAGGTTCAGCATCTGAAGCTTCTGTAGCTACTAACCCCACAACTACATTTGCTTCCTCTTCAACATTATCCTTGTCAGACCCTGACTCATTGTCTAAATCTTCCCAAGTGGCCATCAGACTCTGCTTGATCTGTCTTCTGAACTTGTTGGATTTGAAAGTTTGATTTCATGGGTTTCTCCTTTTGAAGATCAGAACAATCACCAATGAAGTGTCCAGGCTTCTTACGGTTGAAACAACCTTTCTGATCTTCTTAGTTGAGACCAAAATTGTCGAATTTTAAAATACGGGGACCAATTCTACAAAATAGTAAAATTAGGGGGATTAAAACTGCAATTAAACCTATTTTATTTTCTTATAATAAAAACCGAAAGAGTATTTTATTCATAAATTTAATTGTATATGCACTAGAAGTAAAGTCCACAAAAGTGGGCATGACTAAAAATTTATAATTTTATGTTCATGATGTTAATTTTATACCTTCTTTTATTTTTATTGAGTAAAGTAGACATAATGGCTTAGAATAAAACACATATTCCAACTTTTATGAATTCTGATTGATATCCAAGCTAACTTACCTACTTGTTAAAGTTGGCAGTAGCATTGGTTGGAGGAGCATTTCTCTCTGCTTCTGTTCAAACCTTAATGGACAAACTAGCGTCAGAAGAATTTCAAGATTATGTCAACAATAAAAAGTTGAATGTATCACTCTTGAGACAATTAGAAACAATACTGCTGGCTTTTCAGGCTGTGTTGGATGATGCAGTAGAGGTTAAACAAATCAACAATCTTGCTGTCAAACAATGGCTTGATGAGTTGAAGGATGCAATTTTGGATGCAGTGAGATATTAAAGCCAAAATTGAGGTTTTATGGTTTCACAAGCAATATGGTTCTATTATTTCATTCTATAAAGTGTAAACCACTTTCAAAACCTGAAACTTCGCCAAGAAATACATCAACAAAAAAGTAAACTTTTTCGCCAAGAAAATAAAGTATATCTTATTTTTTATTTTTTATGAATATCACATATCTGTATCATGCATGCCAAAGAATTAGCCAATTAGTAAAAAAAAAAAAAAAAATAACGCGCACACATATGTGACACCCAGATAATACGAATAAGAATGAATGAATTACAATTTTGAACACTCTATTTTCACTCATTCACATATTTGGTACCGCTGATGGTCTTCCCCTTTCATTAATTATAGTCACCTGTTATTCATCTGTGTCCGAATTTAACATTCTTCCTTTCTGAAACATGGAGCAGTTACACATCACTTGTGAAATTGGAGTTATGGAATAGTTGTCAAGGACTTGCCGCCTTCCCATTGGATGGTTTCCCTGCGCTCCAAAGTATTCACATTTACGGCTGTTGGAGTCTAGAGTCCATTTTTTTATATGTCCGTTCTCTTCGCTCCTCAAGAGATGAACATTGAACACCCTCACTGCTATTGAACATAACTTACCATTTTGTGAAGGAGCCTGCCTACCTCCAAAACTACGATCAATTTATATTGTATCAGTAGGAATAGCAACGCCTATAACTGAATGGGGTCTCCAACACCTGACTGCTCTTTCAAAATTGAGTATTGAAGGTGACGATGATATTGATAACACCTTGTTGAACGAGCGGTTGCTGCCTATTTCCCTTGTGTCCCTCACAATCACTCATCTCTCGAAAATGAAATCCTTTTACTTCAACACCTTTCTTCTCTTCAAAAACTTTGATTTCGATGTATTTCAAGGCTTAAATATTTGACAGAAGCCTCAATTTCTTCTGCTCGTAAATCATTAAAATTTGAAAATTGTCCAAGACTTAAGTCACTTCCAGAAGACAGACTCCCTTCATTTCTTAAGCTATCGAGCATTAGAGAATGTCGTCTGCTGGAAGTTAGGTATGGAAAAGAGAGAGGGGAACATTGGTCCAACATTGCGGACATACCTGTCATAAAAATAAATGGCCAAGTAACTATTTAACTAGTTAGGAAGAATTTATTCACCCCTGTTTTAAGAACCTTTTTATTCTGTCCCTATTTATGAAGAATTTATTCATATATTTTGTAGCCTACCCCCTGTATGAAATTTGATGTTCCTTCGAAATGATTAATCTGTTTCATTTTTCAAAATCATATAATTAATCCTGATTGAGAGAATTTCATATTATTCTATGTTCTGATATTGATGAAATTAAGTTGTATGTTGCAAGGTATTATTGATTTCATTATTTTTTAGTGAATATGTCAATGATAAGACTTGCATAGTGTATAATTGTCCAGCATGCCATATAAAAGTTTTCTTATGTGTAGAAATTTGAAATTGAACTCGGTATCCTGAGGTTTACAACATTCACGCCAACATTCACATTCACATTACGATTGTATCGCACTATACTGCAGAGTATCACATCGAATATTGTATTGTAGTTGTGGTAAACTCAAAGACATAAATGCTGCATTCAAGATTTAAAACTTTTAAGATTCTACTAAGTCTTGAATAGTTAACTCTCCACAGTCCACACGACACTTATGCATAAATTCATAAACTAAAAGATAATACTTGCGTATGGATCCTCTAAGCACCATAAACCTATAAACTTAACAAGATTAGGATGTTGAATTTTCCAATATCGTTTATTTCATCCTAATAGCCAAAATATTTCTTCCTGCAAGGCACAATAAAAAAACAAGAACAAAATATAGTAGTAAGAAAGCAATCAATTTTGAACACATGATTAAAATAACAATGTAGACCTAGTTATTGTACCCGAGATGAGCGAGTTCAACCCAGGATAGGTCAGCGATGGATATATAAGCAAGCAAGCAAGCATATTGCATTGAAAGAAGAAAAAAGAAGGTAGTATATATAAAATGTTATTACCAGTGTCTGGTTTGGAGAGAGAAAAGAGACATAGTAGATAAGTGCAGCCCATAAGAGAAAGAGTAAAATTGAGGTTGTCCAATCTCTTTTTCTTTCCTCCTCAACACTGCTGTTGTTGGTAACTTGACTCTCTTTGTTGGAATCATTGCAAATGACAATACTATTACTCTTTCTCCGAGATGATGCATTAGAAGCAACAGAGGGAGTTTTCATTACTAGAGGGGTGAATGAGCTTAATCTGCAACAACATCCCGAGGGTACTGTTATTGTTGCCGTGAGAATTGAAGGTTGAATTGAGTTTTTGTATTTCAGAGTGGGGAAGTTACAAGATACAAGATTAGGTTTAGCTACAACTAGCACCATAATCAAACTTCAACTTCAACTTCAAACCGCACACAAGCGGGTGCAAATTACAATACAGATAAAACAGTGATCTTCGTATTAAAAAATATATAGTTATTAGCAATTAAAATTAATAAAAATTTAAAAATGTAAATAAAAAATAGTAAAAACAGAGTTTAAGAAAAATAAAATATCAGTGGATTATCAATACATCAATACTGTAAGTGAGACACCTTCGAGCTAAAAAAAATTTCATTTCGAACTCAAGTCGAGCATCGAACCGAGCCATTTTTTATCAAGTTGAGTTCCGATGAGTTTGATTCGGCCAGCTCATTTTTAGCTCTAGTTTATAAATTTAAGATGTATAAAAGTTATTTTGATTTGCCACTAGGCAGTAGATTTGATTTGATTGCATAAAAATAATAAAATTACGTAAAGATTGATTAAGAAAATATAAGGAGAGAGATGAGATCAGGTCTGTCGAATCCTCTGAATTCCCCTAATTGGTATAATGCACCTATTCTTATGAAGAATTCTCTAGTTCCACTATAGTTAACAAAATAGCCCTAACCAATCCCTTGAGTTATGACCCTCTTCTCTAACTACAGCCCCTAATTTCTTAGGCAGTCTAATAATCATCGAAGGTTTTAATAACGTTAACCTAATATCACTAACAAACGATTATCTATTCCTAGACTAACCATGTTTAGTAGAACAATTCAATTAGGTCTAATTAGAAAACTATGGTCAGTAGTCATTCATTATCACGAAATCATATTTATATTTGATCAGGATATAAAAAGCATTAAGAACAATTGAATTGAATAAAAACTAGATTGTAATTCATAAAGAATAGAGTTTCACAGCAACATGGATCAATTAGGGTTACACAGATTCATCTCGGACCCAATCTCTAAGAGATTTAGCTACTCATAATTGAGTTTACAAATAGCATAATCATTGGAATAATTAAAACATATATGAACTGAGTTAAGGATGATGAAATCAGCCTTCCAGCCGTCTTCAGGTCCTAAAATTGCAGTTTAGCTCCTTAAAATCGTCACCCCTTGTTTCTGGATTTGGTTCAGCTTAAGTAGCTAATATTTTCTAGGTCAAAAATCGCGGCACGGTTGGAAAAATCGTACCACGATTGCTTCAATATTTCCAGATCCTTCTGTTAAATCGTAGCACGCCTTGAGAAATCGTATCACGATTCAGTGTTTCAAAAACATGCCTTTCTGCCAAAGGAAATCGTGCCACGGCAATGCAAAATCGTGCTGCGATTTCTTACTTTCAGCATCTCCAAATTTCTTGCTTTTATGGCTCTTTGATCCTTCATATTGCTTCAGAACTCTAACAATTTGTCAAAATAAATCCAAAATATTACGTAATGACAACATGTCATTACAACCCCAGACTTGAACTATTCCTTCTCCTCAAGGAATTTATTTGTAACATTGACTATCGACAGTAAAATAACAATTACCTGATCAAGCAGTAGTACCCAAAAAAGTTCATCTCCTGACTGACTAAAGATGAGTTAGTTTGACTTGTTAACATCCACCAATTCACAACTCCACGCAACAATTTGAAAAGGGTTCACACAGTCGACATGCAATCTACATATTACCATAAGCTTGAAAAGTTTCTAAACGACAATCAAAATCAATGTTAATGCATACTTTGAGGTCTTTGAGGGTTATAACGGGGCTTAGGTGAAGGTGGGATAATATTTAGATAAGTAAGCTACACAAAATCATGAGTTAGGCACTCCTACGGAAATTAAAGCACAGTCTCAACCTATTATTCACCTTTGGAACATCAATTTATTGTAAAGGTACTAGAGAACGCTTGTAACATTTGGGACAATCGAGTTTTAACTTACTCGGATTTTCAATGTTTTGTCCCTTTTTCATTTTTTTAATACACCATTTTTGTGTGTATTTTTCATTCATCACATTTTTTTTATAAGTTCTTTCTTTATTCTCTAGTACCTCCACCCCAAACTTAATTGGTTGCAAATTCCAATAGCAACCCCAAACTTAGTATTTAGCAACATTCTACAATGCCTAACTCAGATAAATCAAATTGGGATAAATCCTAAAAGTCTCTAAGCTTGTAATGTAGTTTATCACCGAACAAAAAGTTCTAAACCTACCGACTCAATTTGGCTAAAAAGAGGATATAAATTCAATAAGAAATCAGGGTAGGCTTCAAAGGCTCACAGGACCAAGCACTTTCACCTCAGTATGCAATAACAAAAATCAATCGACAGTAGAGAAACAGTGCAATTTCTAGAAATGTAAAAGCATGGAACACTCTTATGTAAGTAAATTGGAAAAATAAAATTTGGCCATGAATCTTACAGTGTTTAGATTTCTAGAAGTTGTGACTACCTAACTGAACTGTCGTACATTTCGCCTATGAACACAAGTCACTCCTCCTTATGAACTTTTTTGGAATACCACTTGATCACATATTTGTTACTAAACTGTAAAAAGTCAATGAAAAAAATCATTAATAATAAACAAGTGCAAGATTCATTACAAAACGGGGAAAGTACGAGTTCACGGATTTTTGACATTACAAGAAACATAAAAACAATGCGGTAATAAAACACAATTCTTAAAAGAGAATACAATAAAAGAAAAACAAAAACAAAAGGGAGGAATTACTAAGCCATCAGTAGCTTAGTTGTCACGCATCGCGTCCTCATCAATCCAAGTACTTGGGTTACCCTCATCGGGCAATCCCTCAAAGAAGTTGTCCTCAGTCCTCTTCTCCCCCGCATCGAAATCATCAGTGATTTCCTTCTTCATAAAAGCGGCAAACTGCTCCTGATGAGCAAAATAAACATCCATGCGCTCACGAGAACTATCAAACCTCTCATAAGAGCCAGTGATTGGCCTCCTATGCAGTTGTGCTTCTGCGGTAAACTCGGCAGAGAACCTAGGACGGTTCACCCATATCTGATCAGAAGTTTCATTCATCTAATTCGCCGAAGTAAACATATACTCCAGCAACTTAGGGTGGATAGGAGGGTACTGATCCTGCTGCTGACTTCCCTATCCCTGCTCCATTTGCGGTGGTGCCTCAGGTGCACCCCTACCTTCTCTCCTCCTCATGAACTCCTCATATTTCCTCGTGAAGATGTCCATGGTCTTGTCTGTGATAGGCTGAGTAGTGGTGGCGCTCAAATCTCCTTCAAATTCTTGCACCCCTTTCTCTTCACACAAACAGTTAATAATACTTCCATGCCCATACACAATTGCGTTTCCCGTAGCCATCTTATGAATGTTGTTGGCAATGAGTTTACTAACATTGATCGGTTTTTGGTCTAGAATGACAGAAACAATGAATACCCTCTTGAGAGGGATTTTCGTAGAGCAAGATGTGCTCTCGAGTGTCTGGATCACAAAGGACGTCCATGCCTTAGGAAATGGCAGAAAATCAGCATAGGTAAACATGCTAGCACTCTTCCAAGTCGCACTGGCCTACACATTTTTGCAATTAAATCATCCCAATCTCTCTCAACCATGTCCTTCCTTATTCGTACTAACCTTTCAACCTCGCACTCTTCTGGTGGTGTCAACCCAAGCAACTTGTTGATCGCCTCAGCACTAAAATCCATAGTTTTTCCTCTTACATATGCCTTGTACATCGTTTCAGAAAACCGAGCATTGGAGAAGAATTCCATAATCACAGATTTGTTGTTTACTTCGGGAACCATGTTGTTTAGTTCTTCCCATCCCCATTCTCGTAACATTGTATCAAACAGAGGATACTTGGTAAGCTTGGTTACATCAAACTTTCTTTCTCCCACTACCTCAAAACTCTTGCAGTAATCGAACCACTGCTTTGCATCTTCAGATATAAACCATTCAACATTTGTCGGTGGGACAAGGTTGGTTCTTTTCCGTTTTGGTTGGCTAGAGGAGGCTTGGTTGGTGGCGGTTTTCCTAGTGGATTGTCTTGTTGGGTTTATGGGTGCCATTGGTTTGATGATGATGAAGCTTTAGAGATGTGTGAGGGAAATGGTTGGTGTTTTTCTAAGTTTGAAGAATTGAAATGATAATGTTGGATGAAATGGTAATGGGTGATGAGTGATGGGTGAATAAATGATGATTTGATGATGAATTTTGTAGTTAGGGTTGGCAAGAAAAATTTGGGCAGAGTAACACTAGGGTGAAAACGTGAAACTGTTTGAGATTTGCTGGTGTATATATCGGAACAGGTGAAATCGTGTTACGGTTGGGTTTTTCCGTAACGCGATTTGTTGTAACGGTAACTTTTTTTTTTAAAATACCAACAAAATCGTATTACCATTTGACAATCGTAATGCGATTTTGCTTGGCAGAAAGGCAGTTAAAATTCTGAAGAAATTGTATCGCAATTTGCCTTACCGTGATCCGATTTTTGTGGTCGACGCCCAGGCAGTTTGACTTCAAAATCGTGTCATGATTTCAGTACTGTAACGCGATTTTGAAGGCAGAATGAAAAATTATTTTTTAAACTTTTGCTGGGCTACCATTTATTAACATAAGAGTTTGAGGGGAAAATTGTGTCACAACATAAGTATTGTGTCACAACTTTCCGGGCAGTACTTGTACTTGGTTTTGAGAAAATTCCTGCCTTTATAAAAATAAAAGAAATATTTTTGTGATTTTGCTTTTTATATTGAACAATAAAAGATAAAAGAAATACTACCTGAAAAATAAATGGTGGGTTGTCTCCCACCTAGCGCTTATTTACCGTCACTAGCTTGACTGTCAAGGATCCTCAGAGATCCTTTAGAACAAGTCCTACCAAGTTGACCACCGTCTTAGCATCATTAGCAATACAATGTATTGCTTCTACCCATTTAGTGACGTAGTGAACACAAACAAGTGTAGGGAGATAAGAATAAGAAGAAGTGAAAGGTCCCATGAAATCAATGCCCCAACAATCAAAATGTTCAATTTTGATGATTCCAGTTAGGGGCATCTCATTCCTCTTAGAAATGGTACCTGTCCTTTGGCATTTATCACACCGTTTGACAAAGTCATGGCAATCCTTGAACAAGGTAGACCACCAGAAGCCACTTTGCAAGACTTTTGCAGCGGTTCTTTCTCCATTATGGTGGCCTCCATAAGCTGAGCTATGGCAATGCCACATGATCTTATTAGCTTCCTCACCTGCAACACAACATCTAATCAAACCGTCAGTGCTTACCTTAAACAGATAAGGATCATCCCACAGATAATGGTTTGCATCCTTGAAGAACTTTTTTCGTTGATGGTATGTCATCTCATCCGGTATAATGTCACCGGCCTTAAAATTCGCCATGTCAGCAAACCATGGCCTTACACCCACAACAAACAGTTTTTCATCCGGGAACTCGGCCATGATTGCCTTCTCCTTCTTTGTGACCTCTTTGTTATCTAGCCGTGAAAGGTGATCAGCCACCACATTCTCGACTCCTTTCTTATCATGAATCTCAAGATCAAACTCTTGCAACAAGAGAATCCACCTCAACAGCCGAGGTTTTGAATCCCCCTTGGTTATGAGATATTTAAGAGTTGCATGATCTGTAAAAACAATGACTTTGGGGCCTATTAGATAAGAACGGAATTTTTCCAAAGCAAATATTACCACAAGTAGTTCTTTTTCAGTTGTGGAATAGTTCACTTGATTCTCATTTTAAACCTTGCCTGCGTAGTAAATTGCATGGAAAAATTTGTTCTTGCGTTGGCCTAGGACTGCACCAACAGCATAATCACTTGCATCACACAGAAGTTCAAAAGGTAATTACCAATTAGGAGCAATGATTATTGGTGCAGTCACCAACTTTGTTTTAATCAAATAAAAAACGTTCAAGCATTCAGAATCAAAATTAAAATTATTTTCTTTGACTAAGAGGTTACAAAGGGGCTTGACAATTTTTGAAAAATCTTTTATAAAGCGCCGGTAGAAACCAGCATGCCCCAAGAAACTCCTTACTCCCTTGACATTAACAGGAGGTGGAAGTTTCTCTATAACCTCTATTTTGGCTTGGTCCACACCTCTATTCCTTTAGCACTTATTTTATGCCCCAAAACTATACCTTCCGTTACCATAAAATGACATTTTTCCCAATTTAAAACAAGGTTAGTTTCAGTGCATCTTTTAAGGACATCATTTAAATGGAACAAGCATTGATCAAAAGACTTACCAAACACAAAAAAGTCATCCATGGATACCTCAATGTTCTTCTCTATCATATCAGAGAAGATGGAGAGCATACACCTTTGAAAGGTCGCTGGTGCACCGCATAGCCCAAAAGGCATTCTTCGATACGCAAACACACCAAAAAGACAGGTGAAAGCAGTCTTTTCTTGATCTTCCGGAGCCACAACAATTTGATTATACCCCGAGTACCCATCCAAAAAGCAATAAAAGGCTTGGCCAACCAACCTCTCTATCATTTGATCCATGAATGGTAATGGGAAGTGATCCTTCCTTGTTGTTGTATTCAATCTCCGATAATCTATGCACATTCTCCAACCAGTGACTGTACGAGTGGGTATCAATTCATTCTTATCATTAGCCACCACCGTCATTCCACCTTTTTTAGGCACCAGATGAACATGACTTACCCAAGAACTATCAGAAATAGGGTAAATCATACCTGCATCTAGTAATTTCAGAACTTCTTTCTTCACCACTTCCTTCATTGTCGGGTTTAGTCTTCTTTGAGGTTGGACAACAGGTTTATGATCAGCCTCCATATGTATCTTGTGCATGCAGTAAGCTGGACTAATACCCTTCAAATCAGAAATAGACCATCCTATCGCTTCTTTGTTTTCCCTCAAAACCCTCATCAGTTTATCTTCTTCTAAAGGTGTCAAGGTGATGTTGATAATAGCTGGTTGAGAAGTATCATCACCGAGGAAAACATACTTCAATTGAGGAGGTAGTGTTTTCAATTCTGGAGTTTTCTCTCCCTCTGCACAAGTTGCGCACCTTGGGAATCTTCATGAAGTAACTTTTCAATTTTTACCGGTTCCATTTCTTGCTTATTTTCCTCAAGTTGCTTTACACAGTCCTTTACTTCAAAATCTTCATCGAAATTACAACTTTCTATAGAATTCACAATTGTTCTTTCCATAGGCTATGTTGGTTGAGGTTCACTAGAATTGTCTTCAACTATTTCATCAATAACATCAATACGGTAACATTGAGGATTGTCACTTCGGTGCTTCATAGCTTCAAAAATATTAAACACCACTTGTTCATCTTGAAATCTCAACATAAGTTCACCCCTCTCAACATCAATCAAAGCACGACCAGTTGCAAGGAATGGTCTTCCTAGAAGTAAAGGGACATCTTCATCTTCAACAAAATCCAAGATAACAAAATCAGCCGGAAACACTAAGTCATTAACCTTGACCAATACATCTTCTAGAATACCGTAGGGATAAGAAATTGACCTATCAGCTAAAGTGAGGGTCATTTTTGTAGCTTTCGGTTCACCACACGCTAGTTTCTTCATCATCGAGAGAGGCATCAAGTTTATACTTGCCCCTAAATCACATAAAGATCTTCCGACATCTAATTTCCCAATGGAACAAGGAATAGTAAATGCTCCAGGATCTTTTAATTTAGGTGGGAGTTTATTTTGAAGGATTGCACTACAATTTTCTGAAAGTGCAATGTTCTCACTATCCTTAGGTTTCCTTCTTCCAGTCAATAATTCTTTCATAAACTTAGCATAAACAGGAATTTGGTCAAGAGCTTCACTAAAAGGAATATTAACCTGCAGTTGAGAGAAAAGTGCCATGAACTTCTTGAATTGTCCTTCCTCCTTCTTTTTCTTCTTTGCCAAATGAGGGTAAGGAAGCTTCACATACGATGAAATTTCTTGCTCTTTGTTCCCCCTCCTTCAGCAGTTGGCTTTTAGACTTCCTCAAGATTGAGTCAACATCTATTAACTTCTCATTTTTTTCTTCCTCATTATTTTTTCCTTCTTTTCATTTTCAACTACACCATGTTCTAATTCATCTACTACTTTCTCCTCTTCAACATTTTTTTCAACTACTCCATCATCATCCTCCTCTTCAACAACTATGTCAACCTCCTTTTGGGTTTGTGAAGCTGGAGGTGTTAAAAACTTTTTGCTCTTCAACTTTATAGCATTACAAGTTTCATTCTGAGGGTTTTCTTTAGTGTTACCTGAGAATCCCCCTTTGTTCTGCTCAGCCAGTTGCTTTGCCATCTGCCCTATTTGAGTTTCAAGCAATTTTCTAGAGGCTTCATTGTTCTTTCTTTCAGTTTCTTGACTCTTCTTTATATCTTCAAATTTTCCTTGAGTCATCTTCATGAAATTGATCATTGTCTCCTCTAGAGCTGAAGGCTTCCTTGGTTGTTGTTGTTGAGGGTTTGGTAATAGAGGGTTCAAGGTGTTGTTGTTAGAGTAACTCAAGTTAGGATGTTTGTTGAACCCTGAATTGAAATAGGGATTCTGTCTCTGATAGTTTCCCATATAGTTCACCTCTTTACTTCCTCCTTCAGGAACACACTCACCATTTGCATGTCCCTCTCCACAAAAATCACACTTGACTGCAGCAACTTGTTGAGGTTTGTTGGATATCATGTAGCTATGAAATTCTTTAGTGAGAATCTCCAGTTGCTTATTAATTGCTGCTTGGTTGGCTAGGATAGAAGTTTGATCACTCACATTAAACACACTCTTCTTCTTCTTTTCCGCATAAGCACAATATTCGTTTGCAGCCAAGTTCTCAATTAAAGCTTGAACTTCATAGTCAGTTTTCACTTTCAGACTTCCTCCAGCTGAGGCATCTAAGAACATCCTGTTATTGGAAGTTAACCCCTCGGTAAAGATTTGGAGGTACTGTTTTTCTGAGAACTCATGGTTAGGGCATCTTTTAAGAAGCAAATTAAATCGCTCCCATGCATCATTTAGTGATTCACTCTCCCCTTACCTGAAGTTTGAAATCTCCTGCTTCTTATCCCAATATTTAGACATCGGAAAGTATTTTTCTAAGAATTTCACCTCTAGCTCCTCCCATGTTTGAATGGTTCCACTTGGTAAAGAAAGTAACCAATCCTTAGCTCTCCCGGTGAGAGTAAAAGCAAACAACCTCAGTTTCTTCTGGCTTTCAGTCACAGTGGCTGGAGGTACACAAAACTCACATGTTTCGTGAAAATGGCTTAGATGTTCATGAGGACTCATAGTATCGGTCCCATCAAATTGTTTCTCCTTCAACCCATTCTGAACAGAAGTCTTGATGTCAAAAGCAACAGGATTAGCAGGTTGGAAAGTGTGAGTTAGTCGACCATGGTTGTTGGCTAAACCATAGTCTCCCAGTTTTGGTGTTTGTGGTTGATCTCCCATAGTAGTAGACTTAGGAGAAGAGATTGATTCAGCTTCAGCAAGTGTTGGCTTAGGTAGTTGTTCACGTGCACCCGGTGGAACTGACTTTGATTTAGACAACCGGACAGTTTTCCGATTAACTCTTGCATTCCTTTCGAAGTAGTAAAATTATCGTTCCCATAAGGACTGGTTTTAATTTCAATAATTCAACTACGTTATAAATTTAAGATGTATAAAAGTTATTTTGATTTGCCACTAGGCAGTAGATTTGATTTGATTGCATAAAAATAATAAAATTACGTAAAGATTGATTAAGAAAATATAAGGAGAGATGAGATCAGGTCTGTCAAATCCTCTGAATTCCCCTAATTGGTATACTGCACCTATTCTTATGAAGAATTCTCTAGTTCCACGATAGTTAACAAAATAGCCCTAATCAATCCCTTGAGTTAGGACCCTCTTCTCTAACTACATCCCCTAATTCCTTAGGCAGTCTAATAATCATCGAAGGTTTTAATAACGTTAACCTAATATCACTAACAAACGATTATCTATTCCTAGACTAACCATGTTTATTAGAACAATTCAATTAGGTCTAATTAGAAAACTATGGTCAGTAGTCATTCATTATCACGAAATCATATTTATATTTGATCAGGATATAAAAAGCATTAAGAACAATTGAATTCAATAAAAACTAGATTGTAATTCATAAAGAATAGAGTTTCACAGCAACATGGATCAATTAGAGTTACACAAATTCATCTCGGACCCAATCTTTAAGAGATTTAGCTACTGATAATTGAGTTTACAAATAGCATAATCATTGGAATAATTAAAACATACATGAACTGAGTTAAGGATGATGAAATCAACCTTCCAACCGTCTTCAGGTCCTAAAATCGCTGTTTTGCTCCTTAAAATCGTCACCCCTTGTTTCTGAATTTGGTTCAGCTTAAATAGGCAATATTTTCTAGGTCAAAAATCGCGGCATGGTTGGGAAAATCGTACCGCGATTGCTTCAATATTTCCAGATTCTTCTGTTAAATCGTAGCACGCCTTAAGAAATCGTATCACGATTCAGTGTTTCAAAAACATGCCTTTCTGCCAAAGGAAATCATGCCACGACAATGCAAAATCGTGCCACGATTTCTTACTTTCAGCATCTCCAAATTTCTTGCTTAATGGCTCTTTGATCCTTCATATTGCTTCAGAACTCTAACAATTTGTCAAAATAAATCATAAATATTATGTAATGACAGCATGTCATCAGGAAGAAGCAATAAATGTAACACCCCGTTTTCCCAACATGTAAAATAATACATAATTTATCAGAGTTCAACATAAGACAGGATGTCACATTTTCATACTTCAAAATCTTTTCCACTTAATAGGGTTTAAAACCCATTTTTAAATAAAACACCTGTTTTCAAACAATTAAATAATATCGCAGCGGAAAACTTAATCTTAATCAACTTATAAAATTCAAGGTTTGGCACTAGGCCTCAACACCATCAACATAAATCAAATGCCAGTCAAAATGGTTCAACAACGACTTCAAAAAGTTACGTAATTAATAAAGATAAACATAATAAATGATATTCCCCATCCCGTTACATATCAGAGCGACACTCCTATGATGACACGAGGATCAACTCACATATGCACTATTCTGGATCGCCTGCAAGTTACTCATATGAAGAGCAACATTTTCAAGCAGAAGGGGTGAGATTTCATATTCATTAATAATAAGCAATAAATTCAAATTCAGAATTTAATCAACATACAACTACAACATTTATCAATTAACAAGAACTTCATGTGATTTTTAGTTAACAATTATTAATGAATTACAACAACGACCATTCAACAATGCAACAATGATGACTCGACAATGCATCAACAACAACAACAACTATACAACGACACAACAACAACTCAACAATATGCAACATATATATATATATATATATATATATATATATATATATATGCATGTGGTACCAACAGAGCGTCAAACTCTCAACAAGATGTCGTAATTCGACTAAACAGGGCATCAAGCCCCCAACTTAACAACTTAACAGCTTAACAGCTTAACAAGGCATCAAGCCCTCAACTAAGACCAATGGTTATGCGACATGACCACTTAACAACATGCAACAATACAACTTGGACAACAAGCAATGACACAACTTAAACAACATACAACTATGTAGCGTATAATGCACTCAATAAAACATCCACGAAAGACTCTTCTTATCAGCTACAGCTACTGGAATCCTTTACTTAACCAACAACAAATTTCCTAATTTAAACCTAAGTCCAACTCGAAACAGAAATAGGTTCAAAGACACAAGGTCGGGACACCTATTGCCTAACTCGCCGTGGCGAGTGGGATTACTCGCCGTGGCGAAGAGAGGGTGACTCTCTGCCATGTGCTCGCCGTTGCGAGCAAAGTACTCACCGTGGTGAGTGACAACTGGGGTCACTCGCGAGGATACATCATCTATTGATTATCTACAACCTATTCAACAGTCCTTACATTAATTCAACGGATACCTAAGCTTCTGACAACCTAAATTGATTCAACCCTAATTTCTTAGACAACATAAATCAACATTATCATGATCAAATTAATTTCAAAATTCATATACTAATCATTAAAGAAAGCTAGTGTCACCCTTACCTTGGATTTTTCTTGGTTTTACAGAACTCTACAGTTTTCTCCCAAAAGCTGCACTTTCACGTTCTCTCTGTTTCTCTGATTCTGGTTTCTAACCTAATCTTCTACCACTCCCTCCTATTTATAACCTCTCTTAATCTTTTCTAACAAACTCATCTAATTACCAAATCATCCCTACTTAATTTATTTTATTTTTCTTAAACAAACTTTATTATATTTCTTCACCAATTATAACAAAACAACATCTACTACCAACAAATACTAAATTCAACATATATCAACATATATCAGCATATATCACAACAAATTTAATAAATTCAACAAAAGACTCTCAGCTTAATTAAATAAAAATAGGGTGTTACAACTCTTCCCCACTTAGAAGATTTCCGTCCTCAAAAATTTACCTCTTTCAAACAACTCTGGGTACGACTCTAACATCTTACTTTCCAACTCGCACGTCAAACTTTCTCCAGCCACTCCCTCCCAAACAACTTTCACAAGGGATATATCCTTGCCTCTTAGCTTCTTCACTTCACGACCTTCGATCCTCACTGGTAAGGTCTCGATTGTAAGGTTGTCTATCACTTGCACATCATCTCTTGGGATCACATGAGATGGATCTGCAACATACTTCCGAAGTTGTGACACATGAAATACATCATGCAAATTCGATAGATGCGGTGGTAAACCCACCCTATAAGCAACCGTTCCAATCCTTTTTGAAATCTGATACGGTCCAATAAACCTCAGAGTCAACTTCTTTGACTTCAATGCACGACCAACACCCGTCACCGGAGTGACTCTCAAAAACACATGGTCTCCTTCCTAAAACTCAAGGTCCTTTCTACGCTTATCATGATAACTCTTTTGTCGACTTTACGACGCTTTCATCTTTTCTTGAATCATTTTTACATTCTCTGTAGTCTGTTGAACAATTTCTAGTCCTAAAACCACATTCTCCCCTGACTCAAACCAACACAACGGAGTTCTGCATCTCCGACCATACAAAGCCTCGAAAGGTGTCATTCCGATACTAGAATGATAACTGTTATTGTACGTGAACTCTATCAACGGAAGATGACTATCCCAAGTCCCTCCTTGCTCAAGTACACAAACTCTCAACAAACCTTCCAATGACTGAATCGTTCTTTCCGACTGACCATCTGTCTGTGGATGATACGCCGAACTCAACTTCAACTTAGAACCTAAAGCCTCTTGCAAACTCTTCCAAAACTTAGAAGTAAATCTTGGGTCTCTATCTGATACAATACTTGATGGAATACCATGCAGCTTCACAATCTCACGGATGTAGATTTCTGCCAACTGAGCTATAGGAAAACTGATGTTAATCAGAATAAAATGAGCCGACTTCGTCAACCTATCAACAATCACCCAAATAGCGTCATTCCCTTTAGGCGTATTCGGAAAACTCGTCACAAAATCCATGGATATACTATCCCATTTCCACTCTGGCACATCTAAAGGTGTCATCAACCCAGCAGGTTTCTGATGTTCTACTTTCGACTTCTAACAAACCAAACACAAATACACAAACTGTGCCACATCACGTTTTAATCCAGACCACCAAAACAACTTCTTCAAATCATGATACATTTTTGTAGCTCCCGGATGAATACTCAAGTTACTTCTGTGGCTCTCTTCCAGAACCATCTTTCTCATCTCTGCGTCTTCAGGGAAACAAATCCTCTTTCGAAATCGCAATACTCCTTGATCATCAACTTTAAAGTCACCATCATCAGTCTGATTACTTCCATCCATTAAGTCTACCAACTTCACGTCTTCTTTTTGAGCTTTTCTAATACTATCCAAAAATTCGTTGGTGATTTCCAACATTCCTAGTTTCACACTCTCGGTCGACACTTCACAAACCAAACTCAAGTCTCTGAACTGTTCTAGTAATTCTAACTCCTTAACCATCATAGCAGACATGTGCAAAGTTTTTCTACTTAAGGCATCTGCAACAACATTAGCTTTACCCGGATGGTAATTCAACCCAAAATCATAATCTTTTAACAACTCAAGCCACCTTCGTTGTCTCATATTTAATTCCTTCTGGTCAAATAAGTACTTCAAACTCTTATGATCGTTGAATACTTCGAATCTAGAACCATACAAATAATGTCTCCAAATCTTAAGCACAAAAACCACCGCAGCCAACTCCAGATCATGAGTAGGATAATTACGTTCATGAAGCCTCAATTGCCTTGATGCATAAGCTACTACTTTATTATCCTGCATAAGTACGCCACCTAGGCCCAACTTAGACGCATCGCAGTACACAACAAATTGTTCATTAGACTTTGGTAATATTAAAATCGGTGCTGTCGTCAAGCGCTTCTTCAATTCATTAAAGTTGTTTTCACATTGAACATCCCACACAAAAGATTTGCCTTTACAAGTCAACTGAGTTAACGGAAGTGCTAACCTGGAAAATCCTTCAATAAACCTCCGGTAATAACCTGCTAAACCCAAGAAGCTTCTAATCTCGGTAACCGACTTCGGGGTCTCCCATTGCGATACAACATCAATTTTAGATGGATCCACAACAATACCTCTACTAGAAATAATGTGACCAAGAAAACTTACTTCGTTCAACCAGATTTCGCATTTAGATAACTTGGCATATAAGTTCTTCTCTTTCAGCACCTGCAAAACAATTCTCAAATGTTCGGCATGTTCCTCATCAGACTTGGAGTAAATCAAGATATCATCTATGAATACTACAACAAAACGATCCAAATAAGCATGAAAAATACGGTTCATATATTCCATAAACACTCCCGGTGCATTAGTAACACCAAAAGGCATCACATTATATTCATAGTGTCTGTAACGAGTCCTAAAGGCTGTCTTCTGAATATTATCATCTTTCACCTTGATCTGGTGATAACCCGACCTTAAATCAATCTTGCTGAACACGCAGGCACCTACTAACTGGTCCATCAAATCGTCAATCCTCGGAAGCAGATATTTATTCTTTATTGTTACTTTATTGAGCTGCTGGTAATCGATACACAACCTCATGCTGCCATTTTTCTTCTTAACCAATAACACAGGCGCTCCCCAAGGTGAAACACTCGGTCTTACAAACTTTTTATCAAGTAAATCTTCTAAATGCTTCTTCAACTCACCTAATTCAGAAGCTGACATACGATAAGGTGCCATAGAAACAGGCTTCGTACCCGGAATAAGATCAATTGAGAACTCTACCTCCCTCTCAAGCGGCACATCTGGGATTTCATCAGTGAAAACTTCTGGAAATTCACACACAACTTGCAACTTATCAATCACTGCTTGATTTTCAATGGACAGGGACACCATCAAAGAAAACATTGGGATTCCATCTTTCATCAGCTTCTTCAACTGCTTAGTAGTCAGTAGTTCAGTCTCTCCTTCTTCTTCTTCGGTAGAGGAAAAACGCACCGTCTTTTAAAAGCAATTAATATAGACGTAGTTGTACTCTAACCAATTCATACCCAGAATTACATCCATCCCACTCAACGGCAAACATATTAAGTTTACGACAAAGTCTCTACCAAACATCATCAAAGGACACTTCAAACATACAAGAGTAGTAGTCACCGAACCCTTAGCTGGGGTTTCGACAACCATTTCCCCATTCATAAAAGACGCATCAAAACCCAACTTTGAAACAACATCAGCATCAATAAAACAATGCGTAGCACCAATATCAATGATAGTAATTAAAGGAGTACGATTAATAAAACATGTACCTCTGATCAGACGATCCTCATTAACTGTCTGAGTGCCAGTCAAAGCAAACACTTTCCCTCTAACTTGTTCCTTCTTAGGATTAGGACACTGAGGACTAATATGTCCTTCTTCACCGCATTTAAAACAAACCATCTCATCATGCTTACAATCTGCAATTGTATGCCCTTTCCTTCCACAACGGAAACACCGTTTCACTTCACCCATATTGCAAGTATCACTCTTGTGACCTTTCTCTCCACATCGGAAACAAACAATCTCAGCAGGAGCATCTCTTCTCCCAGTCCTCTTCTCATCATTTGGCCTTCTCTCATCCTTCACTTTCTGTTTGCCCTTATCAGCAGGAGCACTGTAAGGCTTACCACGACTTTGTTGTTGCTTACTCTTCCGCTCATTTAGAACCTTATAATGAGCTTTGGTGTCTTCCTCATAAATCCTGCAGCTACTCACCAACTCGGAAAACTAGCGGATCTTCTGATAACCAATGGCCCGCTTAATCTCAACACGCAGACCATTCTCAAACTTGATACACTTAGAGAACTCAACAGTCTCAGGAGTGTAATGCGGGTAAAACTTTGCCAACTCAACAAACTTGGCAACATACTCCGTTACAGACATGTCACCTTGCTTTAATTCCAGGAATTCGATTTCCTTCTTACCTCAGACATCTTCCAGGAAATACCTGTTCAGAAACTCTCTTCTGAACATAACCCAAGTGACCACAGCTCCTCCGTCCCCTAGAACTGGTTGCACACTCACCCATCAATCATCAGCCTCCTCAGCCAGCATGTGTGTGCCAAAGCGCACCATCTGAACATCAGTGCATTGCATAACCCTAAAGATCCTTTCAACTTCTTTCAACCATGTCTGCGCTCCATCAGGGTCATACCTGCCCTTGAAAGTTGGTGGATGGTTCCTCAAAAAGGTTTCCAGCATGCGAACACCGTCGTTACCACCAGCATTGTTCTATTGACCCACAGCTTGAGTCATCTCTTGCAAAGTAGCAGCAAGTGCAACATCGTTCCTTCCAGCCATCTCAACTCACTTCATAACGAGAACAGGTTAGGGAAATTCGATACAGAATTAAGCTAACACTCGACACAAACGACTCAATCTACTTAGCCGGACGGATCGACCTGCTCTGATACCAATTGTAACACCCTGTTTTCCCAACATGTAAAATAATACATAATTTATCAGAGTTCAACATAAGACAGGATGTCACATTTTCATACTTCAAAATCTTTTCCACTTAATAGGGTTTAAAACACATTTTTAAATAAAACACCTGTTTTCAAACAATTAAATAATATCGCAGCGGAAAACTTAATCTTAATCAACTTATAAAATTCAAGGTTTGGCACTAGGCCTCAACACCATCAACATAAATCAAATGCTTGTCAAAATGGTTCAACAACGACTTCAAAAAGTTACGTAATTAATAAAGATAAACATAATAAATGATATTCCCCATCCCGTTACATATCAGAGCGACACTCCTATGACGACACGAGGATCAACTCACATCTGCACTATTCTGGATCGCCTGCAAGTTACTCATATGAAGAGCAACATTTTCAAGCAGAAGGGGTGAGATTTCATATTCATTAATAATAAGCAATAAATTCAAAATCAGAATTTAATCAACATACAACTACAACATTTATCAATTAACAAGAACTTCATGTGATTTTCAGTTAACAATTATTAATGAATTACAACAACGACCATTCAACAATGCAACAATGATGACTCGACAATGCATCAACAACAACAACAACTATACAACGACACAACAACAACTCAACAATATGCAACATATATATATATATATATATATATATATGCATGTGGTACCAACAGAGCGTCAAGCTCTCAACAAGATGTCGTAATTCGACTAAACAGGGCATCAAGCCCCCAACTTAACAACTTAACAGCTTAACAGGGCATCAATCCCTCAACTTAGACTAGCTTAACAACATGCAACAATACAACTTGGACAACAAACAATGACACAACTTAAACAACATACAACTATTTAGCGTATAATGCACTCAATCAAACATTCACGAAAGACTCTTCTTATCAGCTACAGCTACTGGAATCCTCTACTTAACCAACAACAAATTTCCTAATTTAAACCTAAGTCCAACACGAAACAGAAACAGGTTCAAAGACACAAGGTCGGGACACCTACTGCCTAACTCGCCGTGGCGAGTGGGATTACTCTCCGTGGCGAAGAAAGGATAACTCTCTGCCATGTGCTCGCCGTTGCGAGTAAACTACTCGCTGTGGCGAAGAGAGGGTGACTCTTTGCCATGTACTCGCCGTTGCGAGCAAAGTACTCGCCGTTGCGAGTGACAACTGGGGTCCCTCGCGAGGCGAGGATAATCACTTGCTGTGGCGAGCGACGACGAACAGGACAACGAACAGTACGAACAGCAACTCAGAATTTGCCCCAAAAATCCAATTTTTAACATACAAACTCCCCAAAATTGGTAGGATACATCATCTATTGATTATCTATAACCTATTCAACAGTCCTTACATTAATTTAACGAATACCTAAGCTTCTGACAACCTAAATTGATTCAACCCTAATTTCTTAGACAACATAAATCAACAATATCATGATCAAATTAGTTTCAGAATTCATATACTAATCATTAAAGAAAGCTAGTCTCACCCTTACCTTGGATTTTCTTGGTTTTATAGAACTCTACAGTTTTCTCCCAAAAGCTGCACTTTCATGTTCTCTCTGTTTCTCTGATTCTGGTTTCTAACCTAATCTTCTACCACTCCCTCCTATTTATAACCTCTCTTAATCTTTTCTAACAAACTCATCTAATTACCGAATCATCCCTACTTAATTTATTTTATTTTTCTTAAACAAACTTTATTATATTTCTTCACCAAATATAACAAAACAACATCTACTACCAACAAATACTAAATTCAACATATATCAGCATATATCACAACAAATTTAATAAATTCAACAAAAGACTCTCAGCTTAATTAAATAAATAATTAAATAAAAATAGGGCGTTACAGTAAACACAACATGTTATGTTCAGAACAAGATCTACATCAGACCCTTGTTGAACAAAACAACATATGAACTCTTTAAAGGAAGGAAACCTAACATATCTTACTTTCATCAGTTTGGATGTACATGTTATATTCTGAACAACAAAGTCTATCTAAAGAAATTTGATGCCAAAGCTCAGAAGGGAATCTTTTTAGGTTACTCTGAAAGGTCTAAGGCATACAAACTATATAATTCAGAAACACTATGTGTTGAAGAATATATGCACGTCAAACTTGATGACAAAGTGTCTGGAAGTGATACTCCAGAGAAGGATGAAAATTTTGCAGGTTCTCAAGAGTCTGATGATAACTCAGAACCTGATCAGACCCCAGAGTCTGATGATACTCCAGAAGCTGTAGCATCCCCTGAAGTTCTTGATGAAGTAGCTTCTGAAGAAGCTCAATATGGTTTTCAGCAAGCCAACCAATCCAAACACGCGTTCAAATACAAGTCTTCACATCTTGAGGATCAAATTATTGGCAACAAAGAAATTCCCAGAAGAACAAGATCACATTTCAGACAAGAAGAGTCTGCGTTGGGATTGTTATCAATAATTGAACCTGCCTCAATTGAAGAAGCACTTGCAGATGAAGAATGGATTCTGGCTATGACGAACTCAATCAATTAAAAAGGAATGATGTATGGGATCTTGTAGCTAGGCCTAATTACAAGAACATTATTGGAACTAAATGGGTGTTCGGAAACAAGCTTAGTGAATAAGGAGAAGTAATCAAAAACAAGGTCAGACTTGTTACTAAAGGCTACAGTCAACAAGAAGGCATTGATTACACTGAAACATTTGCTCCAGTTGCAAGATTGGAAGCAATCAGATTACTTCTATCCTACGCTGTAAATCACAACTTAATTCTGTATCAAATGGATATTAAGAATGCCTTTCTTAATGGTGTCATTACTGAAGAAGTGTATGTCAAACAACCTCCAGGTTTTGAGGACTTAAAACATCATCAACATGTTTTTAATTTAAAGAAATCACTGTATGGCTTGAAACAAGCTCCTAGAGCTTGGTATGAAAGACTAAGTAATTTCTTAATTCAAAATGATTTTGAAAGAGGTCAAGTTGATACTACACTATTCAGGAAGACTCTCGAGAAAGACATTCTAATTGTTCAAATTTATGTTGATGATATTATTTTTGGTTCAACTAATAGTTCTCTTTGCAAGGAATTTTCTAAGTCAATGCAGGATGAATTTGAAATGAGCATGATGGGAGAATTGAAATTCTTTATGGGAATTCAAATCAACCAATGCAAAGATGGAGTTTATGTTCATCAATCCAAGTACACTAAAGAGCTCATGAAGAAATTCAATCTTGAGGATTGCAAGGAAATGAACACTTCAATGCATCCATCCTGCACTCTAAGCAAAGAAGATCAAGGAACAAAAGTTGACCAGAAGCTGTATAGAGGTATGATAGGTTCTCTGTTATATCTCACTGCATCTAGACCAGATATTTTATTCAGTGTATGTCTGTGTGCAAGGTTTCAATCAGATCCTAGAGAGTCTCACTTAACTGTTGTTAAGATAATCTTTAGATATTTGAAAGGATTCACTAATCTTGGACTTCTGTATAAGAAATCTTCAGATTATGAGCTAGTTGGATTCTGCGATGTTGACTATGCTGGAGACAAGATTGAAAGAAAATCAACCAGTGGCAATTGTCAATTTATGGGAGAGAATATGATATCTTGGGCTAGCAAGAGACAAGCAATTATTGCTTTGTCAACAACAGAAGCAGAATACATCTCAATTGCTAGTTGTTGTACACAACTACTCTAGTTGAAACATCAGTTAGAGGATTATCAAATAACTGAAAACTGTATCCCAATTTAATGTGATAATACAGTTGCTATATGTTTGTTTAAGAATACAATTCTACATTCAAGAGCTAAGCACATTGAAATTAAACATCATTTTATCAGAGACTATGTTCAAAAAGGAATTTTTGATATATAATTCATTGATACTGATCATCAATGGGCTGATATATTTACTAAACCTTTAACTATTGAGAGATTTGATTTTATAAAAAAAAATTTGAACATGTGTTTTGTCTTTGTGTAAGGCGTGCTCCTGAAGTTAGAATTCAGACTCTGAAAGTTATTCAGACGCTACTTGAGTATCAGACTCTCTTTTGGAGACTCTAAGAAAATCAGCCTCTGAAGACACTCAGACTCTGTTAAGGAGACTCAGACTCTGAAGCAACATACATTAGTGGTAAGGTGGCAGTTATTGCTAAAAACACTTGTCCCACTACAGTAACAGTTACTTTAGTAGTTCTCAGGCGTGGTCTGTTTGTATTGGGTAATAACTCAAAGGGCAATGATAGTATTCGTTTAACATTTATCCTCGCGCCTTCCCTTTGCTTTATGACGGCATGCTTATTTGTCTTAAATGCTATTGTTTGTTTGTCCCCTGTGTATTCCAAACGATTTCATCAAAAATACACTAAGTCACAAACACACACTACTTCACTCTCACTTCCTACACTTTCAGTATTCTAAACTCTTCTTCTCTCTCGCTCTCTGGACTTTTTGAAAAATTCAAAAACCCTAGAAAACTCAATGGCAACTTCATCCAATATTCCTATACTAAACGTCAATCTTGGGCAATCATACGTTATCAAACCAAGGACTACGATCATCATTAAGGAACAACTAGAAGTTCAAGTTGAATCTCCAATGGATTTTGGGTCTCTTCACAAACATGGAATTGACGTTCATACACACATCCTCTATCAAGGGATGAATAGTTACTTCGGTATGTTGAATGGACCAACATATCAGGAACTGATCAGAGATCTATGGGTTAGAGCAGAAGTATATGACAAGGAAGCTGCTAAATACGAAGAAGTTCTTGCTGTTAATGAAAATCCCTCTTTAATTGGAAAGACGAGAGAATAAATGGGATTAAAACCATACACCGGTTTGGAGGTTAGATCAGCAGTAATGGGGATTCCAATCACTATTACTGAAGAAATTATTGCAAAGGCATGCAGAGTGGCCAATGAAGGCAAGTTTCAATGGAACGTGAACAAGAAATCAGACTGGGTTGAGATTTGCAACTCATTTTTGTTCAAGGATAGACCTTCAACCAAACTGGTTGATATGGACAAGGATCATAAAGTGCTTCTAAAGATCATCACGGTCTGTCTACTTCAGAAGGGTGGAGGTTCTGACACTCTGTCTCTGGACCACAAGGTGGTTCTCTACTTCTTGGCTACCATGGAGAAAACTAATTTTCCAAGATACGTGATGTACCACATGTGCTGGGCCATCAAGGAAAGCCATTTAAAGCAACAGAGACAAGTTCCTTATGTGAGACTACTTTCGGAGATCCTGTATCAGAGTGGTCTTCTTCAGGTTATGAGTGACACTGGGGTAGTGACTGATAAGCAACTTGGAACAGTTACTGGAAGAATCATCAATGGCAAGACTCTCCGGTACATGAAGATCATCAAGAAGCATGAGCCTCATGAGGAGGACATAAAGGAAACATTAGTCCAATCTGACCTGATGATGGATTTCCCCTCAATATCCAAAGAGGACAACCCAGAGGTTCTAGCTCGCTTTGTAGTAGAACACTTCCAAGAAACCTGGAGCATTATTAATTACAGTTCAATTCCTGAGACTGTTGGAGGTGCTCCTTTAAGAGTCAAAGGAAAAAGAAGTAAGTCGGTCAATGAGGAAGAAGACCAGCAACCGACCCCAAAGAAATCCAAAATCACAGAGTCTACTGCTCCTACACTTCCTAACGAAGCTCCTAAGGAAGAATCTGAGGTTCCTAAAAGAAAAAGGGGCAAAGGTGAAAGGACTACGAAAAGAATGAAGAAGGAAGTATAGAGAACCTTTGAGGAGGAAGATGAAGAAGAAGAGAGGCTTCTAAGAAAGAAGAAGAAAGAAGTTATTCCTGCTGCTGAAGTGATAGCACAAAAGATAGGTACTTCAGTGCCTATGGTCCTGGATCAGCATGTTCCTGCCAAAATTTTAGCTGCTGAAGTGGTTACAGCAAAGTTACAGGAGATGGCTGTGAAGGAAGCTACTGAGATGCTGGTGGAGGATCTCATAGTAAAAGCTATTGTAGCTACTACAAAAGATGGTGCTTCAGGACCTCAAGGAGCTACTGAAGCTGGCTCATCAGCACCTGCAGTTCCTGATGCTTCCAATTCAGGTATAACTTTACAAGAATCTTCTATGTACAATCAGGATTCACCCTCTTCATCTTCTCAATCTGAAACTGACTTAGATAACACACCTCTGAGTCAAGTTGTTCCCATCTTACGCAAAAAGACCCACTCACCAAATAAACCAATTTCACCTAAGCCAATTTCATCATATGACCCACTTGACCCAGTAGTGACAAAATATGTTGATGATGTAACGCCCGTTTTGATTATTTAAATTATTTTTAGAGTATAGAGAATATTTATATGATTTTATGTGAATTAAGTGAGTTAAATGATTTATGTGATATGTTGTGATTTTATTAGGTGGCTTATTTTATTATTGGCTTATTAGATCATTTGGTTCCTTATTTAATTTCTTGTTTTCATTTTGGTCCCACAATTAATAAAAATGGCGTTTTCGTCCCTCAACTTTTCCTCCGTTTACCAAATAAATCTCGACAGTTAACTTTAACCCAAATTAAGTCTATGGTGGACCACTTTTGTGGTCCACCATAGATCCTATTAATATTTTTAAATTAAACTGTTTGATCTTTTTAATTAAAAGATGATTGTTAGATCATGCATGTCTACTATATCTTCCAGTGAGTCAACAACACTTAACTTTTTTTCCATTTCTTCATCTTCATCATCTTCTTCATACAACCTCATCAATCTTCAAACTCAACCCAGAAAATTCAGTGAGTTTATCATAGACTTAGTTCTATAGTATCCCCCTATCCCTCAAGTTAATTTTAAAAATTAATAATTAATAGTACATAATTTTTCCCTTAATTTTTTCCACCACCCCCTTTAGCATTGCCACCGTGAACGAAGGTCCCTTTCTTCATCTCTATTCCCTCAATCAACCTCTTTTATTTTTAACTGTTGACTTTCGGAATCATTAACTAGAGATGAATTGAAATAAGTGAAATGAAAACTACAAGTGAAATGAAACAAGACATAAAACGTACGTTTTGCAGAAAAATTAAGGATTCGGATGAATTGGGTGATAAGGATTTGTTGGATTTGAAACGCAAAAACGCAGAGAAAGGGAAAAATCAAATGTTTGTTTGATTTGAAATGATTTATATGAGTTGGGAGATAAGGATTTGATGTTACTTTCAATTGAATGTTGTTAATTCCATCATGGCAGAAGTGAAAAAAAAACAAGAAGAAGCAAAAATGGGTTTGACAGAAGTTAAAAAAGAAATGGGTTTGCAGGTCTGAAGAAGAAGATGAAAGGGGTAAATTGGTAATTACCCACATGTTTGGTGTCATTAAGGGCAAAACGGTCCATTCACATGTGAAAATCTAACGGTTCCTTTTATGATAAACAGATCGAACGGTTAAAATTAACAAAATTAATAAGGTCTACGATGGACCATTTTTAATGTTGTTCCACCATAGATATTTGGAGTTAAAGTTAACGGTCAGGATTTATTTGGCAAACAGAGGAAAAGTTGAGGGACGAAAACACCATTTTTATTAATTGTGGGACCAAAATGAAAACAAGAAATTAAATAAGGGACCAAATGATCTAATAAGCCTTTATTATTTAATAGAATAAGATTTGAAAATAAAATAAATATTAAGTTGTGGGGCTGTTTTTGAATTAGATAGAATTATGAGGGAATAAGTGAAATAAGATAAAATAGATAGAAGAGGTATAAAAGGGAAAACCTAGGTTTAGAAACAGACAGTACGTACAATCAGTTTTTGGGAGAAAAAGGGAGAAAACTAGAAGTAAAGAACCAAAAGGCTGCTGCTCCAATTTTCTTAAGGTAAGGGTGAGCCTAGCATTACAATTTCATTAACGCATGTAATTCATGATTATAGTTAACAGATTATAGGATTAATTCATGTAATTTGAGAATTTGGGAATTAGGTCAAAAGTGATGAATTGATGATTAGATTATGAGAAATTGTACCATTGTTGTAGAAAATTGTTTACAGACCATAGGGTAACTCATAAACATCATTATAGTCGAAATTGGGGAGGAACATGATGAAAATTGGGATTTTTGGGGAAAATTGTCGTAACCTCGTAACTGTTCTGTCAACGCTCGCCACATCGAGCAACCAGCTCGCCACGGCGAGTGTTCTTCATCAGCTCGCGAGGCGAGCAATCCCACTCGCCATAGCGAGTAATGCCTTAGACGTCCGCGAGGCGAGCAATCCCAGTCGCCATAGCGAGTAACACCCTTGATGGCTCGCAAGGCGAGCAGTTCAACTCGCCATCGCGAGTGACCCTTGACTCGCAAGGCGAGCAGCCTAACTCGCCATAGTGAGTGACCCTAGTTGGCTCGCAAGGCGAGCAGCCCAACTCGCCATAGCGAGTAACCCCGAGGCAGACTACCTTATAGGGCTTTTAAGTGACTTTTGTCGCACAGTTAGATGTGAGATGATCCTTAGAGTAATGAATTAGTTTAGGCTACTGTTGTAGTTCTGAGAATATAAATTAAGGAGATGTGAATGTTTTTACTAATGAGATATAATTGTATACGCCTCATGTGAAATATATTCATATGATGTCTAAGATGAAGTCGTTGTTGTTTATCATTTGATTACTGTTGTGATTAAGCTGCTGAATTTTGTTGTTGACTGATTCTATTATTATTGCATGAGTCGGTCAGAGATTTAAGAAGTTGATCCAAATTGTTGGAATCCTAAGATGTCGATGTTTTGTCAGTTGTATAGGAGATTGAGTCCATGCATACTCATTTAAAGATGAGGGCTTATGCCCTGGAGTATTTTTATGCTCAAAAGCGACGAGGGCTTATGGCCTGGAGTATTTCTATGCTCAACAGCGACGAGGGTTTATGCCCTGGAGTATATTTATGCTCAAATAGCGACGAGGGCTTATGCCCTGGATTGGTACCACATGCATGAGTAAGATGTCTAAGTTGCATAGTCGAGTCGAAGTTGCATCGCTGAGTCAAACTATTAGGTTGAATTAAGATGTTGAATTATGATGATGATTATGATGGTGATTAAGATGTTATATGACTAATGTTAAATTATATTGATGATGTTTATGTTGTTAATTATAATTATGGAATTATATGTTTAATGTCATTGTTTTGTGAATCTCACCCCTTCTGCTTGAAAATGTTGCTCTTTGTATGAGTAACTTGCAGGTGATTAAGCTTTTAGCTGTTGTTTGCCGTTGTGAGTGGCTACCCTCACGGTGTCCTTAGGTGCTCTGATACGTAACGGGATGGGAACCTTTATAACTATTTTCTATTCCTTATGTATTGACTTTAATTTGATATTAACAAGTTTCAGTTGAATTTATGTTGAGAAGTTTTGATGAGGCCTGCGTGCCAAACTATTTTGTTAATTGACATTTAATCCGCTGCGAAGTTTTGAAACATTACGATTCTTATTTTACGAAGGATAAATTGTTATTTATTCGATTTTGAGTAAATGTACCATTCCGTTTATGCGAGAAACTCTGATTAATTTTAAGAAATTTTTACTATGGGAAAACGGGGTGTTACAATTGGTATTAGAGCAGGTCGGTCCGTCCGGCCATGTAGATTGAGTCGTCCGTGTCGAGTGTTAGTTTAATTCTGTTTTGAATTTCCCTAACCTGTTCTCGTTATGTAGTGAACTAGATGGCTGAAAGAAATGATGATGCTGCATTACAAGCGATGACTCAAGCTATGGGTCAACAACAAAATGCTGGTGGCAATGACGGAGTGAGGATGTTGGAAACTTTTCTGAGCAACCATCCACCTACTTTTAAGGGAAGGTATGACCCTGACGGAGCTCAAATTTGGCTTAAGGAGGTCGAGAGAATTTTCAGAGTTATGCAGTGTACGGACGTTCATATGGTGTGTTTCGGCACGCACATGTTGGCAGAAGAAGCTGATGACTGGTGGGTGAGTGTCTAACCGGTCTTAGAGAATGGAGGTGCTGCTACTACTTGGGCTGTGTTTAGGAGGGATTTCCAGAACCGTTACTTTCCGGAAGATGTTCGCGGGAAGAAAGAGATTGAGTTCCTTGGGTTGAAACAAGGGAACATGTCGGTGACTGAATATGCTGCCAAGTTTGTGCAGTTGGCTAAATTTTATCCACACTATACTGCTGAGACTGCCGAGTTTTCCAAGTGCATCAAGTTCGAGAATGGCTTGCGTGCTGATATCAAGAGAGCAATTAGTTACCAGAAGATTCGTAACTTTTCCGAGCTGGTGAGCAGTTGCAGGATTTATGAAGAGGATACTAAGGCTCATTACAAGGTTGTGAATGGGAGGAAAGGTAAGGTCCATTTGAGTCGTCCTAAGCCTTATAGTGCCCCTGCTGATAAGGGCAAACAAAGAGTCGTTGATGAGAGGAGACCCCCAAAGAAAGATGCTCCTGCTGAAATTGTATGTTTTAATTGTGGTGAAAAAGGCCACAAGAGTAATGTTTGTACCGGAGACGTGAAGCGGTGTTACCGTTGCGGTAAGAAGGGACATGCTATTTCGGCATGCAAGTATGATGATGTTGTGTGCTTTAACTGTAACGAAGAAGGTCATATTGGTTCGCAATGCAAGAAGCCTAAGAAGGCTCAAACTACAGGGATATTTTTTGCTTTGACTGGTACTCAGACGGAGAATGAGGATCATTTGATCAAAGGTACTTGTTATTTTGATAGTACTCCTTTAATTGCTATTATTGATACTGGTGCTACACATTGTTTTATTGCTATTGATTGTGATTCTAAGTTGGGTCTTACTTGTTGGAACAAAGGTGTTCAGCAATACCACGTTTTGAGTTTTGATGATAACAAGGTATTAAAAAGTTGTCAATTGGATATTGCTAATATTTGTTTAAGTATGCAGGATATCAATTAAGATTTGTATCTTAGAAAGCATTCTGTTTGAACAATGTTAAAGAGCAATAAATCCATAGAAGCTTGTTGCTTGTGATTCTGTTTCGAAGAGAGTCTGAAGACTGTTTCGAAGAGAGTCTGAAGACTGTATCGAAGAGAGTCTAAAGACTGTGCTGAAGAGAGTCTGAAGACTGTATCGAAGAGAGTCTGAAGACTGTATCAGAGTCTGAAGACTATCAGAATCTGAGAACCTAGAGAGTCTGAAGATTATCAGAAGCTTAGTACTACAGTGAGTCTGAAGCCACAAATTTGATGATCTGCTAACAGTGATCTCTACTGCATTGCTATGCACAAAGAAACTCTAATGGAGTAACGGCTAGCTTCTAAGTCAACTTGAGCGTGGGAAGCACAAAGACAAAGATTGCAGGCCAATACAGAGTACGTTGTACGAACTCTGTTTCCACTACTCCACTACCACGTACAGTTTGGCAACTGTGTCTACCGGTATTAATCCTCAAAGGGAATGGAATTCAAATGATGCTATTGAAGGACTATTACCAAATCAAGCAACAGATCAACAGTCATTGATCAAGCTTCAGAAATCATCCTGATGCGCTGGATGACTCAACGTCTCTTTCCTACGCCTATATAAAGGATAGAAGACTTGAAGAAGTGGTCGGACTCTACAACTTAGAAAAACTGCATTGCGCTGCTTTCGTATTCAACTGAGTCTTAACAAAAGCACATCATTAACTTAGATTCTTACAAACTGAGTATTCTAGAATCTCTAAGTTTCACAGAAAAACAGAGTCTGTCTTTTGTGTAAAACAGAGTCTGTCTTTGTTGTAATTGAAACACATTTTGATTGTTATCAAGTGTTTCAACTGTATTCAATTTTCTGTAATTGTGTAAAAGTCTCTTGCTTTTGTGCTTGAGCAAAGGAAGTCTCTTGGCTGCGTCCTTGAGCATAGGAAGTCTCTTAGTTGTGTCTTTGAGCAAGGAAGTCTCTCGCCCGTGTGCTTGAGCAAGGAAGTCTCATACTGTGTGTTTGAGCAACTTGTAATTTGATATTACATTTTAGTGAACTCTCCTTGGAAGTACAAGGGGGACAGGACTACTTCCGGTTTGTGGAAGGAACCTGTATAATTGCTTGTGTTCTCTGTTCTCTCTTTATCTCTTGATTATTCCACTGCAATCAGAACCTAATCTCCTATCAGACTCTGATCTCATTCAAACTCTGAGTTTAAAGGAATTAGATTCTCACTCTTCAAGAGTTGCGAAAAGAAAACACAATTCAACCCCCCCTTCTTGTGTTTTTCTCACCTTCAGTTGGTATCAGAGCACCGGCTCTGTTGTCTTAGCACTTAACCGTGTAACAGAAAAGATCTAGATAAAAACATGTCTTCCAGTGAACCGTCTTCTTCTGGTGCCACTTCTGGTGCTGCTATACCATATGAATATGGATCCAATAACAGCAGTAGAAAGGCTGATTATGGAAAAATTCCTAAGTTCAATGGTGATCCTGAAGAATTTTCTTGGTGGAAAACCAACATCTATAGTTATGTCATGGGTCTTGATGAAGAACTCTGGGACATACTTGAAGATGGTGTTGGTGACTTACAATTTGATGACGAAGGTGCTGCCATTGACCGCAAACTTCACACTGCTGCTCAAAAGAAAATCTATAAGAAACATCATATCATCAGAGGGGCTCTTGTCACTGCTATTCCTAAAACGGAATACATGAAGATGAGTGACAAATCTACTGCTAGAGCCATGTTTGCTTCTCTCTGTGCTAACTACGAAGGAAGCAAAAAGGTCAGGGAAGCTAAAGCTCTTCTATTAGTTCATCAATATGAACTATTTACGATGAAAGAGGATGAAAGTATTGAGCAGATGTACTCAAGATTTCAAACTCTAGTATCTGGTCTTCAGATACTGAAGAAGAGTTACATAGCTTCTGATCATGTTAGCAAGATTTTAAGGAGCTTACCCTCTAGATGGAGACCAAAGGTCACTACAATTGAGGAGGCTAAAGATTTAAACACTTTAAGTGTTGAAGATCTTGTAAGCTCACTTAAGGTTCATGAGTTAAGTCTCAATGAACATGATTCTTCAAGAAAATCCAAAACCATTGCTTTAAAATCAAAAGGAAGGTCTTCAAAGGCTCTCAAGGTTGAAGAATCTAAAAATGAGTCTTCAGCTTCTGAAAGCTCAGAGGAGGATCCTGATGTAGCAAAGGAAATGGCTATGCTTTCAAGCAGAATGCAATACCTTGCTAAGAAGAACAAGAGATTTCTGAGCAACAGCAGTGGGAAGGGGTTCAAAAAGGAGGATCAGAAAGGTTGCTTCAACTGCAAGAAAACTGGACATTTTATTGCTGAGTGTCCAGAACTGCAGAAGGAGAAACCCAAGTCAAAAAGGCCAACCTTCAAGTCAAGCAAGTTTAAGAAGCAGATCAAGAAAAGTCTGATGGCCACCTGGGAAGATCTTGATAATGAGTCAGGATCTGAAGATGATGATGCTGATGGTGAAACCAATGTAGCTGTTGGACTAATGGCTACAACCGAATCTGTTAAAGAGACACCTGAGGCAGAATCAGATACAGACTCTGAATATGAAACAGAGGTATATTCTGAACTCACAAGATCTGAACTTATAGAATCTGTCAATGAGCTTCTTGGTCATTTTAAAACTAAGACCACTGAGTTGAAGAAAGTCAAACAACAGCTTGATAAGCTGTCAAAAAGACATAATTCAACTCTGTTGGAATTAGAAGATTTAAAAGAAGAAAATATCTCTTTATTGATCAAGAAGTGTAGCTGTAAATACTTAAGTGAGCAAGATGTTTCTCTGCAATAATTTATTGCTACTGGAATTGACAGATCAAGGGTTGCATCCATGATCTATAGCACGTATCAGAACAGAGGACAGGGTCTTGGATTCATTGGAGGAAACTCAAATGAAATGACTCTGAAATCTGGTCCTGATGGAGCCAGAGAGGCGTTGAAAAATCATTTTGTAAAAGAGTCTGATGAAGTCAACACAGAGACTCATTCAGAACCTACAACTTCTACTTCTAAGATTCTGACTAAGTCAAAACTTCAGAATGTTAAGTTAAAGGGTCTGAAAAACTTTGAACCCAAAGCTTTAAAGTCTCAGACTCTGAAACATTCAAAGTCTGATAAACAGACTCTGAAAAAGCCAGAGTCTGAAAAACCAAAGTCTAAGTTTCAAAGGAGAGAAACTGTGAAAGGCAAGTTGAAACCTAAACCAAACGGTTCCAACCCTAAGGTATGGGAGAAAACATTGCCAAGGATTTCAAGACATAACTTGCGAAAAGAGTTCAATGGTTATAAGACTAACCAAAAAGGACCCATAAGAATATGGGTACCTAAGTCTGATATTATTGATGCTGCAGGTATGTCTAAAAGGACTAAGAAAGCACAAGGCTTGGTACCTAGACAGTGGGTGCTCGCGTCACATGACGGGAGAAAGGTCTATGTTCCTAACCCTAACCATGAAAGAGGGAGGAACTGTGGGATTTGGAGGAAACCAGACTGGCAAAATCATTGGTACTGGAACCATTGGTAACTCTCTGATCTCAATCAGTAATGTGTGGTTCGTTGATGGACTTAAACATAACTTACTAAGCATAAGTCAATTATGTGACAGTGGTTATGATGTATTGTTTAATAAGAACAACTGCACAGTGGTTAACAAGGATGATCAGTCCATAGTCTTCAAGGGAAAACGAAGAAACAATGTATACAAGATAAAATTCTCAGAACTGACTGATCAGAAGGTAATGTGCCTTCTGTCAATGGGTGATAAGAAATGGATGTGGCATAGACGTTTGGGACATGCTAACTGGAGATTAATCTCTAAAATTAGCAAGTTACAACTTGTCAAAGGCCTACCAAACATTGACTATCACTCAGATGCTCTTTGCGGAGCATGTCAGAAAGGGAAAATTGTCAAGAGTCCCTTCAAGCCAAAAGAAATTGTTTCAACTTCCAGACCCTTGGAGTTACTTCATATTGACTTATTTGGACCAGTTAACACTGCATCCTTATATGGAAGTAAATATGGACTAGTTATTGTTGATGACTACAGCAGATGGTGTTGGGTTAAATTTCTGAAAACTAAAGATGATTCATACTCTGTGTTTAGTAAATTCTGCATCCAAATTCAATCAGAGAAGGAAATGAAAATCTTGAAAGTCAGAAGTGATCATGGAGGAGAATTTGAAAATGAACCGTTTGAGGTTTTCTGTGAAAAACATGGAATTATTCATGAATTCTCTGCACCTAGAACTCCACAACAAAATGGAGTTGTAGAGAGAAAGAACAGAACCTTACAAGAGATGGCTAGAACCATGATCCATGAGAACAATCTGGCTAAGCATTTTTGGGCAGAAGCACTAAACACAGCTTGTTATGTTCAGAACAGAATCTATATTAGACCTCTGTTGAACAAAACAGCTTATGAACTCTTTAAAGGAAGAAAACCCAACATATCTTATTTTCATCAGTTCGGATGTACATGTTATGTCCTGAACAACAAAGTCTACCTAAAGAAATTTGATGCCAAAGCTCAAAAGGGAATCTTTTTAGGTTACTCTCAACGCTCTAAGGCATACAGGCTGTATAATTCAGAAACACAATGTGTGGAAGAATCTATGCATGTAAGATTCGATGACAAAGAGCCTGGAAGTGAAACTCCAGTGCAAGATGAAAGTCATGAAAAATCTCAAGATTCTGATGATAACTCAGAATCTGATCAGATTCCAGAATCTGAAGATACTTCAGAAGCTGGAACAACCCCTGAAGTTCCTAATGAAGAAGCTTCTGATGAAGTTCAAGATGGTTCTCTGCAAGCTAGTCAATCCAAACAATCTTTCAAATACAAGTCTTCACATCCAGAAGATCAGATAATTGGCAATAAAGAAAGTCCTATGAGAACAAGATCGCATTTCAGACAAGAAGAGTCTGCTTTAGGATTATTATCTGTTATTGAACCAACTTCTGTTGAAGAAGCTCTTGGAGATGAAGGATGGATTCTAGCAATGCAAGAAGAACTGAATCAATTCAAAAGGAATGGAGTATGGGATCTAGTAGCTAAGCCTAATCACAAGAACATCATTGGAACCAAGTGGGTGTTCAGAAATAAGCTTAGTGAACAAGGAGAAGTAATCAGAAACAAGGCCAGACTTGTTGCACAAGGCTTCAGTCAGCAAGAAGGCATTGATTACACAGAAACTTTTGCTCCAGTTGCAAGATTGGAAGCAATCAGGTTACTTCTTTCCTATGCAGTTAATCACAACATAACTTTGTATCAAATGGACGTTAAGAGTGCATTTCTTAATGGTGTCATTTCTGAAGAAGTATATGTCAAAACAACCTCCTGGCTTTGAAGATTTAAAGCATCCAAAGCATGTTTATAAATTAAAGAAATCACTCTATGGCTTGAAACAAGCTCCCAGAGCTTGGTATGAAAGACTGAGTAATTTCTTGATTCAAAACAACTTTGAACGAGGACAAGTTGACACTACTCTATTCAGAAAGACTCTAAAGAAAGACATTCTTGTAGTTCAGATTTATGTTGATGATATTATCTTTGGTTCTACAAATAGTTCACTTTGCAAAGAGTTTTCAAAAGTAATGCAGGATGAATTTGAAATGAGCATGATGGGAGAATTGAAGTTCTTTCTTGGAATTCAAATCAACCAATGCAAAGATGGAGTTTACGTTCGTCAGTCCAAGTATATGAAAGAGCTTCTGAAGAAGTTCAATCTTGAGGACTGCAAAGAAATGAATACTCCAATGCATCCAACCTGCACTCTGAGCAAAGAAGATCAAGGAACCAAAGTTGACCAGAAGCTGTATAGAGGTATGATTGGTTCTTTGTTATACCTAACTGCATCCAGACCAGATATTTTGTACAGTGTATGTTTGTGTGCAAGGTTTCAATCAGATCCTAGAGAGTCTCACTTAACTGCTGTTAAGAGAATCTTTAGATATCTGAAAGGAACTACTAATCTTGGACTTCTTTACAAGAAATCCTCTGACTACAAGCTAGTTGGATTATGTGATGCTGATTATGCTGGAGACAGGATTGAAAGAAAATCTACCAGTGGCAATTGTCAATTCTTGGGAGAGAATCTGATATCCTGGGCTAGCAAGAGGCAAGCAACCATTGCTCTGTCTACAGCAGAAGCAGAATACATCTCAGCTGCTAGTTGTTGTACACAGCTACTCTGGATGAAACATCAGCTTGAGGACTATCAAATAACTGAAAACCATATCCCAATTTATTGTGATAATACAGCAGCTATATGTTTGTCTAAAAATCCAATTCTGCATTCAAGAGCAAAGCATATTGAGATTAAACATCATTTTATAAGAGACTATGTTCAAAAAGGAATTTTAGATATCCAATTCATTGATACTGATCATCAATGGGCTGATATATTTATTAAACCCTTATCTGTTGAAAGATTTGATTTCATAAAGAAAAATTTGAACATGTGCTATGTCTCTGGGTAATATGCGCCTCTGAAAACAGAATTCAGACTCTGAAAATATTCAGAAGCTATCTGGGAATCAGACTCTCTTTTGGAGATTCTGATGAAAGCTTCTGGTAAAATATTCAGACTCTGGTAAGGAATCTTTAGACTCTCAGAAGCTCGTATTAGTGGAAGCGTGACTGTTAAGTTCAGTAACACCTGCCCCACTATGGTGACAGTTACTTTACAGTTTCTCAGACGTGGCCTGTCTGTATTGGGTAAGAACTCAAAGGGCAATGATTTCATTATGTTAAACAAGTTACCTTCGCTTTGTCCCAATACGTTTACGGCTGCATGCTATATGTATTTATTGTTTGTGTTTGTTTGTCCCCTACTCTTTCCAAACAGTTTTCAAACATTTTCTCTATAAATACATAACACACACAACTCACTTCTCTTTTCACTCTTTGATTTTCTCTCTGAACAAATTCCTTGTTTTTCAATACTTTGCAAAACCTTTTCTTTTGTTCTCAAATCAAACTCTTAGAAAACCCTAATGGCAAGTGATCTCATCCAATCTGGTGTCATAATCAAGTCCGGAGGTTCGTATGTTATCAAACCCAGAACAATGAACATCATCAAGGAGACTCTGGAAATTCAAGTTGAATCTCCAGTAGATTTTGGTTCACTCAGTCGTCATGGAGTTGACGTTGCACCTCATTTCTTATCACAAGGAATGATGAGATACTTTGGTATGTTGAATGGACCAACATATCAGGAGCTTGTTAGAGATTTTTGGGGTAGGTCAGAAGTCTACGACAAAGCTGAAGCTACTTTGGAAGAAACAGTAGCAATCTCAAACAACCCCAGTCTTGCTGGCAAAAACAGAGACCAAATGGGTTTAAAACCGTACAATGGTCTTGAAATAAGGTCTGCTGTGATGGGAATTCCTATAGTTATCACTGAAGATGTGGTAGCCAGGGCTTGTCAGATGGAGAGCGCTGGTAAATTTCAGTGGAATGTCAACAAGAAAAGTGAATGGGCTGTTGTCTGCAACAAGTTGTTATTTGAAGGGAGACCCTCAAATAAATTGGTGGATATGCATCCTGAGCATAGGGTGCTTCTGAAGATTATACTGGACAGTATGCTTCAGAAAGGAGGAGGAACAGATACATTATCTATGGATCACAAAGTTCTTCTTTATTTTCTTATCAACAAAATAAAGATCAATTTCCCCAGATATGTGATGCACCACATGTGTTGGGCCATCAAGAAGAGTCAATCAGAAACCAGGAGGCAAGTTCCTTTTGGAAGATTAATATCTGAGATTCTGTATCAAGGAGGTCTTTTGAAGGTCTTATCAGAATCTGGTGTGGTATCAGATATTCATCTAGGAACTGTGACCGGTAGAATCATCAATGGCAAGACTTTACAGTACATGAAGATTGTCAAGAGATTCAATCCCTCTAAGCATGATATGGGAGAATCCTATGTACAATCTGATTTGATGATGGACTTCCCTCCCATATCCAAAGAAGATAATCCTGAAGTTCTTGCTAGATTTGTGGTGGATTACTTCAAGGAGACTGGTAGAATAATCAACTATTCTGCTATTCCTGAGACTGCTGGAGGAGGCCCTCTTAAGGTCAAAGGAAAAAGGACCAAGGAAGTGGTTCTCAAGGAAGAGGAAGAGAAGCAGGAGCCTCTCAAGAAAAAGATCAAATCTTCTGCTCTTCCTGGAGTTTCAATTGGTTCTCCTTCTGCATCTTCTGCACTTCGTGAAATTAAGGATGGGAAGAAGGCTAAGAAAGATGAGAAGAAGGCTAAGAAAGCTGAGAAGAAAGCAATAATAGGCAAAGCTGACAGAGACTATGACAAGTTAGCTCAAGATATTGCTGATTTCATTGATACTGACTCTGGAGGTGAAGAGAGTCAGATCAAGAAGAGAAAGGTGGATGTGATTCCTGTGGCTAAGGATGTAGCACAGAAGATAGGTACTTCTGTATCTATGATTGAGGATGAACACACTGCTGGCAAGGTTATGGCAACAGATTTGATTGCTGAAGAATTGAAGGAAGAGACTGTCAAGGAAGCTGCTAAGTTGCTTGCTTCTGCTCTTAAACAGAAGAGTACTTCAGAACCTGCAGAAGCTGAGTTATCAGAAGCTACTGTGTCTGATCATTTTGCCTCTCCAGAAGCTGGCATTGGCACCTCTGGCAACGTGGCATATAGCTCATCTTCTTCTTTGAATCATGAGTCAGAATCAGATTCAGAATCTGACAACAAACCCTTGAGCCAAATTCTTCCATCTCTCAAAAATTCATCTCCCTCACCAATCAAACCCATATCATCCCATAACCCACTTGACCAGGCAGTAGTTGATTATGTTGATTCAACTATGGACAGAGTAATTCAAGACACAATCACAGTGTCTATGAATCTTCCTGCTGACCATCCTGCTCAACCTTCATTTCTCAAACCACTTCAGGTAATTCAACCTTCTGAAAAACCTGAAGCAACCATTCAATCCAAACAGCCACCCCCTCAAACTGAAACCATTTGTGTAGACTCTCCAGACACTCTAGATTTTCTTGAAAAACATCTAGGGGGAGAACTACCAAAAACCCCTGCAAAATCCAAATCAACAAAAGCTACTTCATCTATTTCCAAACCAGACTCTGTACCTGAACCTACAGAGAATCTGACTTTAGCTTCTGTTAAACCTTCAGAACCTGCTGAACCAGCTTCTGAAAATCTGGAACAAGCCTCTGATTTTGTATCAGCCTCTGTAACAGAATGTAGAGCTGAGACCAGAAGAGTTTCCCAACCTCTTTGTGATCCTATAACCTTTTTCTCTTTTGAAACTTTTCTAGCTTTGAGAGCTTCTCTACCCTCAACCTCTGAACCTCAAACTGACTTATTTGATTCAAATGAGATTGATGAGTTTTATGCCTCTTCTTGCAATAAGCTCAAAGAAGTCATTGAGCAAAGGCATATACCAATACTCAATGTGAGCTATGAGGACAAGTTCTCTTCAGTAAAGACTGAGTTTTTGGATTTTATCACCAAAATTCAAAAAGCTGCTGCCAGGGAACAAGCTCTTATCACTGCCAAGCATGTTGAAGAAGTAAAGCGGGCTGAGAAAGTTGTAGCTCTGGAAAATGCTCCTATTCTGAGGATAAGAGATACACCCTTCTTTGATGAGGATCAGTATATTCCTAGAGAATCAGTGGCTTACAATTCTTTGAAGAGGAAGTTGTATAGAATTCAAGAAGAATCTAGACTGGAAAGAGAAGCACTTTCGCAAAGAACTGAGGCTCTGGAAGAGATGGTAAAGAAACAGCAAGAGGATCTCCAGAAACTGATGGATCATCTTGCCAAACAAAACCAACCTTAGTTTAATTTCGTTTTGTTTATTTTTTTGGTAATTTTTTTTCTGAACTTGTTTTTACTTACAATTTATTCAAGTTTTCTTTGATTCTACTTTGCATTCTATTTCTTTTATGCTCCGAATCTTCTATGTTTTCCCTCTGAATCTCTTTCTTCTTTAAAACATGTTTACACCCTTACCTTAAGTCATTTAAAAAGGGGGAGGAACCATGTTCTGAACTTTTTTTTGTTGATGACAAAAGGGGGAGAAGGGAAAGTATTTATGTCAGGGAGGAGAGAAAGCCTTCTTTAATTACATTGCATGTATATGTTAAAGGGAAATCTGCGAAAGGTGCTTAGTTAGACTCTGAGCCCTGTTTAAGAATCAATTTACTAAATATTCTGAGTATGAATTTGATTGCTTTTGAAAAACAATTTAATTAACCTGGATAGAACTCAAGATGAGCTTACAAACCTCAACTTAAGAACTATCAGACTCAGGGGGAGTCAGAGCTTACAAACCTCAGACTCTGAGCTTACAAACCTTAGAACCCTTTAAGTTAACTTGTTAATTAGATTAACAACAATTGACCTTTTAAATACTAATGTTTGTCATCATCAAAAAGGGGGAGATTGTTGGAACAAAGGTGTTCAGCAATACCACGTTTTGAGTTTTGATGATAACAAGGTATTAAAAAGTTGTCAATTGGATATTGCTAATATTTGTTTAAGTATGTAGGATATCAATTAAGATTTGTATCTTAGAAAGCATTCTGTTTGAACAATGTTAAAGAGCAATAAATCCATAGAAGCTTGTTGCTTGTGATTCTGTTTCGAAGAGAGTCTGAAGACTGTTTCGAAGAGAGTCTGAAGACTGTATCAAAGAGAGTCTGAAGACTGTGCTGAAGAGAGTCTGAAGACTGTATCGAAGAGAGTCTGAAGACTGTATCAGAGTCTGAAGATTATCAGAAGCTTAGTACTACAGTGAGTCTGAAGCCACAAATTTGATGATCTGCTAACAGTGATCTCTACTGCATTGCTATGCACAAAGAAACTCTAATGGAGTAACGGCTAGCTTCTAAGTCAACTTGAGCGTGGGAAGCACAAAGACAAAGATTGCAGGCCAGTACATAGTACGTTGTACGAACTCTGTTTCCACTACTCCACTACCACGTACAGTTTGGCAACTGTGTCTACCGGTATTAATCCTCAAAGGGAATGGAATTCAAATGATGCTATTGAAGGACTATTACCAAATCAAGCAACAGATCAACAATCATTGATCAAGCTTCAGAAATCATCCTGATGCGCTGGATGACTCAACGTCTCTTTCCTACGCCTATATAAAGGATAGAAGACTTGAAGAAGTGGTCGGACTCTACAACTTAGAAAAACTGCATTGCGCTGCTTTCGTATTCAACTGAGTCTTAACACAAGCACATCATTAACTTAGATTCTTACAAACTGAGTATTCTAGAATATCTAAGTTTCACAGAAAAACAGAGTCTGTCTTTTGTGTAAAACAGAGTCTGTCTTTGTTGTAATTGAAACACATTTTGATTGTTATCAAGTGTTTCAACTATATTCAATTTTCTGTAATTGTGTAAAAGTCTCTTGCTTTTGTGCTTGAGCAAAGGAAGTCTCTTGGCTGCGTCCTTGAGCAAAAAAAGTCTCTTGCTTTTGTGCTTGAGCAAAGGAAGTCTCTTGGCTGCGTCCTTGAGCAAAGGAAGTCTCTTGGCTGCGTCCTTGAGCAAAGGAAGTCTCTTAGTTGTGTCTTTGAGCAAGGAAGTCTCTCGCCTGTGTGCTTGAGAAAGGAAGTCTCATACTGTGTGTTTGAGCAACTTGTAATTTGATATTACATTTTAGTGAACTCTCCTTGGAAGTACAAGGGGGACAGGACTACTTCCGGTTTGTGGAAGGAACCTGTATAATTGCTTGTGTTCTCTGTTCTCTCTTTATCTCTTGATTATTCTGCTGCAATCAGAACCTAATCTCCTATCAGACTCTGATCTCATTCAGACTCTGAGTTTAAAGGAATTAGATTCTCACTCTTCAAGAGTTGCGAAAAGAAAACACAATTCAACCCCCCCCCTTTCTTGTGTTTGCTAAGACAACAGAGCCGGAGCTCTGATACCAGAGAAACACATTGTTTTATTGCTATTGATTGTGATTCTAAGTTGGGTCTTACTATGTCGAATATGAATGGGGAAATGGTTGTCGAAACTCCAGCTAAGGGTTCGGTGACTACTTCTCTTGTGTGTTTAAGATGTCCTTTGTCTATGTATGATCATGATTTTGAAATTGATTTGGTTTTCTTACCTTTGAGTGGTATGGATGTAATCGTTGGTATGAATTGGTTAGAGTACAACCATGTCCATATTAATTGTTTTCGCAAGTCGGTGTATTTTTCTTCTGATGAAGAAGAAAGTGGAGTAGAGTTTTTATCTACTAAGAAGCTGAAGCAGTTAGAACGTGATGGAATGTTGATGTTTTCCTTGATGGCATCTTTATCTATTGAGAACCAAACGATGATTGATAAGCAGAAAGTGGTATGCGATTTTCCAGAAGTTTTTCCTGTTGAAATTCCTGATGTGCCTCCAGAAAGAGAAGTTGAATTTTCGATTGATCTTGTTCCGGGAACGAAGCCTGTGTCTATGACACCTTATCGCATGTCAGCTTCTGAGTTGGCTGAGTTGAAGAAACAGTTGGAAGATTTACTTGACAATAAGTTTGTGAGACCAAGTGTTTCCCTTTGGGGAGCGCCCGTATTGTTAGTTAAGAAGAAAGATGGCAGCATGAGATTGTGTATTGATTACCGGCAGTTGAATAAAGTGACTATAAGAAATAGGTATTCACTTCCGAGAATTGATGATTTGATGGATCAGTTAATGGATGCACGAGTGTTTAGCAAGATTGATTTCAGGTCGGGTTATCACCTGATTAAGGTGAAAGATGAGGATATGCAGAAAACAACTTTTAGGACGCGTTATGGACATTATGAATATAAGGTGATGCCTTTCGGTGTTACAAATGCACCTGGTGTGTTTATGGAGTACATGAATCGAATTTTTCATGCATTTTTGGATCGTTTCGTAGTTGTGTTCATTGATGATATTTTGATTTACTCCAAGTCTGAGGAAGAACATGCTGAACATTTGAGAATAGTATTGCAAGTGCTGAAGGAGAAGAAGCTTTATGCGAAATTGTCGAAGTGTGAATTCTGGTTGAATGAGGTGAGTTTTCTTGGACATGTTATTTTGGGTAATGGTATTACGGTCGATTCGTCTAAAGTCGATGCATGTTGCAATGGGAGACTCCAAAGTCAGTTTCAGAGATTAGAAGCTTTTTGGGATTAGCTGGTTATTACAGAAGATTTATAGAAGGGTTTTCTAAGTTGGCACTTCCGTTATTGAGTTGACTTGCAAAGGTAAAGCCTTTGTGTGGGATGTTCATTGTGAAAATAGTTTTAATGAATTGAAGAAGCGTTTGACGACGGCTCCAGTTTTGACTCTGCCGAAGACTGATGAACCTTTTGTGGTATATTGCGATGCGTCCAAATTAGGTTTAGGTGGTGTGCTTATGCAAGATGGTAAGGTGGTTGCTTATGCATCGAGACAGTTGAGAATCCATGAACGAAATTATCCTACCCATGATCTTGAGTTAGCTGCAGTTGTATTTGTGCTTAAGATTTGGAGACATTACTTGTATGGTTCGAGATTTGAAGTGTTCAATGATCACAAGAGCTTGAAGTATTTGTTTGATCAGAAGGAATTGAATATGAGACAGCGAAGGTGGCTCGAATTATTGAAAGATTATGACTTTGGTTTGAATTATCATCCGGGTAAAGCTAATGTGGTTGCAGATGCCTTAAGTAGGAAGACTTTTCATATGTCCGCTATGATGGCTAAGGAGTTTGAGTTGCTGGAACAGTTTAAAGATTTGAGTTTAGTTTGTCAATGGTCACCCCAGAGTGTAAAGCTGGGAATGCTGAAGATTGACAGTGATTTCTTGAAAAATATTAAAGATGCACAGAAAATGGATGTTAAGTTTGTGGACTTGTTGGTTGCTGGTAATCAAACTGAAGATAGTGACTTTAAGGTCGATGATCAAGGTGTGTTGAGATTTCGAGGTAGAATTTGTATTCCAAACGACGACGAGATGAAGAAGATGATTCTTGAAGAGAGTCATAGAAGTAGCTTGAGTATTCACCCGGGAGCTACAAAGATGTACCATGATTTGAAGAAGTTATTTTGGTGGTCTGGATTGAAACGTGATGTGGCACAGTTTGTGTATTCTTGTTTGATTTGTCAGAAGTCAAAAGTGGAACATCAGAAACCTGCTTGATTGATGACACCTTTAGATATGCCAGAGTGGAAATGGGATAGTATATCCATGGATTTTGTGACGAGTTTGCCGAATACGCCTAAAGGGAATGATGCCATTTGGGTGATTGTTGATAGATTGACGAAGTCGGCTCATTTTATTTCGATTAACATCAATTTTCCTATAGCTCAGCTGGCAGAGATTTATATTCGAGAAATAGTGAAGCTGCACGGTGTTCCTTCGAGCATCATATCAGATAGAGATCCGAGATTTACTTCTATATTTTGGAAGAGTTTGCAAGAGGCTTTAGGTTCCAAGCTGAAGTTGAGTTCGGTGTATCATCCGCAGACAGATGGTTAGTCGGAAAGAACGATTCAGTCGTTGGAAGATTTGTTGAGAGTTTGTGTACTTGAGCAAGGAGGAACTTGGGATAGTCATCTTCTGTTGATAGAGTTCACGTACAATAACAGTTATCATTCCAGTATCGGAATGGCACCCTTCCAGGCTTTGTATGGTCGGAGATGTAGAACTCTGTTGTGTTGGTTTGAATCAGATGAGAATGTGGTTTTAGGACCAGAAATTGTTCAACAAACTACTGAGAAGGTAAAGATGATTCAGGAAAAGATGAAAGCGTCGCAGAGTCGACAAAAAAGTTATCATGATGAGCGTAGGAAAGACCTTGAGTTTCAAGAGGAGGATCATATGTTCCTAAGAGTTACTTCCATGACCGGAGTGGGTCGTGCTTTGAAGTCGAAGAAGTTAACTCCGAAGTTTATTGGTCCGTATCAGATATTAGAAAGAATTGGAACGGTGGCGTATCGAGTAGGTTTTCCGCCGCACCTTTCGAATTTGCATGACGTGTTTCATGTGTCGCAACTTCGGAAGTATGTTTCGGATCCATCCCATGTGATTCAAAGGGATGATGTGCAAGTTAGAGATAACCTGACGGTTGAGACCTTACCAGTGAGGATTGAAGGTCGTGAGGTGAAGCGCTTGAGTATGTTGAGACCTTTTGCTTGAAAATGTTGCTCTTCGTATGAGTAACTTGCAGGTAATTAAGCTTTAGCTGCTGTTTGCCGTTGTGAGTGGCTACCCTCACGGTGTCCTTAGGTGCTCTGATACGTAACGGGATGGGAACCTTTATAACTATTTTCTATTCCTTACGTATTGACTTTAATTTGATATTAACAAGTTTCAGTTGAATTTATGTTGAGAAGTTTTGATGAGGCCTGCGTGCCAAACTATTTTGTTAATTGACATTTAATCCGCTGCGAAGTTTTGAAACATTACGATTCTTATTTTACGAAGGATAAATTGTTATTTATTTGATTTTGAGATTTTAAGTAAATGTAGCATTCCGTTTAGGCGAGAAACTCTGATTAATTTTAAGAAATTTTTACAATGGGAAAACGGGGTGTTATAGATGACATTATTGAAACTACCATTCAAAACACCATCACCATTTCTCAACTACTACCTTCTAACCATCCTACTCAACCAGAATTCCTTAAGCCACTTCAGGTGATTTAGTTTACTGAAGAACCTACCCAATCTCAACAACCCTCAATCCAACCAGAATCTTCAAACATAGGTTCTCCTGAAACCCTAGATTCTCTTGAAAAACATCTAGGAGGAGAATTGCCTATCACCCCTGCAAAATCCAAAGCTCAGACTCAAGGTTCTTCAGAACCTGATATCGTAGAGTTAGAGTCTGTTGTCAATGTTGACTCAGATTCTGAACCTGAGCAACAAACTGAAACACCTCAACCAGAAGCTCAATCAGAAACTCTTACTCTCTCTACCATTCAAAATGACCAACCCTCTTCATCTTAAACAATCCAAATTCAACATCATATTGAACTCCTGAATCCAAGATACATAGAGGATTTCTTTGTAAAGAAGTGCAGGAAGATCAATGAACTTGTCAAACTAAAGAGTATTCCAATTTTGACAGTGAGTTATGAAGATCAGTTTTCTACTAAAATGAAGGATTTAGAGAAGTTTCTAACAACTGTCAAGAGTGTTTGTGCCAAAGAGCAAGCAGAGGTACTTGCGAAACATCTTGAGGAGCTACGAAGAAAGGAAAAACAATCTCGAGGGGAGATTCTGATGCTCTCTAATGAACCATTCTTCTCAGAAACTAAGTACAAGTCAAGAGAATCTCTAGTCATTGAGACTCTAAAGAAGAAGATTCTGACTGTACAAGAGGAAGCCATGATTAAGGAAGAAGCTCACCTTAAGAGGACAGAAGCTCTTGAGAAGATTGTTAAGAAGCGAGCTGAGGATATGAGGAAGCTTATGGATTTGATTGCCAACCAAAACAAGCCTTAGTTGCACACATATTTTTTTTGGTTGTATTTGTTTTTTTGCTTCTGAACAAGTGTTTGATTCCGATACAATTTAGCTTCTGATATATATTTGATTTTGATATAAAATTTCTTCTGATCTTATGACTCTGATATTATTTGATTCTGATTATTTGCTTATGTTTGTTTTATCAACTCTTGCGTTTTTAAAAACTTAGTTTTTATCAAACTATGTTTATGTTTTTAATTCTGAATCTTTTTATCTCTTCTCGTTTACTTCAAAATTATTGTTTTAACTCTGATACCTTTTTGTTAATGACAAAAGGGGGAGTAAGTAAAGTATTTTAAGTCTAAGTAAAGGGAAGTTTGCAATAGATAATAACGTTAGATTTTGAGCCCTCAATTAAATTAAATTTCTCGCAATTTAATTTAAGAGAATCTCTTCTCATCTCTAGTCTTTTAAGTTCTGTGAGATTTGATTATGTAAGTTTTGATTAGAAATGAATTTATTAACCTGGATAGGACTTAGGGGGAGCTTACAAACCTCACCTTAAAGACTATCAGACTCAGGGGGAGTCAGAGCTTACAAACCTCAGACTCTGAACTTACAAACCTCAGACCCTTAAGTCAACTTGTTAATTAGTTTAACAACAATTGACCTTTTAAATACTTATGTTTGTCATCATCAAAAGGGGGAGATTGTTGGAACAAATGGGTTTAACAATACCACTTTTAGTTTTGATGATAACAAGGTATTAAAAATTGTAAACTAGATATGCTAATGTTTGTTTAAGTGTACATGATCTTAATTTAAGTTGTCAATCTTAGAAAGCATCCTGCAAGAACAAATGAAGAGCAAAATCCTGAAGAAGCTTGTTGCAAGTGATTCTAAAGACTTAGAGAGCCTAAAGAATCATCAGAAGCTGTTTCGAAGAGGTTCTGAAGACGTGGAGAGTCTGAAGAAGCTGCTTTGAAGAAATGCTGATCAAGAGGTTCTGAAGACTCAGAGCGTCTGAAGAACAAAAAGAGTCTGAAGGAGCCGAAGAGAGTCTGAAGCCCAGCAGAGTCTAAAAGTTCTACAGAGAGTCTAAAGACTGCAAATCAAGGATTTGGTTATATGAATCTCTGAAGGTATTTCGACTGCAAAGAAACGTTCACAAGGTATAACGGCTATCTTCAAAGTCAACTTAAGCATGGAATGCTTGGCGACAAAGATTACAGGAAAAGGACATAGTACTGTGTACGAACCCTGTTTCCACTACTACACTTCCTTGTACAATTGGCAGCTATGTCTACTGGTATTCTCGCCTCAAATGGAATGGAATTCAAAATCTGTATTGAAAGACGATTACCATATCAAGCAACAGATCAACAACATTTGATCAAGCTTCTAGATGACTCTGTGATGTGCTGAATTGTCTCAACGTCTCTCTATAACGCCTATATAAAGGAGTGAAGACTTGGAGAATAGACTACTGACTCTGAACGTATTATTAAGATATTTTCTATTCTCCTTGAGTCAAACAAACACATCAACAACTTAGAGAATTCTTACAAACTTGTTTATCCTAGAATTTCTAAGTGTCACAGAAAAAAGAGTCTCTTATTGTTTTGTATTTGGAACACCACTGATTGTATATCAAGTGTTCAAACTCTCTTTCAATTTTTCTGTAAATTGTGTAGAAGTCTCTTTCCTGCGTGCTTGAGCATTTGAAGTCTCTTGGGTGTGTCCTTGAGCAAAGAAGTCTCTTGCTTGTGTGCTTGAGCATTGGAAGTCTCTTACTGTGTGTTTGAGCAAATTGTAATTGTTTATTACATTTTAGTGAAACTCTCTTTGGAAGTGCAAGGGTTGGAAGATTTTGTAGATTGATTCCTTGTTTCAGTTTTCAATTTCAATATCTCCGTTCATATCAATTAGACTAGTTAATTTCATCAGATGGAGATGGACGGACGGCGCCGGCAAGAAGGAGAGGGAGAGGCAGCGACTATGTTGTTTCAGAGAAGAAGAAGTAATGTGATGCTGTTTGAGAGAGAGAGAGAGAGTAGGATTTTTTCAGTAAACAAATGCCTATTTTTTATCTTTTAACCCGAGCCTTTAATTTTGTTTTTGCCAAGAGTCATACATCTATGTGGTGAACATGCATAAATGGAGGTATCCTAATGGAGCAAAGACAAACTCAATAAAAGGAGATGTAAACCATGGAATCCAAGCTGGGTGGTTGAAATAGAGGTCAAGTGCTTTATGTGTTTGTAAAGTACCACTTAAGTTGAAGGGACAATTTTATCGAACAATGAAAAGATAGACGATGTTGTATGTGACAGAGTGTTGGGCGTAAAGAACCAGCAAGAAGATAAAGTAAGCGTAGTAAAGATGATGATGTTGTATTGGATGTGTGGTAAGACTATACATGTTAGGATTAGGAATGACATCATTTGACAGAGAGTTGGGGTAGCATCTATAGTAGACATTTAGATGGTGATGTTGTAGTAAGAAGAATAGATGAGATAAATTAGAGTCAAAGGAACACCTAAAAATAATGTAGAAGAAACTATTAGAAATGATCTATAGACAAATGAGTTGGAGAAAGACATGATTTTTAATAAAAGATTACAAATAAAGTCCGATGATAAGACTTAATTGTTGTTGTTGTTGGGTCAATTATTTGTGTTCTATCATTAAGACTAATAAAAAATAGATGAGAGTGATGAGATTTTAGTTATGCCACATAAGAAATTAAATATGAGGTGGGGAAATTAGGATTACTTGACATTCAAAAGAATGAAGTGGCAAAGAATAATTTGAGAGTCTGTTTACTATATTGTAATAATAATAGATTGTTTTTCTCAATTTTTAAGGTGCTCAATCTTGCATTTTATTTACTTTATTGTTTTTCGTTCGGTCTAATATATATATATATTTTGTTTACATAGACAAGGACTACTTTTGTTCAATTGAAAGAGAGACTAATATGACTCTTTTATGAGTGGACCGTCATAATATTCCTAGGAGTCTTAAGGACCTCTAGAAGGGCCTGTAGACCCCCCCCCCCCCCCCCAGGAGGCCTTGGTGTCCTCCAGAAGAGTTCTAAGTCCCAAGGCGCGTCCCTTCCAGGGCGTCGCTTTAAGTGAGCCTCTAGAACCCGCCTAAAATACCAGAATACCCCTATGGCTTGGAGACCAAGCCATCAAAGCCCAAGCCCACAGCAGGCTATAAATACAACCCTTGAGAGAATTCTCAAGGCATCCAATAATCGGTCTAAACCCTAATAGACAGAGAAAACCCTAGTATTCACTACTCGTACTTTTCGCAAGTACAACGAGGCTAGTAACAACTCATGCCTTTAAAAAAAAAAAAAACACCACAAATTTTATAAACCTATTGATTTTACAGTTCTTTTTATTAAGGATATTTGTGTAATTTTATACATACACATATTTTATAAATTGGGTTTTGTAATTTTCTCAAAAACTAAAATTTTTCTTCACTTTTAAAAAATAAATTATATGTCCTTGTGACATGAAAAATTGAATCAATCTGACAAACCTACCTAAATTGGCATCAGAGGAAATCGAACCTGAGATCTCGAGGAGGAGCACAATCTCAGGTCCCAAGCCAATACCACCAGACCAACCTAAGTGGGTTTTATATTATAATGATAATAATAATGACTTCCAAGTCAATGTATATAATGCAAAAGATGAGGAACAATTATTGATCGAAAAATTTGTTTGAGGGAGGAAATTTATTTTATTTTATTTTATACCTAAATTATATCAAATAATATTATAATAGTGTTTCTACCAAAAAAAAATATTATAATAGTGTATCTTCAATTGTATGAAGATTGGACATATATTCACACAAGATCAATTTTTACTATTGATCTCTTTGTAGTAAAAATATTGAGCAATAGTTTTGTACTAACCAATATGAACTGTGATGGTGGTGAATCTTTGATAGTTTTTTACGGTTGTTTTGGTAGTCCTTTGTTCGTTGATCACTATTGATTGTTTAGGTTTTGTTTGCGAGTTCCTTAATAAGCAAGATCCCAAATCAAAATCATCACACCACCTCTCAAGTGGATTACTGTACCATAATTAATGATAACACCATATATATAAATTTAGAAAAATATTTTATGGTTATTAATTTTGTTATGGTTATTTAATTTTTAAAATGGTTTGACTTATAAACAATGTTATATATTAAGACAAGACAATGAAGTTATTATTTCAAAAATCTATCAATTTGAATAAATTAATATCATTTATTTTTGTAAAAAAAAAAAATTATAGATGTCAAAAAGATAAATTGATAGGTGTCAGATGAGGTATATCATACCTTCATTGAATTCACGATCATTCTACACATATACATATACATTCAGGTGTGTAAAAAATTGAAAAAAAGCTTAAGATGACTCTACTTTCAATTGTGGTTAGATATTCTCCAGCCATAGATTCCAATAGAAATATTAACAATTATTTATGTTGCGATGTGTTGGTCCACCAAGGAAAAACCATAACTGAATTTTGTTTTTGAAAATATTGTATTTCCAATTTGGATATAAGTATATACGTTCTGTTCCCTAGCATTTAATCCACACTCACTTTTCTATTGATTTCATTCACGTAAATCATTTGGTAGCACTTTCCACAAAATCATTTATTCACCATGGTGTGGTTTCTTCTGTTTTTGCATATTTTTCTCTTCCATTTTCCATCCCTCTTTTCTTCGTCTTCTTCTTTCAATTTTTCTTGCCATCATTATGAGAGCTCTGCTTTGCTTCATTTAAGTCATCCTTCACTATAAATTATGAATCTTATTATCGTTGTGATGGATATGCTCTTTTGTAAACAACAACATGGAAAAATGAGACTGATTGCTGCTCATGGGATGGTGTCATGTGTGACACCAACACTGGTCACGTGATTGGCCCCATCCTTGGCTGTGAAGGCCTTCAAGGTACATTCAATCATAACGGTACCATTTTCCATCTTTCTTATATTCAAAAACTCAACCTTTCTAAAAATGATTTCTCTGGCTCTTATTCCAGAATCCATTTTCAACCTTGCAAACCTAAGTGATGTATATCTATCATCAAACAACTTGAGTGGTCATGTTGATTTTCAACTCTTCTCCAACATTCCAAGCCTAAGAAGACTACATCTATCATCAAACAACTTGAGTGGTGTTGTCAATTTCCAAAACATTTCCAAACTTCAATATTTGGATTCTCTGTACCTTTCAGATAATAGCCAATTATCAATAAACATTGAATCTAGTGTCAATTACAGTATTTCTACACTATTTGAATTGGGTTTGTCTTCTTTGAGTTTGACTGAATTTCCTAATTTGTCAGAAAAATTCCCAATTGTTGAAAGTGACTCAAAATTGAACTTTAGAAAGCTGTCAAATCGGAGCACGATTTTTGGGACCAGAATTCACACTTTCATTCGAAAAAAATTGGAGCACGATCTGGCAAAATCGGAGCACGATTTTGCGCTGTAACAGAAAAAAAACATATCGTATTTGTGGGCCTGATTTTGTTCCAGTTTTTTAGGGATGCTTTTCACTATAAATATAAGCCTTGTATCAGATGATTAAGTGTGTAGAAAAACAGGGTTTAGAAGCCAACATAAATACTAGGGTTTTATAGAGAAATTCTCTTGGCAACAAACACTAGGGTTGGGATTGTTTTGATTCACCTTGAACAAAACACTATTAAGATTGAGTCTCTTGGTCATGGGAAGAGATTGGGACTTGGGTAGAATTAGGTTTGAAGACTGATTCTTGTAACTCAATATCTCTTTGTAAAGAAACTCATATCATTATAGTGGAACAGAAAGCTGCTCTCTCCCCCAAAGTAGGTCATCATTAGACTGAACTGGGTAAACAACTAAGTATACATAATTAGTTTGAATCAGATTCAATGATTTAATCATAACCGAAGCTCTGATACCACTAAAGGGATTTTAAGAGGGGTTTTTCAAAATTTTAATCCTCTTTGCGGAAGAAATCCCATTGAAACGGATCTTGATTAAATCATTAATCACAAATCAAACACATACTTAAACAATTTAAGGATTCATGTGTTTACCTCTTGAAGAGCAGAACCTTTGTAGTAGAATTGTTTCTGATCACGAGCAAAGCAAAGTAGCGATGCCTCTACTTAGTCCACACGAACAGAACTTCTCCGATGACCGGTGCTAGCCAATTTCAACGAAGATTCAGAGAGAGCAAGGTTTAGAGAGCGGCGGCTAGGGTTTCACAACTTTTGTGAATTAGTTTAAGCACTCACAAAAATTTAGTAATGCTTCAGCACAAGGGTTCTATTTATAGAATCACTTGTGTGGCCAGCAAGACAACACTTAAGTACACCGTACCTTACGGTGCACCGCGTTTCTCTATTCCTTTTGTAAATTAAATAATGAAGTCATATTAAATTATTTAATTACTAATAAGTCTGACTTATTATTTTATAAATAAGTCTCACTTATTATTTTATAAATAAGTCTTACTTATTTATTTCTCTCATTTATCTGTCCTTTGTGTGTGACCCTATAGGTTCCCGTAATGTTGGCAATAATATTAAATCACATCTATAATATTATAAACAGTGAGCGGTATCTAGCAACACATCACTGCTACCCAAGTGACGAGAGTGTCCTGTGATCTGACGAAACCTTTATGTGATAATGTTCATGTGTATAATTACCCTTTTGCCCTCATGTCTATATTGAACACAAGGCATAGCATGTCACCCTTGTCCAGTTTAATATTGGGCCCTTAGACATTTCTCCTATTATGTAGGAGGGGCAAATTACATCTAGGTCACTCATGTCCCTTAACATGATTCGTGGAGTACCCATCAACCAATTTTATAGTTATCTTGTTACAAACAACGTTTGAATGGTGACAAAGCACTCGACTCCAACATCTAGGGTACATAGTGGTTTCAGATCAAAGGGTGGAATACACCACTATCACTATGAGAATATCTTATGACACTTTTCATAACTTTTACTATGTAGTATTCTCATGGTGGGTCAATCCAATATAAATATTACTCCTAAGATTTATATCTATGTGAAGACTTAATAACTCTTTATCCATGATCTGTGAGATGTGATCATCAGTCTATCCACATAATAGTCTCTATGTTTTAATGATATCCCACTTCACAATAAAGCTTGACTACGGATACTTTTAGAATAGTGTCCTTATGTTTAATGGTGTCTCACAATTAAGTTATACTTAATGTTCCATTAAACGGACTAACTATTCTAAGGACTTTGTTATTTTGAAACAAAACAAAATCAACAAAGAAATGCCTTATTATTATTATTATTATTGTATATTCACGATATATATTTATATCAATATCATGATACAAATCCAAACTCAATAAATATAGATTGGCTATTAGGGTTACTCCAACAAGAAGCACAGATGCTTGCGCATCTAACACCTCTTGAGAAGGCCGAGATGAATGATAAAACGGTCAGTGCTATCATTCTGTGTCTTGGGGATAAGGTGTCGAGAGAGGTAGCAAGGGAGACTACTGATGTGTCTATGTGGAATAAACTTAATTCATTGTACATGACCAAGTCCTTGGCACATAGACAATGTTCGAAACAATAACTCTACTTTTACCGAATGGTGGAGTCAAAACCTATAATGGAGCAACTGACGGAGTTCAATAAGATTATTGATGATTTGGCGAACATAGATGTAAATCTAGAAGATGAAGATAAAGCCTTACACCTATTGTGTGCTTTACCTAGGTCCTTTGAGAATTTCAAGGATACAATGCTTTATGGCAAAGAAGACACTATCACTTTGGAGGAAGTTCAAGCAACATTTAGAACCAAAGAGTTAACCAAGTTCAAAGAGTTGAAGGTTGATGATAGTGGAGAAGGCTTGAATGTCTCAAGGGGGAGAAGTCAAAACAGAGGAAATGGGAAAGGCAAGAATTCCAGGTCGAAGGGTGGTGGTAATAAAACACAGTACAAATGTTTTATTTGTCACAATCCAGGTCACTTCAAGAAGGATTGTCCGGAGAGAAAAGGCAATGGAAGTGGTAATCCATCCGTTCAGATTGCAAGTGAAGAGGAAGGTTATGAGAGTGCTGGAGCACTAACTGTGACAAGTTGGGAACCTAAAAAGGGTTGGGTCTTGGACTCTGAGTGCTCTTATCACATCTGTCCGAGAAAGGAGTACTTTGAAACATTAGAGCTGAAAGAAGGTGGAGTTGTTTGCCTTGGTAATAATAAGGCTTACAAAATTCAAGGTATGGGTACCATCCGTTTCAAAATGTTTGATGACCGTGATTTCCTTTTGAAGGATGTGAGGTATATTCCTGAACTTAAGAGAAATTTAATATCTATAAGCATGTTTGATGGTCTAGGATATTGCACTAGAATTAAACGTCGAATGATGAGAAATTCTCATTGTGCATTAGTTATAGCTAAAGGGTCTAAAATACATGGTTTATATATTTTAGAAGGTTCCACTGTTATAGCTCATGCATCGGTTGCTAGTGTAGACACTCTGGACATAACTAAATTGTGGCATTTGAGGTTAGGTCATGTCAGTGAGAGAGGTTTGGTTGAGCTAGCTAAACAAGGTTTGCTAGGGAATGAAAAATTGAACAAACTAGATTTCTGTGATAATTGCATGTTAGGCAAACAACACAAGGTGAAGTTTGGAGTGGGTGTGCTTAAATCTAGTAGGCCTTTTGAGTATGTTCATTCGGATCTTTGGGGTCCAGCATCAGTTAAAACTCATGGGGGAGGTTCATATTTCATGTCTATTATTGATGATTATTCTAGAAGGGTATGGGTTTACATTCTGAAGAATAAAAGTGACACTTTTGAAAAATTTAAAGAATGGCATACACTTGTAGAAAATCAGATTGGAACTAAACTGATAGTGTTGAGAACTAACAATGGTCTAGAGTTTGTTTCAGAGCAGTTTAATGAGTTTTGTAGGAAAAGAGGTATAAAGAGGCATAAAACTGTGGCATACACACCTCAACAGAATGGTCTTGCTGAAAGAATGAACATGACCTTGTTGGAGCGTGTGAGGTGTATGTTGTTGGGAGCTGGATTTCCCAAGAGTTTCTGGGGAGAAGCTGTTAGTACTGAAACATATTTGATCAACAGATGTCCATCAACAAGGATAGATCTCAAGACACCTATGGAGGTTTGGAGTGGGAGACCGGCAGACTACTCTAATTTGAAAGTTTTCGGACCTTTAGCATTTGCTCATGTCAGACAGGACAAACTTGATGCTAGAGCTGTGAGGTGTATTTTCATTGGTTATCCTGAAGGTGTGAAAGGTTACAAACTGTGGAAGATGGAACCTGGAGGATCAAAATTTATTATAAGCAGGGATGTTACTTTTGATGAAGTGCAAAGACCTGGAAGCAAGCTCAGAAACAGGGGTACAGAAAATTCAGATTGAGGTGGAGCCTACCACTGATGAAAGGGAAGGGGAGGGTCAGACTCCAGTACCTCATGAGAGTGAAGGCCAAGAAATAATTGATCCAAACTATCAGCTAGCAAGAGATAGGGAAAGGAGACAAATTAATCCACCTGTTAGATACGGTTATGCTGATCTCGTATGTTATGCTTTGAATGCAGCTGAAGAAGTGCAAGACTCGGAACCAAAGAACTTCAGAGAAGCATTAGAAAGCAACGAAAGCAAGGATTGGTTGAAGGCAATGAATGAGGAAATGCTTTCATTGGAAAAGAACCAGACTTGGAAACTTGTTTCATTACCTAAGAATCAAAGGGTAGTGGGAAGCAAGTGGGTGTTTAAGAAGAAAGAAGGTATACCAAGGGTCGAAGAACCAAGGTATAAGGAAAGACTTGTAGCAAAGAGTTTTACTCAAGTGGAAGGGGTTGATTACAATGAAATCTTTTCACCGGTGGTAAAACATTGTTCTATAAGGGGATTTATGGCGATTGTTAACATGTATGATCTTGAGTTAGAACAGATGGATGTGAAGACCGCATTTCTACATGGAGAGTTAGAAGAAACTATCTATATGCAACAACCAGAAGGTTTCGTAGAAGATAATACAAAAGTGTGTTTGTTGAAGAAATCTTTGTGTGGGTTGAAGCAAAGTCCAAGGCAGTGGTATCGTCGGTTTGATGAGTTCCTAGTGAAGGCTGGTTTTGTGAGAAGCATCTATGATAGTTGTGTTTACATGATGAGAAGGAATGAGAAAGTCATTCTCTACCTTCTCCTTTATGTAGATGATATTCTTATGGCAAGTTCTGACAGGCTAGAGATTCAGAAGCTCGAGAAAAGATTGAATGATGAATTTGAGATGAAGGATCTTGGTAATGCAAAGAGGATACTTGGTATGGATATCATGAGAGACCGAAACAAAGGTGAATTGTTCTTATCTTAACATGGGTACTTGAGGAAAGTGGTGGAGCGATTCAAGATGAAAGATTCTAAGGTCGTTGGCACTCCTCTTGGACATCACACAAAGTTGTCAATAAAACAGTGTCCTCAATCCGATGAAGAGAAAAGCAAGATGGAGGGTACTCCCTATGCAAGTGGGTTTGGAAGCATCATGTATGGTATGGTTTGTAGTAGACCGGACTTATCCTATGCAATAAGTGTGATAAGTCGGTTTATGGCAAATCCGGGTCAAGTGCACTGGCAAGCTTTGAAGTGGGTTTTGAGATACTTGAATGAGACTTTGAAAGGTGGTCTGAAGTATACAAGGTCACAACTGTAACGCCCTATTTAATTATTTGATTATTTTATTAGATTTAGAGTCTATTTATGTGATTTACAAGATTTAAGTGATTTATATGATTTATGAGATGTGTTATGGTTTTATTAAGTGACTTATTTTATTATTTAATAGAATAAGATTTGAAAATAAAATAAATATTGAGTTGTGGGGCTGTTTTGGAAATTAGATAGAGTTATGAGGGAATAAGTGAAATAAGATAGAATAGATAGAAGAGATATAAAAAGGGAAAACTAGGTTTAGAATTGTACAGAACGTACAATTCAGTTTTGGGAGAAAAAGGGAGAAAACAAGAAGTGAAGAACCAAGAGGCTGCTTATCAATTTCTCTCAAGGTAAGGGTGAGCCTAGCATTATAATTTCATTAAATTTGTAATTCATGATTGCATTTAACAGATTATAAGATTAGTTCATGAAAATTTGAGAATTAAGTTAAAAATGGTGAATTGATGATTAGATGATGAAAAACTGTATCATTGATGTAGAAAACTGTTTACAGATCATAGGGTAACCATAGTACATCACTTTGGTTGAATTTGGGGTGAAACATGATGAAAATTGGGATTTTTGGTGAAAATTGTCGTATTCCCGTAACCTGTTCTGTCACCGCTCGTCAGCACGAGCAACCAGCTCGCCACGGCGAGTATTCTTCATCGCTCGCGAGGCGAGCAATCCCACTCGCCACAACGAGTGACCTCCTGTGTGCCACAAGGTGAGTAATCCTACTCGCCATGGCGAGTAGCCTTTTTCTGAACTCGCCATAACGAGTAAACCAGCTCGCCTAGCGAGGAGCCCTGTGTCAGATTGCCTTCTTAGAGTTATGTGACTCTTGTCGCACGAATTGTTATGAGTTGATCCTTGGGTTAGAATTAGGATTTATTATAATATTAAGGATGACCTTTGAAGTTGTTAATTAATGTTTTGATTTTGTTACTAAGTGACATATATGATTGTATATGCCTTTTGGGAACTATAAGTGATGAAATGTGTGATTGTTTATGATATTGTCATATCTTGAAATATTTGATGTGTTGCCATGCTGCTATTTATTATTGATTAAAAGCTGGATGTGTCATTCTAAGGTTATGAGTTATTGATCCAAATTATTGGAGTCATTTATGATGTCTAAGATATAAGATGTTGAGTCCATGCATACTCGTGTAAAGACGAGGGCTCATGCCCTAGGAGCTTTTTCTAAACAGAGACGAGGGCTTATGCCCTAGGAGTATATTTATGTTCAAATAGCGACGAGGGCTTATGCCCTAGGAGTATATTTATGCTCAAATAGCGACGAGGGCTTATGCCCTGGATTGGTACCACATGCATGATTAAGAAGATAGAGTTGCATAGTCGAGTCAAACTTGCATTGTCTAGTCAGGTTGATATTGATGTTGAATTGTAATATTGATTTTAATGATGCTACCTGATTATTGATAAGATATGATGATGAAGTTATGTTATTAAATGTAATTATTGAATTATATGTTTAGTGTTATTGTTTTGTGAATCTCACCCCTTCTGCTTGAAAATGTTGCTCTTCGTATGGGTAACTTGCAGGTGATTAAGCATTTAGCTGTTGATTACTGTTGTGAGTGGTTATCCTCACGGTGTCCTTAGGTGCTCTGATACGTAACGGGATGGGAACCTTTATAGCTATTTTCTATTCCTTACATATTGTTTATGAATTGACATGAATAAGTTTCAGTTTAGAATTACGTTGAGAAGTTTTGATGAGGCCTGCGTGCCAAAACTATTTTCGTTAATTGAATTTTAATCTGGTGCGAAGTTTTGGAACAATTATGATGATTATTTTATGACGGGTAAATTTTTATTTATTCCATTTGAGATTTTACGAAATGTAGCATTCCGTTTATGCGAGAAACTCTGATTAATTATTAAGAAATTTTTACTTTGGGAAAACGGGGTGTTACAACAACCAGGAAGGGATGCTTTGGAGGGATATGTTGATGCGGACGATGCAGGTAACGAGACACTAGAAAATCTTTGTCAGGATTTGTGTTTACATTGTTCGGTACATCAATAACTTGGAAGGCAAATCAACAATCAGTTGTAGCTCTTTCAACAACTCAAGCAGAGTACATTGCCCTTGTTGAAGGGGTCAAGGAAGTCATATGGTTGAAAGAAATGATTGGAGAAATGGGGATTAGTCAAGGGTGTGTGAAGATACATTGTGATAGCCAAAGTGCCATTCATTTGGCAAATCATCAGGTATATCACGAAAGAACAAAGCACATTGACATTCGTTTGCACTTTGTTAGAGACATGATTGAGACTAAGGAGATCATGGTGGAGAAAGTGGGGAAGAAAATCCAGCAGACATGTTGACCAAATCATTACCAAGATCAAGGTTCAAGCATTATGGATCGTCATTAAATTTCCTAAACAGCTAGAAGGATCCTTCCTAAGGATCCCTACGTTTGTCCAGATAACATAAACCACTTCGCCTTGTCCCAAGACTCGTGCTTGTTGGGCTATGAACCGTCATAATATTCCTAGGAGTCTTAAGGACCTACAGAAGGGCTTGTAGACCCCCCAGGAGGCTTTAGCGCCCTCCAGAAGAGTTCTAAGGCCTAAGGCGTGTCCTTTACAGGGCGCCACCTTAAGTAAACCTCTATAGCCCGCCTAAAATACTAGAATACCCCTATGGCTTGGAGACCAAGCCATCAAAGCTCAAGCCCATGGCAGGCTATAAATACAACCCTTGAGAGCATTCTCAAGGCACCCAATAATCAGTCTAAACCCTAATAGACAGAGAAAACCCTAGTATTCACTACTCGTACTTTTTGCAAGTACAGTTGGTGCCGTCTGTGGGAAAAGGTAAAACTAACCTAGACCACCTTCTTGAATCACAACCGTGGTTCAGGAACCCTCATCAGCTTTCCGAGTCATACCCCTGTGATTCAGAAAGTCCAGCACTCAGAACTTCTCAGGTCCCAAAGCAGCCGCCGCTTTCCTAATGGCCACCCCGGAGGATTTCGAGACCCTGAGAACCGACATGGCTCTCCTACGAGAGCAGAACAAGGCTCTGCGCGCCTCGGTAGAAACCGTTCAGCAGAAGCAACAAGAGGAGCGAGAAGAATCCCAGCATGGCGAGATGGAGAACCTAGAGCCGCAGCCTCTTTCAGTAGAGATTTGGAACGCTCCAGTACTAGAACACTTCAAACCTCTCAATCTGTCATCTTTTGATGGGAAAAGTGACCCGGTGGAACACATAACGGCGTTCAACACTCGTATAGCCGTTGTGGGCGTTTCTGACTCTCTTAAGTGCAAACTCTTCGTAGGAACCCTAACCGATGCAGCTTTGCGTTGGTACATGAACCTCCCTCGTTTCTCTATCATGAGTTACCCAGACATGACCAGGAAACTCACTCAGCAATTCGCGGCAAGTCGCCATCGAAAGGTCTCCGCTACCAGCCTTTTCAACGTTCGTCAAGGACACGCTGAGTCGCTGCGAGATTACTTGGCCAGATTCAACGATACCACCATCAAGGTAATCAACCCCAATCAAGAGGTTTTTGTGGGAGCCTTCCAGAATGGTTTAAGGGCGGGACAATTCAATGAATCTTTGGCGCAAAAGCCCGCCGACTCCATGGAAGAAATCATCGCCAGGGCTGACTGTTACATCAAGGGAGAAGAAAGCAATGCGGAAAAGAAAGCCAGGGATGCAAAAGAGCGCACCTCTACTAATCAGGATCGGAAAAATCACCAGCCCCCGGCTGACCGGGATCAGTATTTCTACAAGAGGCAGGAAAGGCGCCCCCACGCACCCTACATCTCCAAGATCCGACCGGGCGTCCTTACACCCTTGAATACTCGCCCAGCACAGATACTCAAGGAAGTCTACGAAGCAAAAATCATCCTAGAAGCTAAGACAACAGGACACACGATCATGGAAACAGACCCCAACAGTTGGTGCAAGTACCACAGAATCCAAGGTCATGACACCAATGATTGCATCCACTTGAGAAGGGAGATCGAAAGACTAATACATAATGGGAAGTTAAGAGGATACGTTCAGACAGACAAAGAAGGAAGATCTCAGAAGCCTAGAAAGGAAGCAAACAGCGAGGAGAAAAGACACACCTTGAATACTATTTCTGGAGGATTTTCAGGTGGAGGCGAATCCAACTCCTCGCGTAAAAGTATGTCAGACAAGTGATGTTATGTCAAGAGTATGATTCAAAAGAAGAAAAAGAGCCCGAGATTCACTTCTCGCCCAAAGATTTCTAGGGCGTCGTTCCTCATGACGATGACCCCATGGTAATTACTGTCCAGATATTCAACTGGGACGTGAAAAGAGTTTTGGTAGACAAAGGAAGTTCAGCTGATATTCTATATTATGAGACATTTGAAAGAATGGGCATGGATCCTCAACAGTTACAACCTTTCAGAGGGGTCTTGGCAGGATTCACAGGGGAGTAGGTGCACGTACGAGGTTACATCACTCTGAAGACAACTTTCGGATACGGCTCTTCAGCAAAAACAATACGGGTCAGGTATTTGGTAATCAACGCCCCTAATTCTTACAACATAATCATAGGGCGACCTGCTTTTAACCTGTTGGGGGGACTTTTGTCTACAAAGTTTCTGGTTATGAAGTATCCTCTAGAGAATGGGAAGGTAGGAACGATTAAGGGCGACCAGAAAATAGCCAGAGAATGTTATCACAGCAGTCTGCGATTACAGAAGAAGAAAAAGAATGAAGTTATTAAGGAGCACACCGTGAACGTGATAGACCTTGACCCAAGGGAGGATTTCCAACAGCCACGCCTAGAGCCAACGGAAGACTTGAAGGAAATATCTATTGGCCCAGAAGACCATCAGAAGACCAAAATTGGAACAGCCCTAGATCCAATGAAGGAAGCCGCCCTCATCGCACTTCTACAGAAGAACCTTGATCTTTTCGCTTGGAAGCCTTCAGAGATGCCCGGGATAGACCCAAAGATAGCCTATCACCATTTGTCCGTCAATCCAAATGTTAAGCCAGTCGTCCAGCGGAAGAGAAAGTTGGGCGAAGAAAGGCGTAAAGCAGTGGACGAAGAGGTACGTAAGCTGGTAGATGCCCGTTTTATAAGCGAAATCCAATACCCAACATGGTTGGCAAACACGGTACTGGTAAATAAATCAAATGGCAAATGGCAAATGTGTGTAGATTACACCGATCTGAACATAGCCTGTCCCAAGGATCCATATCCTTTACCAAATATTGACTATCTGATCGACAACGCTTCCGGCTTCAAAACCTTAAGTTTCATGGACGCCTATTCTGGGTATAACCAGATAAGAATGGATCCCTTGGATGCACCCAAGACAGCTTTCATGACCAACAACAAGAATTATCATTACGAGGTCATGCCTTTCGGCCTCAAGAATGCAGGCGCAACTTTTCAAAGAAGTATGGATATGGCGTTCGCCGGACAGATAGGGCGTAATTTGGAGGTGTACATTGATGACTTGGTAGCTAAAACCAAGGAAAACTGCAACCATACTGATGACCTAGACGAAATCTTAGGGCAAGTGAGGAAGTACAACATACGCCTAAACCCATCAAAATGCTCTTTTGGGGTACAGGCTAGAAAGTTTCTGGGATTTTTGTTAACAAGCAGAGGCATCGAGGCCAACCCAGATAAGTGCCAAGCAATCATCAACATGAGAAGCCCATCAAACCTAAAGGAGGTCCAGCAGTTAACAGGCCGCCTAGCAGCCCTTTCAAGGTTCTTATCCTGTGCGGGCGACAAAGCTTTTTCTTTCTTTGCTTCTATAAAGAAGAAGGAGAAGTTCGAGTGGACTACAGAGTGCGAAGACGCCTTCCAACAAATGAAAGTTTTCCTCTCAAGCCCGCCTGTCCTACATCGCCCCAGCAAAGGCGCCATCCTTTTCCTGTATTTAGCAATCTCTGATAATGCCATCAGTACAGTGTTGGTAGAAGACTCAGATGCGGGAGAAACACCAGTCTATTTTGTCAGCAGAGTTCTTAAAGGTGCAGAGCTGCGATATCAGAAAATTGAACGTTTGGCTTTGGCCGTGGTAACCACAGCGAGGAAATTACGCCCTTACTTTCAAAGTCACAAGGTCGTAGTCAAATCAAACTATCCTGTCAAACAGGTACTTAGTAAGCCGGATTTAGCAGGGAGGATGGTAGCTTGGTCCATAGAATTGTCAGAGTACGACATTTAGTTTGTACCAAGAGGAGTAATCAAGTCGCAAGTTCTAGCCAACTTCGTCGTATAATTCTCTCCCCCAATTGAAGAAGAGGTGCCATACGTGTGGATGTTATCAGTTGACGGCTCCTCCAATCTAAAAGTAAGTGGGGCAGGAATAGTGTTAGAAGGACCCAATGAATTGTTAATTAAACAATCCCTTCGTTTCGAATTCAAAGCAAGCAATAATCAAGCAGAGTATGAAGCACTCATCGCAGGAATGACCTTGTCAAGAGAGATGGGAGCTGAGAACCTACGGGAAAAAAGCGATTCTCAGCTGGTAACTAGTCAAATCACAGGAGAGTATCAAACCAAGGACGCCCAACTTGTCAAGTATTTGACCAAAGTTCAGAATTTAGCAGCCACTTTTAAGTTCTTCGAAGCCATTCACGTCCCAAGAGAGCAAAACGCCCGGGCAGACTTGCTCGCCAAGCTCGCCAGCACCAAAAGACCAGGCAACAACAAAGCTGTCATTCAAGAAGTAATCACAGCCCCATGCACGGAAATTTTAGAAGTAAATTCATTAATGGAAGAGAGCGAAGGGTGGATGACGCTCCTGTTGAAGTACTTGACAGGATCGTTCAAAGCGAAGGATGAATATGAGGAGCAGATTGTTCGGAAAAGGGCTTCCAGATTCACCATTATATCAGGCAAACTTTATAAAATGGGAAAGGCTACACCAATGTTACATTGCTTAGCAGAGGGCGAGACAGAATTAGTTCTTTTAGAAGTTCACGAAGGATATTGTGGAAGTCACATCGGAGGACGAGCTCTTGCTGCAAAGTTGCTCCGAGCAGGATATTACTGGCCCACTATGCTTCAGGACAGCTGCGAGTACGTTCGAAAATGTGATAAATGCCAAAGGTTTTCAGATAAGAAGCACGCCCCGGCACATGAATTAACTTCGGTATATTCGCCTTGGCCTTTTCACAAGTGGGCAGTTGACATCGTAGAACCTTTTCCGCTAGCACCAGGGCAGTTGAAGTTCCTTATCGTAGGAGTAGATTATTTCACCAAGTGGATTGAAGCAGAGGCAGTCGCCAAAATCACAGCTGAAAGAGTGAAAAAGTTTTACTGGAAGAAGATCATATGCCGCTTTGGCCTTCCCAGATTCATAATATCTGACAATGGGACTCAGTTCGCTAGTGCTACAGTAGTGGATTTCTGTAAACAGCTGGGAATATTAACAAAATTCGTCTCAGTGGTCCACCCCCAGGCTAATGGACAGGCAGAATCAGCAAATAAAGTAATCCTAAATGGAATCAAGAAAAAATTGGAAGCCGCCAAAAGCCTTTGGGCAGAACATCTTCATGAGGTAATTTTTGCACCTATTATGTTTCCCTTTATATGAATTCTCCAACAGTAAGAATCACCTAGTGACAGCATAACGAGTATAAAATATTCGACATGATAAGTACAGGTACTCTGGTCATACCATACAACTCCACATTCTACAACCAAGGAAGCACCATTCACAATGGTTTATGGCACCGACGCAATGCTTCCGGTTGAGATAGACACTCCTACATGGAGGCGAGATAATTTTTCTGAGGAAGGTAACTTTAAAAATAGTCTAAAGAATTTAACAAGTTTTTTTTTGCAGGTTTTCGTGATTTTCTGTTATTTCCTTTCTTCTATACTTAAACTTACAAACCACATTTCTTATAAGAAGCAAACGAAATAGGCATCCATTGTAGCTTGGACATGATCGATGAAGTCAGAGAGCAGGCTCACTGTTGGTATAAGCCCTAGAGGCCAATAGTTTATGTGAAACTTATCTTATGTATCATGACTTTTATTACTAAATAATATATGGCACTCTTTATTATATATTTATAGTAATATTAATAAAGTCCTTAGAATAGATAGTTCATGTAATAATATATTAAGTGTGACTTAATCATGAGATTACATTATCATAAAGAACGCTATTCTTAAATGTATCCGTAGTCAAGCTTTAATATGAATTAGGATAATAATAAAGCGTCAAGACTATTATGTATGAAGACTGATGACCGCATCTCATGGGTCATAGATATGAGATATCAAGTCTATACATAGGTATAAATGTTAGGAGTAATATTTATACTGGATAGACCCATCGTGAGAATACTACATAGTAAGTTATGAGATTGTCATAAGATATTCTCACAATGATAATAGTGTACATCGCTCTTTGACCTGAAACCACTATGATCCCTAGATGTGGACTCAAGTGCTTTGTTGCCATTCTAACGTTGTCTGTAAAAGGATAACCATAACGTTGGTTGATGGGTACTTGATGAATCATGCTGAGGGGCATGAGTGTCCTAGATGGGATTTATCCCTCCTCATAAACAGGAGATATATCTATAGGCCTCTTGATGAAATATGACTGTAAAACTGCATGGCCATGCCGAACTAAGTCGATATAGGATATTGGACTTATTCGTTATTCAGTATATTTTGGAATCAAGAAATATAAATATTGATCTACACAATGGTGACAAAATCTATGCATTGAGATCAATAAAGATATTAGGACAAAGGAGTAATTGTATACATAAGTATTATCATGGAAACAGGTTTCGTCAGATCACTTGACATTCTTGTCACTTGGGTAGCAATGATGTGTTGCTAGATACCGCTCATTGTTTATAGTATTAAATATTAGATTTAATATTATTGCCAACGTGACTAGAACCTATAGGGTCACACACAAAGAACAGTCAAAAGAGAAATATATAAGTATGACTTATATAAGGGGTGCGTTTAGTAAATAACGCTAATTAGTTAGCAGAATTACTAAACTCGTTATTGGTCATACAGAAGCCCAATAGTGACTTCTGAACTTGCAGAACACACTAAGAGTTCTATAAATAGAAGCCTAGTGCTGAAGTTTGAGGTTGCACGTTCTGAAACCCTAAACTCTCTGATACTTCTAATTCATTGGCTAGCACCGAGTTTTGGAGGAGCACTATTCGTGTGGACTTGCTAGAGGCTTTGCTGCTTGCTGCTTGCTTTGCTGTGATCGTGCTTCCAGTTTCCAGCTTTCAGATTTCACACTTCGAGGTAACAATCGAATCACTGATTCATGTGTAATTCGTAATGATCCAAGAAAAGAAAATCGAATTTTTTTATCCGCTGCTTATTCTGTTTAATATCGATTTTCCTTCAGTGGTATCAGAGCCAATTACGAAACCTTGAATCGGATTGCTTTGTTACTGCTTTATGTTTTAATTTGATTAAACATATTGAATGAAATTAAATAATAAAGAGAATTAAAATTGGCATCATATCATATTATGTTTTCTGTGCATGGCTCTTCGATTTGATTCGATGTTTCAGAAACCGTTTCTGGTGAAACATCGACGTTTCGAATATACATATCGACAGAAACATGATTGATCGATCATAAAACGCAAATAATAAATATCAATCACGTGTATGTGCATGGACGATCATTTTGTTTGAAGCTTCGTAACCGATTCTGTGTACTCTGGTGAAGCATCAATATTTTGATTATACATATCGACATAAGTGTGATTGGTAAATTCTGTATAACAACAGTATATATGATATACTGGATTTGATTGTAGTTTAAATAAGTCAGATGATATTTGTTCATATTAACTGATCTGATGTATGGAGCTTCGTAACCGATTCTAGTGAAGCATCCTAGACTCGATCATGATACTTGAATAAACAATCAGAGTACTTGTTTAATAAGATCAGATTGTTGTGACAGAATTAGAGTTTGCCGAAACGGTTAGGGTAATCAGAAACGTGTCAAGTGTTGATGCGAAATACAGTGCTAATTCAAAGTGAAACGTTCATAATGGATTAGCTTCCGGGGCGCTGCCCCGGAAGCCCTGCAACCACCGTCCGCTGACCGGGCAGCGGAACCCCCGGCTAATCTGCGTAGTGTGATCATATGACGAATTTTAATTTAATTTGTTTAATTATAAGGTATAATTAATAATAATAAAAATGTGTTTGTTATTATTATCATGTGAACGATTATGGCCTTAGTCCTTTTATTTATTTCTTTTGGATATTGAAATATGGCCTGCGTGTCGTGCCTCTCTCTTATGTCTCTATTCTACATTCTCTTCTCATCCACTCCCTCGTATGTAAAACGAGTTTCTTTAATATGTAATGTAAATAGAATAGAAGGAGGTAATAGGACTCAAGACGTTAGGATAGTCCTGGAAGTCAAGCTTGGAGAAGCAAGGTCGTTTCTAGGATTAGTTTAGATTCTCTCATTGGCTTGAGAGAATCATAGCGTTAGGATGGCCATAATCATGTCACTTTTACTTTGTATAATTTTTTATGCATCATGTTATGATTGGAGTGCGAATATATATGATATATAAGCCGTGGTGAGGTGAGATCAACTTTAATAAAAATCCTTCAAATTTGAAATATTAAGTTTAATGCTTTCCAAAAGTTTAACACCCTTCAAGACTAATATCGAATATGTGGGTTTTGCCTCCGTGAAGCGCATATTTTATACTAGTAAGTTGCGGTGCGGTAATCCAATTTACCCAAGTGTTATTCTTTTGGGTTTAACTTAACTAAATTAATTTTAATAAGACTAGAATAAATTTAGAAGCAATAATTAGGTAATGTCTATATGATAGACTTGAGTAAGAGTTATTCACCTAATTGATTTGAAAGTTGTATAAGATACAATTGGAAATGTTCCTACCTAAATAACTAAGTTTTAAGTACAGCCCCCGTTGACTTAAAGCAAAGTGAAATAAGGATTTCAATCCACTAGAAAATCTTCCAACGGGATTTTCCGAGTCAAGTGTTTGAAGGTCATTTGATTTGAGTAAAATAGTGGGAGCGTATTTAATTAAAGGCCAAATTAAATATGTTATTTCATGATACTTATTTTGTATATTTTAAAATTGTAGATGGCCAATAACACATCAACAAACATTTTGCGATCTCTCATTGAAAAGGAAAAATTGACTGAAACTAATTTTTTGGACTGGTTCCGTAACATGAGGATTGTCCTCACCCACGAAAAAAAGTTGTATGTGTTGGATGAACCCATTCCTGAGGCACCACCTGCTGGAGCTTCTGCGGCTCTGAGAAATGCTCATACCAAGCATCTCAATGATTCCGTGGAAGTCTCATGCATCATGCTAGCAACCATGACTCCCGAGCTGCAAAAACAGCATGAAGGGATGACCGCGTTCGATATGATCGGACATCTTAAGACTCTTTATGAAGAGCAGGCAAGGCATGAGAGGTTTGATTTCTCTAAAGCCCTTTTCTCTACCAAGCTGACAGAAGGAAGTCCTGTAGGACCTCATGTACTCAAAATGATTGGGTATTCTGAGAACCTAGCCCGATTGGGATTTGTCCTTGAGCAGGAACTGGTTGTTGATCTTGTCTTGCAATCGTTGCCTGAAAGCTTCAGCAGTTTTGTCCAGAATTTCCTAATGAATGATATGGACAAAACACTTCCACAGCTTGCAGCTATGTTGAGAACTGCTGAGAAAAACATGAAAGGAAAGGGAAAGGCCATTTTGATGGTTAATAATGGCAAGTCCAAAAAGCACAATAAGAAGCCTAATAAGTCTAAGGGAAATGGCAAGGGCAAAGTTGTTGCCAAGCCATCAACCAAAGCTTTGAAGCCTACTGGAGGCGTGGCTAAGGAGGGCAAGTGCTTCTATTGCAACAATAAGGGGCACTAGAGGCGAAACTGCCCAAAGTATCTGGAAGATAAGAAGAATGGAAATGTTCCTACTACTTCTACAGGTATTTTTGTTATAGAAATTAATATGTCTACTTCTACATCATGGGTATTAGATACTGGATGTGGTTCTCATATTTGTACTGATGTGCAGGGGCTGAGAACGAGTAGAGCATTGGCAAAAGGCGAGGTCGATCTTAGAGTTGGCAATGGAGCAAAGGTTGCTGCTTTAGCTGTTGGAAGTTATGTATTGACCTTACCTAGTGGTCTTTTATTGAATTTAGAAAACTGCTATTATGTACCTGCCATTAGCAGGAATATTATTTCAATTTCTTGTTTGGACAAGGCTGGTTTTTATTTTACCATTAAGAACAAATGTTGTTCCGTTTATTTGGATAATATTCTATATGCTAATGCAATTTTGATTAATGGACTTTATATCCTGGATCTTGATATGCCTATCTATAACATTAATGCTAAAAGGATGAAACCTAATGAGTTGAATCCGACTTACCTTTGGCATTGTCGTTTAGGCCATATAAATGAAAATCGCATTTCCAAACTCCATAAAGATGGACTTTTGGACTCTTTTGATTTTGAATCATATGAGACATGTCGATCTTGTTTATTAGGAAAGATGACAAAGGCCCCTTTTTCCGGTCAAGGTGAAAGGGCTAGTGATCTCTTAGGACTCATACATACTGATGTGTGTGGACCCCTAAACATAACTTCTAGAGGAGGTTTTCACTACTTTATTACATTCACTGATGACTTTAGTAGATATGGATATGTGTATCTAATGAAACATAAATCTGAATCATTTACTTTATTCAAAGAATTTCAAAATGAAGTAGAAAACCAACTAGGCAAGAAAATCAAAATGCTTCGATCTGATCGAGGTGGAGAGTATTTGAGCTTAGAGTTTGACAATCATCTAAAAGAATGCGGGATCTTATCCCAACTCACACCTCCTGGAACGCCACAATGGAATGGTGTTTCTGAACTTCCAAATTCCTTATGGGGATACGCCTTATTAACTGCAGCTTATACGCTTAACCGAGTTCCATCCAAAGCGGTAGAAAAGACACCATATGAGATATGGAACGGTCGAAAACCCAATGTGGGACATTTAAAGATTTGGGGTTGTGAAGCTTATATAAAACGACTTTTGTCTACTAAGCTTAAACAAAGATCTGATAAATGTTTCTTTGTGGGATATCCTAAAGAAACTAGAGGATACTACTTTTACAAACCTTCTGAGGGCACAATTGTTGTTGCCAGAAATGGAGTCTTCCTTGAAAAGGATTTTGTCTCCAAAAGAATCAGTGGGAGCAAAGTAGATCTTGAAGAAATTCAAGACCCACAAAGTAATGAAATACCGATGGAGGAACAGGAACAGGATACACAAACTATTATGATAGAAAATCCTATTCTAGTAACATAAGAACCACGTAGGTCTAGCAGGATACGTCAAGAACCCGAGAGATATGGGTATCTCATATCACAAGAGGGTGATGTATTGCTCATGGACCACGATGAGCCTGTGACTTACATGGAGGCCATTACTGGCCCTGATTCTGAGAAGTGGCTTGAAGCCATGAAATCTGAAATGGATTCCATGTACACAAATCAAGTTTGGAACTTGATTGAAGCACCTGAAGGAATTAATCCTATAGGATGCAAGTGGGTTTTCAAAAAGAAAATTGACATGGACGGAAAGGTTAATACCTACAAAGCGCGGCTGGTTGCTAAAGGCTTCAAACAAATTCATGGTGTGGATTATGATGAAACCTTTTCACCAGTTGCAATGATTAAATCCATTCGGATCTTACTTGCTATCGCTGCATACCATGATTATGAAATCTGGCAAATGGATGTCAAAACTGCTTTCCTTAATGGAAATCTTCTTGAGGATGTGTACATGACACAACCTGAAGGATTTGGCGATCCTAAAGCAACCGAGAAAGTATGCAAATTACAGCGATCAATCTATGGATTGAAGCAAGCTTCTAGGAGTTGGAATCTTCGTTTTGATGAAACTGTACAACAATATGGATTCATTAAAAATGAAGATGAGGCTTGTGTTTACAAGAAGGTTAGTGGGAGCATAGTCTCATTTCTGGTTTTATATGTGGATGACATATTATTAATCGGAAATGACATCCGTACATTACAAGAAATAAAAACTTGGTTAGGGAAATGCTTTTCTATGAAAGACTTAGGTGAAGCCTCCTATATATTAGGAATCAGGATCTATAGAGATAGATCACAAAGATTACTTGGCTTAAGTCAGGGTACATATATAGATAAAATCCTGAGACGTTTCAATATGCATGATTCCAAGAAAGGATTCATCCCTATGTCGTCAGGAATAAATCTATCAAAGACTCAATCCCCTTCGACTAATGAAGAAAGGGATCGAATGCGTGATATCCCATATGTTTCGGCAATTGGGTCTATCATGTATGCTATGATATGTACTCGACCAGATGTCTCGTATGCTTTAAGTGCTACGAGCAGATACCAGTCTAATCCTGGCAACGATCATTGGATTGCAGTCAAGAATATCCTTAAATACTTGAGAAGAACTAAGGATACTTTCTTGATCTATGGAGGTCAAGAAGAGCTCTCTGTAATTGGTTACACATGCTAGTTTTCAGACAGATCATGATGATTTCAAATCGCAATCTGGATATGTGTTTTGCTTAAATGGCGGTGCTATGAGCTGGAAGAGTTCAAAGCAAGAAACAATCGCTGATTCTACAACAGAAGCCGAGTACATTGCTGCATCTAATGCTGCAAAGGAAGTTGTTTGGATTAAGAAATTTATTTCTGATCTTGGAATAGTTCCAAGCATTGCGGATCCCATTGAATTACTATGTGATAACAATGGAGCAATCGCACAAGCCAAAGAACCTAGATCTCACCAGAAATCCAAACACATACAAAGGCGCTATCATCTTATTCGAGAGATTGTCGAAAGAGGAGATGGTCATACTAGATCTATGGGTATTAGGTTTATGCCTGATTGGCTCTAGTGCTAGTGGGAGATTGTTGGTATAAGCCCTAGAGGCCAATAGTTTATGTGAAACTTATCTTATGTATCATGACTTTTATTATTAAATAATATATGGCACTCTTTATTATATATTTATAGTAATATTAATAAAGTCCTTAGAATAGATAGTTCATGTAATAATATATTAAGTGTGACTTAATCATGAGATTACATTATCATAAAGAATGCTATTCTTAAATGTATCCGTAGTCAAGCTTTAATATGAATTAGGATAATAATAAAGCGTCAAGACTATTATGTATGAAGACTGATGACCGCATCTCATGGGTCATAGATATGAGATATCAAGTCTATACATAGGTATAAATGTTAGGAGTAATATTTATACTGGATAGACCCATCGTGAGAATACTACATAGTAAGTTATGAGATTGTCATAAGATATTCTCACAATGATAATAGTGTACATCGCTCTTTGACCTGAAACCACTATGATCCCTAGATGTGGACTCAAGTGCTTTGTTGCCATTCTAACGTTGTCTGTAAAAGGATAACCATAACGTTGGTTGATGGGTACTTGATGAATCATGCTGAGGGGCATGAGTGTCCTAGATGGGATTTGTCCCTCCTCATAAACAGGAGATAATCTATAGGCCTCTTGATGAAATATGACTGTAAAACTGCATGGCCATGCCGAACTAAGTCGATATAGGATATTGGACTTATTCGTTATTCAGTATATTTTGGAATCAAGAAATATAAATATTGATCTACACAATGGTGACAAAATCTATGCATTGAGATCAATAAAGATATTAGGACAAAGGAGTAATTGTATACATAAGTATTATCATGGAAACAGGTTTCGTCAGATCACTTGACATTCTTGTCACTTGGGTAGCAATGATGTGTTGCTAGATACCGCTCATTGTTTATAGTATTAAATATTAGATTTAATATTATTGCCAACGTGACTAGAACCTATAGGGTCACACACAAAGAACAGTCAAAAGAGAAATATATAAGTATGACTTATATAAGGGGTGCGTTTAGTAAATAATGCTAATTAGTTAGCAGAATTACTAAACTCGTTATTGGTCATACAGAAGCCCAATAGTGACTTCTGAACTTGCAGAGCACACTAAGAGTTCTATAAATAGAAGCCTAGTGCTGAAGTTTGAGGTTGCACGTTCTGAAACCCTAAACTCTCTGAAACTTCTAATTCATTGGCTAGCACCGAGTTTTGGAGGAGCACTGTTCGTGTGGACTTGCTATAGGCTTTGTTGCGATCGTGCTTCCAGTTTCCAGCTTTCAGATTTCACACTTCGAGGTAACAATCGAATCACTGATTCATGTGTAATTCGTAATGATCCAAGGAAAGAAAATCGAATTTTTTTTATCCGCTTCTTATTCTGTTTAATATTGATTTTCCTTCACTCACATCAAAGAGTTCGCTGCCAAACAGAGAGTAGCTTGCCGATACAATTCAAGAGTTATTCCCAGAGAGATGAAAGTAGGCGATCTCGTGCTGAAAAAGGTGGTCGCCCCAACCAGGATTGGGAAGTTGCTTCCAAACTGGGAGGGTCCTTACAAGATCAGAGAGAAGTTTCCTCATGGAGCCTATAAATTAGAAGAGATGAACGGAGAAGCAGTGCCACGCACCTGGAATGTGGTCAACCTACGTCATTATTATAGTTAGAGCCTTATAGGCCAGTCTTTTGTTTTTCCTTGCAATATTATTATTTCTTTTTAAACCGGACCAGCTACATGCTTTGCTTTCTGTTATTTGCTTATAAAAAGGGACTGGGTAGCACTCTTTTCCCCTGCAAGGGCAGGGTTTTTAACGAGGCACCCTATCTCCTTCAAAAATGTGTGCCATTTATCTCTTTTTCTTAATTATCTACCACTAATACTATTGATTTTTAGTAGCAAGGAGAATGAAGCACCACAAGGGCCCTGTAAGACGCCAAGTAGCGCAGCCCTGTAAGACGCCACGTAGCGCAGCCCTGTAAGTCGCCAAGTAGCGCAGCCCTGTAAGACGCCACGTAGCGCAGCCCTGTAAGACGCCACGTAGCGCAGCCCTGTAAATCGCCAAGTAGCGCAGCCCTGTAAGACGCCACGTAGCGCAGCCACGTAAGACGCCAAGTAGCGCAGCCCTGTAAAACGCCACGTAGCGCAACCCTGTAAGACGCCAAGTAGCGCAGCCCTGTAAGACGCCAAGTAGCGCAGCCCTGTAAGACGCCACGTAGCGCAGCCCTGTAAGACGCCAAGTAGCGCAGCCCTGTAAGACGCCGCGTAGCGCAGCCCTGTAAGACTCCACGTAGCGCAGCCCTGTAAGACGCCAAGTAGCGCAGCCCTGTAAGATGCCTTGTAGCGCAATTTTATAAGATGCTTTGTAGCGCAATCCCGTAAGAAGTCTCGTATCGCAAATCCAACAAACCATGAAGTCTCACCGAATTTCACCAAGCTATAAAGTGTTAGAAGAAAGATCACGTTATGATAAATAATGCGACGCCTATAAGTAGATTCAATACTTTTTTGAACACTTGCTAAATCAAAACTATTTAAAGAAACATCGAGAAAGCTCGTAAACTCAAAAATCATTAACACATCTAAAGACGATATTAAGATTCGTAGCATCCAGAAGGATCACTTTTAGCAAAAAGTCAGCTGGGCGCCATAAGAGGTCGCCCTAAATACAAAACAAGTGAAGCGCCACGCAGGGTCGCCATAAAACTAAAAGAAGAAAAAACTTTAAGATTGGAATCATTCCTCGTCTACAAGCTGCCCATCAACAATTACTTTCACAGCATCCATATCAGCAAAATTCCCTTCAGGATAGAAGTGCGCGGCTTGCGCACGATCCCTCTCGAAGCCATCGTCGAAATACTCCATAAGTGCCCCCTTGCACTCATCAACTTCTCCTTCCAGTTTCAGGTTCTTTTCCTTGAACGCGTCTCGTTCCAGCTTAACAGCTTCAAGCTCAGAAATAGCTTCGGCAGCTTTAACTTCGAAAGCCTTCATCGAGTCCTCCGCCATTTGTTTTGATTCCAACGCTTCAGCAAGGCGGGTCTGCAACCCAGTAGCCTGATGTTTCCACTTCTCCGCATCCTCATCAGCTTCTTTACACTTTTTCTCCAAGTCACCATACTTTCTCTCCATAGTATGATTCAGCATTAGGATTCTCAAGGCAGATTCCCCTGCATCCATCACCAAGTCGCCAAACTTGCTCTTCATACCGGCGTCCACATCAACTTCACAAAAAGGCACGTTCTCGCCCATATACCTGATAATACCATAAGAAGATATTTTCGTCAATTTTATACATAAAGGAATAAAGAAGAGAATAGCAAAGCAAACCACCAGGAAATACTTACTTCCGGAAATTAAAGTCCTTATGCCAAAAGGACTCTACCACCTTTTCGTTTAGAGAGGTAGCCGCCGGCATTGTTCTTTCTGTCTCTTCCACAATCATGTGAAGTTTTTGACTATCGCCCTTTCCACTTCTGACTTTCTTTCGCGGAGGAGAGCCGGAGGTCTCAACAGCCACGCTTTCAGTAGCAGGCGTCTCTAATTGCTCCGCCTCTGTCGAAGACGAACCCACAGTGGTCTTCGAGGGAGGATCTTTCCTTTTCACCCGCCGATGCTGCACGCCAGTAGGGTCACTAGTTGTATAACCTTCAGCAGTCTTCCTCGCCTTCAACTCGGCGAGATACTTTTTCCTTTTAGCAGGAGTAAGTGGCGGCATTTTCGATTCTGCAAAAGAAGGAAAGTTAGAAAGGAAATCAACAAATAAGTTTTCATAGGATAATCGTATGAGAAAAATAAAACTTGGATCTTTTAGAAAGCCACTCACGCAAGTAGTTATCTAGATCTCCTGTATCGCCCTCTTTATTCAAGAGATCATGGATATCGCAGTGTAGCATTTTCTCTAAGCAACAAACAATCCCTTGTTCATAAGGTGTCATCCTTTCAAAATTATAGCCCATCACAGCAGCTGGAGATGCAGTCCAAACCAGTGGAAACTTCGGTTTTCCCTCCGATAGAACAGAAGCCACAGAACAGTGAAGCGCCCACTTTACTTTGACGAAAATATCTTTCCAATCTTTTTTGAAGTTAGAAGCATAAGGCGGGAACAACTACTTACCTGGATGAGCGCGGATCGTCACCCATGTCCCTCTATTAACATCTTTAGTCCCATAAAAGTATAAAAAAGGACCGACTAAGGGTTCAAAACCCAACGCCTTACACAGAATCTCAAAACCTCGGATAAACGCCCAGCTATTCGGGCGGATTTGAGAGGGCGCTACGTTCATAAACTTCAACACGTCCATCTCAAAAGAACTAAGTGGAAGCTTCACACCAAATTCTTCAAGAACCGCCGCATACATAAAGTACTCCTCTCCCACCAAAGATTGTGAGCACACCCTCTCGCCCTCATCACACTGCAGTAGTTCGACATCTTCTTCATGTCACGTCGATGAGATATCCATCTCACTCCTTATGAAGTTGATCGCCGGATCCCCTGTATACAGCGAGGCCACACCCGTCACTTCTTGAGCAAAAACCTCATTTTCACACCTGTCCTGATCGCGTCTTCTTTTTCTATCAAGGCAGGCCTAAATAAGCAAATCTCTTGGCTCCGATTTAAACCTGAAGTAGAATAGAGCAAAACGCAATCACTATCGGAACTGCTGTCGTTACTACTATCGCTATCAGACGAGTCATCTGTGGTTGTGTCATTCGGAAGACTACGAAAGTAGGCATCCCAATCTATAACGCCATTGGGACGGGTCACATGTTTCAAACAGGCCATTCGCAACTTGTTAAGTTCTTTAGGGTTAGAGGGAACGACCTCTCTACCTTGTTCATCACATTCCTTAATAACTACCATCACTACAAAACCTAAAACGACTAGTTCAAAAAGCAGTAAAGGAGAGAGGATTAGGGTTTACCTGGAGAAAATCGGAGAGTGGATGAAGGGAAATCGGAGTAAAACGGCCGCGCTAAGTCAGAAGAAAGTGGAAGCAGAGAGAATAGAAGAAGTGAAAGGATGCAATAAGTCTTTTAAGAGGAAGTAAAGCGCTAATATATAGGAACAGAAGAGTTAAAGTCGCCTCGAAAAGCGCGCTTTCTCTACAAAAAAAGCAGAAACACGTGCGTGGCAGGCCAAGATGTGAACACGTCACGACAACTGAAGAGTCAAGAAATCTACACCGTCCGATCTATTTCACAGGTTAAAGTCCTCGCCAACATTCCAAGGAACGTCTGTCTCGCCCATCCAGAAAACGAGGCGAGAGGTGTTACGCCGTAGCTTAGGAACCTGTACTAAATAAAACTAGGCGATTAGTTCTGTATAAGGCAAACTTTTTTTAGTACAGGAGGGATCTATGATTTAAGGGAAATATAACCACCCTCCGAAGCTATCGAACAGCTAGAAGGATCCTTCCTAAGGATCCCTACGTTTGTCCAGATAACATAAACCACTTCGCCTTGTCCCAAGACTCATGCTTGTTGGGCTATGGACCGTCATTAAATTTCCTAAACAGCTAGAAGGATCCTTCCTAAGGATCCCTACGTTTGTCCAGATAACATAAACCACTTCGCCTTGTCCAAAGACTCATGCTTGTTGGGCTATGAACCGTCATAATATTCCTAGGAGTCTTAAGGACCTACAGAAGGGCCTGTAGACCCCCCAGGAGGCTTTAGCGCCCTCCAGAAGAGTTCTAAGGCCCAAGGCATGTCCTTTCCAGGGCGCCACCTTAAGTAAACCTCTAGAGCCCGCCTAAAATACTAGAATACCCCTATGGCTTGGAGACCAAGCCATCAAAGCCCAAGCCCACGGCAGGCTATAAATACAACCCTTGAGAGCATTCTCAAGGCATCCAATAATCAGTCTAAACCCTAATAGACAGAGAAAACCCTAGTATTCACTACTCGTACTTTTTGCAAGTACACATTCCTTGGACTTGATTAACTTCATTGAAGCATAGATAAAGGTTGGAGAGAGCAGCACGGTGGTTGATCGTTAAATTGACATCATCACTAATTTAGAGTCAAGGTGGAGAAATGTTGAAACTCGCTCAAAATTGAAGTTTAGAAAGCTGTCAAATCAGAGCATGATTTTTGGGACCAAAATTGACACTTTAATTCGAAAAATATCGGAGCACGATTTTGCGCTGTAATAGAAAAAAAAACTGTATATGTGGGCCTGATTTTGTTCCAATTTTTTAGGGATGTTTTCCACTATAAATATAAGCCTTGTATCAGATGATTAAGAGTGTAAAAAAACAGGGTTTAGAAGCCAACATAAAAACTAGGGTTTTATAGAGAAATTCTCTTGGTAACAAACACTAGGGTTGGGATTGTTTTGATTCACCTTGAACAAAACACTATTAGGATTGAGTCTCTTGGTCATGGGAAGAGATTGAGACTTGGGTAGAATTAGGTTTAAAGACTGATTCTTGTAACTCAATATCTCTTTGTAAAGAAACTCATATCATTCTAGTGGAACGGAGAGCTGCTCTCTCCCCCAAAGTAGGTCATCATTAGACTGAACTTAGTATTTATTTTTGTTTGAATTATTTTTTCACCCGCTTGATTTGATTTCTTGGTATTAATTTGCTCCACGCATCAAAAGTATTATTGGTGTGGTTTTCACAACGAATTCACAACACCAATGTTAGGATATCTTGATCTGTCTAATAACAAAATTAGTGGAAGTGTGCCCAATTGGTTACATGAAGTTGATTTTTGGACCAACCTACAACGCCTTGATCTTAGTTATAACTTACTAACCGGTGCCATCCCTTTGTCAATTTGCAATGCAAGTGTCCTTTTATTTCTCAGTTTGGCATACGATCAATTGACAGGCACCATTCCACAATGTCTTGCTAATTTATCATCCCTTGAAGTTTTGGATTTACAAATGAACAAATTTCATGGCACTTTGCCAAGTAACTTTTCAAAGGAAAGTGCACTTGAGAGTCTGAATCTCTATGGCAACCAATTAGAAGGTCATATTCCTAAATCCTTGTCTCTTTGTAAAGGGTTGAAGTTTTTAAACCTTGGCAGCAACAAAATAGAAGACAATTTTCCTCATTGGCTTCAAACACTGCAATATTTGAAAGTGTTGCTTTTGCGAGACAATAAGTTGCATGGTATCATTGTTAATCGAAAGATCAAGCATCCATATCCAAATTTAACTATTTTTGATATTTCAAGAAATAACTTTAGTGGTCCTCTACCAAAATCCTATTTCAAAAAGTTTGAAGCCATGATGAATGTTACTGAGTTGGAATACAGGAATAGTATAGGGAGAGTGATCCCAAATAAGAACGAGCCAACCTTAATCCAACAAGTTGCACCCTACTATGATTCTGTGATTGTGGCGAAAAAAGGGAACAAAATGACATTGGTGAAAATTTCAAACATCTTTGTAATTATTGATTTGTCAAGAAACAAATTTGAAGGAGAGATTCCAAACATTATTGGTGAGCTTCATGCAATCATAGGACTTAACCTTTCCCATAACAGACTTACAAGTCATATTCCCAAATCCATAGGAAACTTGACATACTTGGAATCTTTGGATCTTTCCTCAAATATGTTAACCGGTGTGATTCCTTTGGAATTAACTGATAGAATTTTGGCAAGTGTACCAAATACTATCGAAGTAGTAAAAATATCGTTCCCACAAGGACTGGTTTTAATCTCAAAAAGTCAAACACGTTATTAATTTAGGATGAAGTAAAAGTTATTTGGTTTTGCCACTAGGCAGTAAATTTGTTTAATAGCATAAACTTAGTAACGGAAAATAAATTGATTGTTTAAAAGAAGAGAGAGATGAGTTAGGTCTTCGAATCATCTGAGTTCCCCTAATTGGTCACTGCACCTATTCTTATGAATGATTCTTTTAGTTTCACGATAGTTAACAAAATAGTCCTAATCAATCCCTTGAGTTAGGACACTCTTCTAAGATTACAGCCCCTAATCCCTTAGGTGGTCTAATAATCTTCGAAGGTTTGAAGAACGTTAACCTAATATCACTAATAAAGAATTATCCATTCCTAGACTAATTATAATTATTAGAACAATTCAATTAGGTCAAAGTCGAAAGCTATGGTCAATAGTCATTCGTTCTCACCAAATCATATATATATGTGATTAGGATATATAAAGCATTAAGAACAATTGAATTGAATAAAAACTAAATTGTCATTCACAATAAATAGAGTTTCACAGCAACATATGTCAATTAGGGTTACAAAGAATCATCTCAGACCTAACCTCTAATGGATTTAGCTACTCATAATTGAATTTATAAATAACATAATCATTAGAGGTAACAATACATACATGAACTGGTTACAAGGTGAAGAAATCGCCCCTGCAGCCGTCTTCCAGTGTAAAAATCGCACTTTGCTCTTCTCAAATCGTAACCCTTGTTTTCAGAATAGCCTTCAGCTTAAATAGGCACAGAAATTCGCCTCAAATCGTGTCACGTTTTTGCAGAATCGTGACACGATTTGCCTTGTATAACAAACTTCTAAATTAGGGTTTCTTCAAATCGTGTCACGTTTTGGTCATCGTGACACGTTTTTGCCTTGGCAGAGAGCATGTTTTAGCTTCCTTGAATCGTGTCACGTTTTGTCCAAATCGTGACACGTTTTTGATCCTTGTGAATTCTTCAGTTTTTCTGCTTTCTTGCTGCTTAAGTTACCTTGTGAACTCTAAATTGTGATCAAAATACATAGAAAATTATGTAATGACAGAGTGTCATCACAACCCCAAACTTGAACTATTCCTTGTCCTCAAGGAATTTACTTATAAAATTGAAACTAAACAGTAAAACAACAAGTACCTGATCAAGTGATAGTACCCAAAAGTTCAACACCTTACTAGCTAAAGATGAGCTAGTTTGACTTGTTAGCATCCACCAACTCACAACTCCACGCAACAGTTTGAAAAGGGTTCACACATAGTCGACATGCAATCTACATATTACCATACGCTTGAAAAATTTCTAAACGTCAATCAAAATTAATGTCACTGCATACTTTGAGGTCTTCAAGGGTTATAACGGGGCTTAGGTGAAGGTGGGATAATATTTGGATAAGTAGGCTACACAAAATCATGAGTTAGGCACTCCTACAGAAATTAAAACAAAGATCCAACCCCTTCATTCACCTTTAAACAACAATATGTAATGGTACTAGAGAACATTTGTAACTTTTTTATTTGGACAATCGAGTTTAAAGTTACTCGGATTTTCAATAATATGTCCCTTTTTCATTCTTTTTTTTTCTACACCATTTTTGTGTATATTTCTCGTTCATCACATTTTTCTACTTGTTCTCTTAGTACTATTGTTCTCTTAGTACTACCACCCCAAACTTATTTGGTTGCAAATTCCAAAAGCAACCCCAAACTTAGTATTTAGCAACAGTTTACAATGCCTAACTCAGATAACAAATGGGATAAATCCTAAAAGTCTCTAAGCTTGTAATGTAGTTTGTCACCGAACAAAAAGTTCTAAACCTACCGGCTCAATTTGGCTAAAAAGAGGATATAAATTCAATAAGAAAACAGGGTAGGCTTCAAAAAGGCTCACAGGACCAAGCACTTTTGCCTCAGTATGCAATAACAAAAATCAATCGACAGTAAAGAAACAATGCAAGTTCTAGAAATGTAAAAGCATGGAACACTCTTATATAAGTAAATTGAAAAATAATATTTGGCCATGAACCTTACAGTGTTTAGATTTCTGGGAGTTGTGACTACCTATCATTAACTGCCGTACACTTCGCCTTTGAAACACAAGTCACTCCTCCTTTTGAACTTTTGGAATATCACTTGACAAACATTTGTTATCAAACTGTAAAATTTCAATTAGACAGGTAAATTCATCAATAATAAACAAGTTCAAGATCAATAACATAATAGGGGAATTACAACTGAAATATAAAAGGAAAGCAATAAAATTGTTCAACTTAAATTAAAAGTACATCCAGAAAAAGTGCTGAAACAAAAGAAAGAAAAGAAAAACATCAAAAGAGCTGGACCATCAGTAGTCCACTCAATCCTCCATCTGGTCCTGGTCAATCCATGTGTTCGGGTTTTCCTCTGCATATGAATCCTCTCCAAAATGATATCTGGAGTTAGCACCTCCAGCAGCAAAATCAGCCCTAATCTCCTGTTCTCGATCCTGAGCTCGTCCTCTGGTCACATCAAAATAATGATCCATAGCTTCCTCGGACCCATCAAAGCGCTCAAAAGACCCAGTCATAGACCTCCTGTTGAGGGCAACCATCTCTGAGAATTCCTGCCCAAACCTCGGACGGTTCCAGTACTCCTGATCAGAAACTTCATTCATCCAGTTTGAGTGGCCAAACATGTAGTCGAGCACCAAAGGATGTATGGGTGCATGAGTGAACTGCTGACTACTTCCCTCTCCATGCGCAGATTGCTGTTGAGGTGGAGGTGGTTGTACCGGAGGCTGATCCTGTTGTTGTGCAGCTGCTTCTTCCTCTCTTCCAAGCTGTAACAGACGCTCTTGGTAATCCTTCACAAACCCAGCTAGATACGTGTCTGTCAGAGGCTTCATCATCGGAGCATCCAGATCATTTGCATACAATTGGCAGTCCGCCTCTTCACATAACCAGTTAATGAGGCTCAAATGCGGTACCGCTTTCTTTGTACCTGTAGCAAAAAGAGCAATGTTGTCGGCAATTAACTCACCAACATTAATCGGAGCACCATCTAGTATTGCTGCCACAGCATGAACACGTGCTAATGGAATTTCCGATGTGCACGAAGTTCCCTCCAAAGTTTGCACCACAAAAGATGCCCAAGCCTTGGGAACCGGCTTGAAGTCAGACTTCAACAGCATCCGTTTCCCTCCTTGCCACTTAGCTCCTTCAACACACAGTTGCAACAGAAGCTCCTCCCATGCCTCATCATTCCAACTCCCACAAGTCTCCCTCCTTCTCTTAACATCGCATTGTTCCGGAGGAACAAGCTTCAACAGATCATTGATAGCAGCAGGGGAGAAATCAATTACCTTACCACGAACATACGAACTGTACCTCCTCCTAGAAAATCTCGCATTGGCATAAAATTCCAAAGCCAAAGTCTTGTTGGCTTGCTCAAAGATCATACCATTCAGCCCATGCCAATCCCTAGCCGTCAGAGTCTGCTCAAATTCCGGATTACCGAAAAGTTTAGGAAGCAAGAAGGTGGTGGTGGTTGGTTTGAAGGTTTAGGTTTAACGGGTTGTTTTCTTTTGGCGGTGGTTTTGGCCTTTTTGGTTGGTTGGGATTTTTTTCTTGTGTCCACCATGGTTAGGGTTAGGGTTAATGAAGTAGGGTTTGAGAATTTTTGTGGAGATGACGGATTTGATAGGATAAATGATGATGGTGATGGTTTAGATTGATGAAGGGGTGATTAGATGATGAAAAGATGATGAAATTTGGGGAGAAAGGTTAAAAATTTCGCAGGTTAGGGTTCTGGGAGAATTTTGGCAGAGGTTGGCTACTTTTGGAAGTGGATGGAATGAAAATCGTGTTGGGTCTATATATAGGCTGAGAAAATCGTGTCACGATTGGCCAAAAACGTGTCACGATTTTGCTTTGTAACGGTCAGATTTTGAAACCACCATAATCGTGTCACGTTTGGGTAAAAACGTGTCACGATTTTCAATTTTTGAAAAATTTCTTGCCCAGAAATCGTGTCACGATTTGGCCAACGTGACACGATTTGGCTGGCAGTAAGGAATGCTTTTTTTAACTTAGAAATTTTTTTGGGACCTTCAGAGGGAGGTAAAATCGTGTCACGTTTTACCCAAAACGTGTCACGATTTTGCCCAGTTTTGAACTTGAAAATTTTTTCCTCTGTTGTTTCAGCTAAAATATTTTTGTATTTTTGAATTTTTGAAAGCAATAATAAAAAAGAAAAATAAATTACTACCTGAATTAAAGATGTGGGTTGCCTCCCACCAAGCGCTTCTTTACCGTCACTAGCTTGACTGTCAAGGACCCTTAAAGGTCCGTCAGAACAAGTCCTACCCTCTCTTTGGGTAGGTCGCCACCTAGATATGGCTTAACTCTTTGCCCATTCACCTTGAAACTTCTGTCACCGTCTGGCGTGGTTAACTCAACAGCTCCATGAGGTGACACACTCTTGACCACAAATGGTCCTGACCATTTTGACTTGAGCTTTCCAGGAAACAGCTTCAACCTGGAATTAAACAACAAAACTAGTTGCCCAGAGTTAATATCCCTAGATACTAAGTTCTTGTCATGATATTTTTTAGTCCTGGCTTTATAAATAAGCGCATTCTCATATGCTCTAAGCCTCATCTCTTCCATCTCATTAAGTTTCAAGAGTCTTTTCTTACCAGCGGCTACTTGATCAAAATTTAAGGCCTTAATGGCCCAATACGCTTTATATTCTAGCTCAACTGGAAGATGGCAAGCCTTACCATACACTAACTGATAGGGCGAAAGCCCTATATGAGTTTTGAAGGCTGTCCTATAAGCCTACAGTGCGTCATCTAATTTCTTAGACCAATCCTTCCTATTTGACGCTACTGTCTTTTCAAGAATCTGCTTTAATTGACGGTTAGAAACCTCTACTTGTCCACTAGTTTGTGGGTGATAAGGAGTTGCAACTTTATGCTTGATGTTATACCTCCTGAGCACATTTTCAAGAAGATTATTGCAAAAGTGCTTCCCCCCATCACTGATCAAGACTCTAGGTGTTCCAAACCTAGTGAAAATATTTTTCTGCAGAAAATTTACCACCGTCTTAGCATCATTAGCAATACAAGGTATCGCTTCAACCCATTTGGTGACGTAGTCAACACAAACAAGTATATGGAGATAAGAGTGAGAAGAAGGAAAGGGTCCCATGAAATCAATGCCCCAACAATCAAATGGTTCAATTTCAATGATTCCAGTTAGGGGCATCTCATTCCTTTTGGAAATGTTACCTGTCCGTTGACACTTATCACACTGCTTAACAAAGTCCTGGCAATCCTTGAATAAGGTAGGCCACCAGAATCCACTTTGCAGAATCTTTGCAGCTGTTCTTTCTCCACTATGGTGGCCTCCATAAGCTGAGCTATGGCAGTGCCACATAATCTTATTAGCCTCCTCACCTGCAACACAACGTCTAATTAAATCGTTAGTGCTTATCTTAAACAGATAAGGGTCATCCCACAGATAATGGTTGGCATCCTTGAAGAACTTCTTCCGTTGAGAGTGGGACATCTCATCCGGTATGATGTTACCGGCCTTAAAATTCGCCATGTCGGCAAACCATGGCCTAACATTCACAGTGAATAGCTTTTCATCCGGAAATTCAGCCATAATGGCCCTTTCTTTCTTTGTAACCTCATTGTTCTCAAGTCGCGACAGATGATCAGCCACCACATTTTCGACTCCCTTTTTGTCACGAATCTCAAGATCAAACTCTTGCAACAAGAGAATCCATCTCAGTAAGCGAGGTTTTGACTCCCCCTTGGTGAGGAGATATTTAAGAGCTGCATGATCTGTAAAGACAATGACTTTGGAGCCAATTAGATAAGAACGAAATTTTTCCAAAGCAAATATTACCGCAAGCAACTCTTTTTCAGTAGTGGAATAATTCACTTGATTTTCATTCAAAACCTTGCTTGCATAGTAAATAGCATGCAAAAACTTGTTCTTGCGTTGGCCTAGGACTGCACCAACAGCATAATCACTTGCATCACACATTAGTTCAAACGGTAAGGCCCAATCAGGAGCAATGATTATTGGTGCAGTCACCAACTTATTTTTAATCAAAGAAAAAGCATCTAAACATTTAGAATCAAAATTAAACTCATTTTCTTTGACCAAGAGGTTACAAAGGGGCTTGGCAATTTTTGAAAAATCTTTTATAAATCGCCGGTAAAAACCAGCATGCCCCAAGAAGCTCCTCACCCCTTTAATGTTAATAGGAGGGGGAAGTTTCTCTATAACCTCTATTTTTGCCTGATCCACCTCAATGCCCTTAGCACTTATTTTATGTCCCAAAACGATACCTTCAGTTACCATAAAATGACATTTTTCCCAATTTAAAACAAGATTCGTTTCGGTACATCTTTTAAGGACAACATCTAAATGGAATAGGCATTGATCAAAAGACTTACCAAACACGGAGAAATCATCCATAAATACCTCTATTTTCTTCTCTATCATATCAGAGAAGATGGAGAGCATGCACCGTTGAAAGGTTGCTGGTGCGCCACACAGCCCAAAAGGCATCCTTCGATATGCAAACACACCAAAGGGACAAGTGAATGCAGTCTTCTCTTGATCTTCCGGAGCTACAGCAATTTGATTATACCCCGAATACCCATCCAAAAAACAGTAAAAAGCTTGGCCAGCCAACCTCTCTATCATTTGATCCATGAATGGTAACGGAAAGTGATCCTTTCTTGTTGCGGTATTCATCCTGCGGTAGTCTATACACATTCTCCAACCAGTGACGGTGCGGGTGGGAATCAATTCATTTTTATCATTAGCCACCACCGTCATACCACCTTTCTTAGGCACCACATGAACAGGACTTACCCATGCACTATCAGAAATAGGGTAAATCATACCAGCATCGAGCAGTTTTAGAACTTCCTTCTTCACCACTTCCTTCATTGTTGGGTTTAGTCTTCTTTGAGGTTGAACCACAGGTTTAAATTCAGCCTCCATATGTATCTTGTGCATGCAGTAAGCTGGGCTAATACCCTTCAAATCAGAAATCGACCATCCTATGGCTTCCTTGTTCTCTCTCAACACCCTCATTAGCTTTTCTTCCTCCAAAGGTGTTAAGGTGCTGCTTATAATTGCTGGTTGAGAAGTATCTTTGCTAAGGAAAACATACTTCAATGTAGGGGGTAAAACCTTCAATTCTGGACTGTTCTTCTCCTCCTTGCTCAAGGTTTGAACTCCCTTAGAATCTTCAATATGCAACTCTTCAATTTTTACCGATCCTTTCTCTTGCTTGTTCGCCTCAAGTTGTGCAACACACTCCTTAATCTCAAGGTCTTCATCAGCTTCACAAGTTTCTATAGAGTTCACAATTGTTCTCTCCATAGGTTTTGTGGTCGGAGGTTCACATGAGTCATCTTCTACTATTTCTTCAATAACATCGATACGGTAACATTGAGGATTGTCACTTCGGTGCTTCATGGCTTCAAAAATATTGAACACAACCTGTTCATCTTGGAATCGTAACATCAGTTCACCTCTTTCAACATCAATCAAAGCGCGGCCTGTTGCAAGGAAAGGTCTCCCCAAGAGTAAAGGTATGTCTTCATCTTCAGCAAAATCCAAAATAACGAAATCGGCAGGGAACACCAGGTCATTTACCTTAACCAAAACATCTTCCAATATACCATACGGGTAAGAGATTGACCTATCAGCTAATGTAAGAGTCATTCTTGTAGGCTTAGGTTCCCCACATCCTAGCTTCTTCATCATTGATAGAGGCATCAAATTTATACTTGCCCCCAAATCACATAAAGCTCTTCCGACGTCTAAGCTGCCAATGGAGCATGGAATAGTAAATGCTCCTGGATCCTTCATCTTCGGTGGCAGTTTCTTCTGGAGTATTGCACTACAATTTTCAGAAAGTGAGATGTTCTCATCATCCTTCGGTTTCCTTCTTCCAGTCAATAACTCTTTCATAAACTTAGCATAAACAGGCATCTGATCAAGAGCTTCACTAAAAGGAATGTTGACCTGTAGTTGAGAAAAAAGTGCCATGAACTTCTTGAATTGTCCTTCTTCTTTCTTCTTTTTCTTAGCCAAATGAGGGTAAGGGAGTTTCACATAAGATGGAATAACTTGATCCTTGTCCCCATCTTTCAGCAGTTGGCTTTTACTTTTTCTTAAGATCGAATCAACATCTATTAACTTATCATTTCCTTCTTTCTCAAGAGTTTTTTTTTTCTTTTCATTTTCAACTACGCCATTAGTACTTTCTTTTTCAACTTCGCCATGTTCATCTTCATCCACAGTTATTCCTACCCCAACATTCTTTTCAACTAATTCACCATCATCCTCCTCTTCAACAACTGTGCCATCCTTCTTCTGGTTTTGTGGAACTGGAGGTGTTAACACCCTCTTGCTCCTCAACTCTATAGCATTACAAGTTTCATTCTTAGGGTTTTCTTTTGTATTACCTGAAAATCCTCCTTTGTTATGCTCAGCCAGTTGCTTTGCCATCTGCCCTATTTGAGTTTCAAGCAATTTCCTAGAAGCCTCATTGTTCTTTCTTTCAGTTTCTTGACTCTTCTTCATATCTTCAAAGTTTCCTTGAGTCATCTTCATGAAATTGATCATAGTCTCCTCTAGAGCTGAAGGTTTCCTTGGTTGTTGCTGTTGTTGAGGGTTTGGTAACAACGGATTCAAAGTGTTATTGTTGGAGTAACTCAAGTTAGGATGTTTGTTAAACCCCGAATTAAAGTAAGGATTCTGTCTTTGATAGTTTCCCATGTAATTCACCTCTTCACTGCCTCCTTCTGGAACACATTCGCCATTGGCATGTCCCTCTCCACAGAAATCACACTTGACAGCAGCAACTTGCTGAGGTTTGTTGGATATCATATAGCTATGAAATTCTTTAGTAAGAATCTCCAGTTGCTTATTCATCGCTGCTTGGTTGGCTAGGATAGAAGTTTGATCACTAACAGTAAACACGCCCTTCTTCTTCTTTTCCGCATCAGCACGGTATTCATTAGCAGCCATGTTCTCAATTAAAGCTTGTACTTCATGGTCAGTCTTCACCTTCAGGCTTCCTCCAGCTGAAGCATCTAAGAACATTCTGTTGTTGGAAGTTAGCCCCTCGGTAAAGATTTGAAGGTATTGTTTCTCAGAGAACTCGTGATTTGGGCATCTTTTCAGAAGCAAATTGAATCGCTCCCATGCATCATAAAGTGACTCATTTTCCCCTTGCCTGAAATTTGAAATTTCCTGCTTCTTGTCCCAATACTTAGACATAGAGAAGTATTTCTCTAAAAACTTCAGCTCAAGTTCCTCCCATGTTTGGATGGTTCCACTAGGTAAAGAAAGTAACCAATCCTTTGCTCTTCCGGTGAGAGTAAAAGCAAACAACCTCAGCTTCTTTTGGTTTTCAGTGACCGTAGCTGGAGGTACACAAAACTCACAGGTTTCATGAAAGTGGCTTAAATGTTCATGAGGACTCATTGAATCAGTCCCATCAAATTGTTTCTCCTTTAAGCCATTCTGAACAGAGGTCTTGATGTCAAAAGCAACAGGGTTAGCAGGTTGGAAGGTGTGAGTTAGTCGACCACGGTTGTTGGCTAAACCATAATCTCCCAACTTCGGCCTTTGTGGTTGATCTCCCATGATGATAGAATTAGGAGAGAGGATTGATTCAGGTTCAACTAGTGTTAAATTAGGTAGTTGTTCACGAACACCCGGTGGAACTGACTTTGATTTGGCTAACCGGACGGTTTTCCGATTAGCTCTCGCAGTTCTTTCGATCTCAGGATCGTACTCTAGGTCGTCTGAACTTCTTCTACCTCGCATAAACAGCAAAATACCTTAGTAGCACTGCACAATGCAAATTAAATAATGAACACTGGATCAATTTAGTATTTTTAAACAGAAAATAAATTGCAGAAATCCCAAATTAAAACGCAATTGCCTTGTTGAAATAAATCAACAGTCCCCGGCAGCGGCGCCAAAAACTTGATAGAATTTTGGCAAGTGTACCAAATACTATCGAAGTAGTAAAAATATCGTTCCCACAAGGACTGGTTTTAATCTCAAAAAGTCAAACACGTTATTAATTTAGGATGAAGTAAAAGTTATTTGGTTTTGCCACTAGGCAGTAAATTTGTTTAATAGCATAAACTTAGTAACGGAAAATAAATTGATTGTTTAAAAGAAGAGAGAGATGAGTTAGGTCTTCGAATCATCTGAGTTCCCCTAATTGGTCACTGCACCTATTCTTATGAATGATTCTTTTAGTTTCACGATAGTTAACAAAATAGTCCTAATCAATCCCTTGAGTTAGGACACTCTTCTAAGATTACAGCCCCTAATCCCTTAGGTGGTCTAATAATCTTCGAAGGTTTGAAGAACGTTAACCTAATATCACTAATAAAGAATTATCCATTCCTAGACTAATTATAATTATTAGAACAATTCAATTAGGTCAAAGTCGAAAGCTATGGTCAATAGTCATTCGTTCTCACCAAATCATATATATATGTGATTAGGATATATAAAGCATTAAGAACAATTGAATTGAATAAAAACTAAATTGTCATTCACAATAAATAGAGTTTCACAGCAACATATGTCAATTAGGGTTACAAAGAATCATCTCAGACCTAACCTCTAATGGATTTAGCTACTCATAATTGAATTTATAAATAACATAATCATTAGAGGTAACAATACATACATGAACTGGTTACAAGGTGAAGAAATCGCCCCTGCAGCCGTCTTCCAGTGTAAAAATCGCACTTTGCTCTTCTCAAATCGTAACCCTTGTTTTCAGAATAGCCTTCAGCTTAAATAGGCACAGAAATTCGCCTCAAATCGTGTCACGTTTTTGCAGAATCGTGACACGATTTGCCTTGTATAACAAACTTCTAAATTAGGGTTTCTTCAAATCGTGTCACGTTTTGGTCATCGTGACACGTTTTTGCCTTGGCAGAGAGCATGTTTTAGCTTCCTTGAATCGTGTCACGTTTTGTCCAAATCGTGACACGTTTTTGATCCTTGTGAATTCTTCAGTTTTTCTGCTTTCTTGCTGCTTAAGTTACCTTGTGAACTCTAAATTGTGATCAAAATACATAGAAAATTATGTAATGACAGAGTGTCATCATTAACCAATCTTAACAGTCTTGAAGTCTTGGATCTTTCCAATAATCGTCTTGTGGGAGAAATACCTCTGGGAAAGCAATTCAATACTTTTACAAAGGATTCCTATGAAGGAAACTTGGAGTTATGTGGATTACCCTTGACAAAAATGTGTGGACCTGATCAACATTCTGCACCTTCAGCCAACAACTTTTGCAGTGAAGAGAAATTTGGATTTGGATGGAAACCAGTGGCAATTGGATACGGATGTGGATTTGTGATTGTAATAGGCATTTGATATTATATGTTTTTAATTGGAAAGCCTAGATGGCTTGTCATGATATTTGGTGGTCAGTCTATGAGGAGAGTAAAAAGAAGGACAAGAATGAGGAGGAACCATGGTTCAATCACGAATCAGAATCAGAATCAGATGGTGCAAATGTCATAATTTTATTGTTGTAATTATTTTCTCTTTTGTCTGTTTGTTTTTTACTTTCTGTTAAAAGAAGTTTGATTTTGAGTTGTAAGTTTGTAATCTTAATGTGGTCTGTTTATAAGTGTGTGTGCATGCCACAAACTATGTTATATAATAAAATTCCAAGTTCATACATATGTTTGTAGCTAGCTTAGTGTATAAAATATAATTCAAATTTATATGACTTTTTTTACCTTTGTTATTCTGTTTTGGCTTATTTGATGCATAATTGGTACAAAATTGTGTTTTACAAAAGGTATCCAATCCAATAAATACAAACACTTGTTCTTTTTAAGCACTTATTCTTTAGAAAGCAATAAACTAAATGTATTCTATAGAGAAGTCTCAAGAAATAATAGACATGGTAAGTGTGATATTTACAATTTTATAAGTATCAATAATTGGTATTAGAGCTTGTTTCACTTGAAATCAAGTTTTTGCTTCTTCTTTATCGGATGGATGCTGTAAAACTAAAGCTTTCCAGTGTATCAGAAATGAAATTTAGCTGTGATGAAAATTATGCTGCATAATTATGCAGAACATATGTCAATGTGTAAGGGGACTTCAAAACCAAATTTTGTCGTTGTAGTGAGAGTAGTAGGTCAAATGTTTATTTGAAATTTAATAGGTCAATTTTACAACATTTAGTAGATTATGTGAAGGATTTATCTACTGAATTAGACCAATAAATGAGCTAGAAGAGTTGATGATGATACCATGTTTCTCTGATCTATCATAATTTTTTCAAGGATTAAATTAAGTTTTACGATTTTGTTGAGAGATTAAAACTGCACTTCACTATTAAAAATAAATTATAAAACATAAAAATTAAAGTAACAGTATGAGGAAGAAATTGCGAGATGAAAAATCAAACCAATCACTTAGGGAAAAATGAGACCAATCAATAAGCTAGAAGAGTCAATGAGATAGGCAAAAAATTCATAAGCCAAGATATGATGTGGAAGAATTTGTGAGATGAAATATCAAACCACTCAGCTAGGAAAAATAACAAACCAATCAATGCTCCTATAATATGATAACAATGATTTTGAAGTCAATCTGCATGTACAACCACAGCTTTTTAGCCAATGTAACATTGAAAAGATTCAAAAAAGTCATTATCACGTAATGAATGAACAAAAAATGAATGATGCTTATTAGAATGACCTCCCGCAAGCATCGACATTAAATCTTAAGAGAAATAGTTTTGTCATCCATTGCGTCCTATTTAGCTTTGATGATTAGTTTTTTAAGTTGAAAGCAAAGGATATCTTATTCACATAAAAATCACAACGAAAAACTTGGAATAGTCATCATAAGGTAATGATTGTGCTAGAAAAAGAACGATGCTTATTAATATGGCAAATAAAGAGACTCTGACTAGGGGAGAGGGAGGGAGGGAGGGAGGGAGAGAGAGAGAGAGAGAGTTCAATTGAAGGACCAAGTTGACACAATCTATTTTTCTTTGATACTAAATTGCTTAATTTTTCAGGGATCAAATTAAGTTATACGATTTTTTTCAAAAATTAAAATTGGACTTCACTCTTAAAAATAAATTATAAATCATAAATACAGTTAAAACTCTATAAATTAATAATGTCAGGGCCGGAGAAATTTATTAATTTGAAGAGTTATTAATTTATCGATAAACTAATAATTATTAATTTAAGGAGTTTTTAAGTAATTATACTGTACATTCCAAACAAAAAGGCAAATTAGTTTATGCCTCTTTACGTTGCAGTGAACCTTGGGACTCAACGTAAATTAGTAACTACTGCGTTCATATGCATTGGAAAACAGACAACTATTGAATCATATTTCAATGGAGTGTAATATATTTTTTTTCAGTTTCTATGAATTATTAATTTATGATTTTCTTGGTACCGAAAATTATAAAGGGATCTCCCGAAAAATTATTATCTTATTATTTTATCGAGTTTTTCAATTTTTTACATTGGCCCAAGTCGGGACCGGACAAATTTATTATTTTAGAGAGTTTATTAATTTACCGAATATTAATTTAAAGAGTTTCTACTGTACTGAAGTAACAATATGAAGGGGAAGAAATTGTGAGATGAAAAATCAAACTAATTAGTTACGAAGAAAAAATTAAACCAACCAATGGGCTATAGAAAAGTCATAACTCAATGGGCTAGAAGAAAAAAAACCGATAAGTCAATGTGGATGTACAACCATAATTTTTAGCCAAAGTAATCTTGAAAGAGTTGGAAAAGTCATTATAATGTAGATGACTTAGAAAACGGATGATGCTTATTAGAATATTCTCAAAATACATCAATATTAGTTTTTATGAGGGAGAATTTTTCATTCATTATAGTTATATCTGACTCGATATATTAGTCTTTGTAATTACTTACAGAGGAGATTCAGTTTACACACATAAAAATGATATTGTAATGTTGAAAGATTCGAAACGGTCATCATAACGTAACATATAGGGTAGAAAATGAATAATTCTTATTAGAATGGCAAATAAAGAGACAAGACTATTTGTCCCCAAAAAAAAGACAAGGACTCATTTGAGAAAACTAATAGGACTCTGTCAAATATGGACCTACTAGGAAAAATCAGAACCAACAGACCTTTTTTATTGGAATAGATTTTTCATGATACAAGAAAATTGTTCCTCTTATTTATAATATTCATCAACCTTTTTTTTTTTAACCAATAATATTCATCAACCTAAAAAATTGAAATCCAGAATAAAATCTTTCAAACTCATTTAAAAAAACAATACTTAACTTTTGTGCGCTCTCTCGTCTTTTCTTTCTTTCCTCTATTCTCTTTAATTTTTTTCAAACCACATATTTTTTTAAACCTCTTGTTTTTGTAGCAGTTGCTTAATTCAAGTAAAAGAAATAAAAATATTTTTTTTTATAAACATCTTGTTTTCACGGTTTTTGATCAAAGACTTTTATGTAAATTTAAAACTACGCATATTTATCTTAATATCGTTTCCTTACATACTGAACTACTAAATAATAATCATATAATTTTTTATCAAAAAAATTAAATCATCTTATTTTCTCCTTTAAAATTTTAATTCTCAGTCCTTAGCTTATTTTTTTGACACATGTCTTGCATCCAAAGCCTAAATGAACTAAATGGAGCATACCCAATCCCCTATCGTTTCTTGATCAACCAAACAAACCGTAAAGAAAATAGGGATTAAGTTGACACAATTTTTTTTCTCATAAACTAAAAATAGCTTGAACTTTTTGATGGATTAAATTGAGTTTTATGATTTTTTCAGAGACTAAAACCGGACTTCACATTATCTAGGAATATCAAGTTCTTTATCTGCTGAGCTTCAGGGAGCCATGATTGTCATTGAAGTAACATTTCAAAAAGGGTTGAATCACTTATGGTTAGAAACAGACTCAATATTGGTTACTCTTGCCTTCAAATCTACCAAGATTGTTCCTTGGCAACTTAGGAACATATGGGAAAACTGCTTGCATAAGATATCTCCAATTTTTTTGTAACTCACATATATAGAGAAGGAAACCAATGTGTTGATACATTGACTAATATAGATCTTTCTCTGCAAACTCATGCTTGGTGGGATCATGTTCCTACCCAGATTGGGGCAGAGATTTCTAGAAACAAACTAGGCATGACTAATTTCAGATTTTGTTGATGTATCGAGGGTTTTGGTTCATGTCCTCCCTCTCTCTTTATTTTGATATATTTATATGGAGCTTGCCTCCCTGGCAAGTTTCCTTTTTCCTAAAAAAAAAAAAACACTAAATATCCTACTTATTCATGTTAGAGGTGCCTCAACAAGTGAATTTCTTGACACTAGACTAATGGATTTAAAAATAAATATTTGACTTTAATCTTAAAAATGAATCATAAATCGTATAAAATAAGTAAAGATATGATGTGAAAAAATTTGTGATAACAATGCTTCTAGAATATGATAACAATGACTTTCAAGTCAATGTACATGTCTCTCTCAAACAAAAAAAGATGTACAGCCACAACTTTTTAGCCAATCTTCGTAATGTTGAAAGATTAAAAAAGTCATTAGAATTTAATGGATGAGCAAAAAATGAATGATGCATATTACCATGACCCATCGAAATGCATGAGCCAACTTTAAGTTTGATCTCTTTTCCGAATCAACTTTTTAAGCTTATTTTATTCGAATAAATTTTTTATGACACATTCTCTTTTTCGATCTAGAAGAGTAGTATATTTTTTTTTTGTCATTACAACTCTAGTTAAATGTAACACCCCGTTTTCCCAACATAAAATTTCATAATAAATAATCAGAGTTTTTTTTTCCATGTAAAAGGAATGCTACACTTCTTAAAAATCATAAATGGAATAAATAACAATTTATCCTTCATAAATTGGTCAACATAAATATTCAAAATTTCGCAGCGGATTTTAATTCAACAATATAATTAGTCTTGGCACGAAGGCCTCACCAAAACATCTCGTAAAAATCCAAAAACTAAACCATAGTCGTGTAAAGTCATAAGCAATACGTAAGGAATAGAAAATAGCCTCAAAAGTTCCCATCCCGTTACGTATCAGAGCACCTAAAGACACAGTGAGAGATAGCCACTCACGACATCAATCAACAGCTACTTATTCTCGATCACCTGCAAGTTACTCATACGAAGAGCAACATTTCCAAGCAGAAGGGGAGAGATTCACAAACAATAATGTTAAGCATATAATTTACCAATTATATTTAACAACATAAACATCATCAACATATCATAACAATGGTCATATAGTATCATTATCATCATCAATATCAACTTCATAAATCAACTTAACAACTTGACTCGACAATGCAACTTAACTCGACTATGCAACTCTATCATTTTACTCATGCATGTGGTACCATTCTAGGGCATAAACCCTTGTCGCTTTTGAGCATAAATATACTCCTAGGGCATGAGCCCTCGTCGCTATTGAGAAAAAGCTCCTAGGGCATGAACCCTCGTCTTTATTGAGCAAAAGCTCTTAGGGCATGAGCCCTCGTCTTTAAATGAGTATGCATGGACTCAACATCTTACAACTTAGACAACATGAACCTCTTATATGACTCCAATAATTTGGATCAACATCTCACATCTTAGACCGACACATGCAGATTTAATCAATAGTAAACAGCAACATGGCAGCACATCAATAATCTCAAGATATAACAATGTCAAAATGTAATCATCGTCTCAAAACATCACTTATAATTCACATAATGCATATACGATTATATATATCATCAGTAACAACATTAAATCATCTTATAACAACTTCACAGATCATCATTAATATTATATTCAAACATCAACAATTCATCATATAACATCGTATTCAAACATCAACAATTCATCATATAACATCGAATTCAAACATCAACAATTCATCATGCGTTTTTGTAAAAACATAATAAATTATACATAACATATTTCCACGTCAAACCAAGGATACTAGAAAGATATCACAATTATCAACAACTTTCATGTTTAAACCAAAGACCAATTTAAAACAGAGAAGTGTGAAAAAGACACAAAAATATGAAACAGAGAATGCTGTCACCGTACAATTTCGCTAAGACCTCCTTGGAGTATTTTCATCATAACTCAAAAACTAAAAGTCATTTTTACGTCAAACCAAAACCACTGGAAAGATAACTAAATTATCTAAAACTTTCATGTTTACACCCAAGGCCAATTCTGTACTGATCAATACCAGTTTTTGTTTCAAATTCGAAAAAGTTGTGCAGAAAGTCCATAAAAATTCAATATGACCTATGTGCAGTAATTTGACCATAACTCAAGTTCTATAAATCGTTTTGACGTCAGACCTACATCATTAGAAAACTAACATCCATACCTACAACTTATGTGTTCACACCTAAGAGCATTTTTGTACCGATCAATACCAGTTTTCGTTTCAAATTTTGGGACAGAGATAAAAAAAATCAGAAAAAAAAGCAACTTATATTATTCAAACTTCACATTCATTCAAAATCATCACAATCATCAACAACAACTCAACATAATTAATACCCAATTCATAATATGACATTAACAACAATAATCATCAACAACCACAACTCATAAACATGAATCCAACCACAAATCGACAACAACATAACATAAATCATCAATTATCAAATGAAATTTTCAGAATCATAGACTCAAGATTATTGAATGATAGTCTTACCCTTATCTTAGATTGGTTGATTTACGGAACTCTACAAGATTCTCCTCTTTTCTCCCCAAAAACCGTGTTCTCCACGTTCTCTCTGTTTTTCTCCAAAAATTGATTTTCTAGTTCTAACTCTAATTCTCTAATGTTCTCTTCTATTTATAACCACCAAAAGTTTGTTTCTCACTTAATCTTTTTAACCTAACAAACTCTTCCATTTACCAACCTACCCTTATGCCTCATTAAATCTAATCTAATTAGATTCCTTCACTATTTAAATCATAACAACCTACTAATAAATACTAAAAATCATCACATAGCAAATATTCAAATAAAATATATAAAAAGACACTAAACTCGATATAATAAATAAATAATAAAAATGGGGTGTTACATTAAATCTAGAGCATGATATTATTGCAAAACTATAATAAGTTAAGGTGATTTAACCACTACAAAATCTCAATTGAGTTAGTTGGATGATCATATCAACATATGCATCATCTATATGTATAATTTAATAAATGAGATTTATTAATCTTTATCCAATAATTATTATGTGTGTGTATGGATTATTGATGTCCTATGTACAATAATCAATGATCAAGAACAATTTAGAATAATATATTAAAGGGTTAATTAAGTTTTTGGTTCCTATAAATATCTGCAGTTTCGTTTTTAGTCCCTATAAAATAAAATCACACTTTTTAGTCCGTGTGACATTTTCCTTTAGCATTTTAGGGACCAAAAATGCTGACGTACAAATTTTACAGGGACTAAAAATGTTGATGAAAAATTTTATAGGGACTAAAAATGCTGACAGAAAATTTTACAAGGGACTAAAAAGTGTGATTTTATTTTATAAGGACTAAAAACAAAACTATAGATATTTATAGGGATCAAAAACTTAATTAAAACATAATTTTTCAGTCTAAAGCATCCACCGCTTTAAAACTTATTGATAATGTTAAGCTTCTTTCATTTTGGTGGTTAAAAGCTCGTAATAATTTTACTTTTGATTACCACATGTGGTGGCTTAGCCCTTTATCTTGTATGGGCATAGGTTGACTATTATTTTCTTTTGCTTTGTGTTTGTTTAAACTGTTATGTAACTTGTTTGGCTCCTCTAATGGTACACCTTGTGCTGGGGAGAGTGTTGTTCTCAGTTTAATATATATTCCATTTTGGCTTTTTCCAAAAAAAAAATTATTGATCGAAAAATTTGTTTGATGGAGGAAATTTAATTTATTTTACTTTATGCCTAAATCATATCAAATAATATTATAATAGTGTATCTTCAATTGTATGAAGATTCGACATATATTCACACAAGATTGATTTTTACTATTGATCTTTTTGTAGAACAAATATTGAGCAATAGTTTTGTACTAACCAATATGAACTGTGATGGTGTTGAATCTTTGATAGTTTTTAGGTTGTTTTGGTAGTCCTTGTTCGTTGATCACTACTGATGCTTTAGATTTTGTTTGCGAGTTCCTTGATAAGTAAGATCCTAAATTAACATCGCCACACCAACTCCCAAGTGGATTACTGTACCATAATTAATGATAACACCGTATATTTAAATTTAGAAAAATATTTTATGGATATTAATTTTGTTATGGTTATTTAATTTTTAAAATGGTTTAACTTATAAACAATGTTATATATTAAGACAGTGAAGTTATTATATCAAAACTCTATCAATTTGAATAAATTAATATCATTTATTTTTGTAAAAATAAAATTATAGATGTCAAAAAGCTAAATTTATAGGTGTCAGATGAGGTATATCATACCTTCATTGAATTCACGATCATTCTACACATATATATTCAAGTGTGTAAAAAATTGAAAAAAAGCTTAAGATGACTCTTCTTTCAATTGTGGATAGATTCCAATAGAAATATTAACAATTATTTATGTCGCGATGTGTTGGTCCACCAAGGAAAAACCATAAATGAATTTTGTTTTTGAAAATATTGTATTTCCAATTTGGATATAAAAATATACGTTGTGTTCCTTAGCATTTCATCCACACTCACTTTTCTATTGATTTCAATCACGTAAATCATTTGATAACACTTTCCACAAAATCATTTATTCACCATGGTGTGGTTTCTTCTGGTTTTGCATCTTTTTCTCTTCCATTTTCCATCCCTCTCTTCTTCTTTCAATTTTTCATGCCATCTTTATGAGAGCTCTGCTTTGCTTCATTTCAAGTCATCCTTCACTATAAATCCTGAATCTTATTATCCTTGTGATGAATATTCTCTTTTGAAAACTGCAACATGGAAAAATGAGACCGATTGCTGCTCATGGGATGGTGTCACGTGTGACACCATCACTGGTCACGTGATTGGCCTCAACCTTGGCTGTGAAGGCCTTCAAGGTATATTAAATCCTAACAGTACCATTTTCCATCTTGCTTATATTAAAAAACTCAACCTTTCTAAAAATGATTTCTCTGGCTCTTATTTTCATTCAAAGTTTGGTGGGTTTCTGAGTCTCACACATCTTGACTTGTCTCGTAGTTTCTTTAAAGGTGAAATTCCAACTCAAATCTCTCACCTTTGCAAATTACAATCACTTCATCTCTCTGGGTCTTATAAATACAATTTAATTTGGAAAGAAACCACCTTGAAGAGACTTGTGAAAAATGCAACAAACTTGAGGGAGTTGGTTTTGGAGAATACAGATTTGTCTTCACTAAGACCAAACTCCATTGATTTTCTTTTTAACCAATCTTCCTCTTTAGTTACTCTTAATCTTGCAAGAACAAGATTAAGTGGAAAATTAAAGAAGAGCGTTCTTTGTTTGCCAAGTATTCAAAAGTTAGATATGTCCGTAAATACCAACCTTCAAGGCCAACTTCCAGAATTGATGAGTTGCAGCACTTCGCTTAGAATCTTAAATCTGGGTTATTGTTCATTCAAAGGGGAAATTCCAATGTCTTTTACTAACCTCACTCATCTTACCTCTTTAACTCTCTCAGGAAACTCCCTTAAAGGTTCAATCCCATCCTCACTTTTAAAACTTCCACGTCTAACTTACTTGGATCTCAGTTCCAACGAACTCAGTGGTCGAATTCCAAATGCATTTCAAATGTCAAACAAATTTCAGGAATTAGATTTGAGTGATAACAAAATTGAAGGTGAACTTCCATCCTCACTTTCAAACCTTCAACATCTCATTCAGTTTGATCTTTCATCCAATTCATTTAGCGGTAAAATCCCAGATGTGTTTGGAGGGATGACAAAACTGCAAGAACTCTACTTAGATTCTAACAATTTAGAAGGACAAATTCCATCTTCATTATTTAACTTGTCTCAACTTGTTGAATTAGATTGTTCTGATAACAAATTAGAGGGTCCTCTAACCAACAAAATTACGGGGTTCCAAAAGCTAATTTATTTGAGATTAAATGACAACTTGCTAAATGGTACAATTCCTTCCTCCTTGTTATCCTTGCCATTTTTGCTAGAATTATATTTATTAAATAATCGACTTACAGGGCATATTAACGCAATCTCATCATATTCCTTAGAGTTGCTATATCTAAGTAACAACGGCCTACAAGGCAATATTCCAAAATCCATTTTCAACCTTGTAAACCTACGTGATCTATATCTATCATCAAACAACTTGAGTGGTCATGTGGATTTTCAACTCTTCTCCAATCTTCCAAGCCTAAATAGACTAGATCTATCATCAAACAACTTGAGTGGTGTTGTCAATTTCCAAAACATTTCCAAACTTCAATATTTGACTTCTCTGTACCTTTCAGATAATAGCCAATTATCAATAAACTTTGAATCCAGTGTCAATTACAGTATTTCTGGACTATTTGATTTGGGTTTGTCTTCTTTGAGTTTGACTGAATTTCCTAATTTGTCAAAAAAATTCCCAATGTTGGGATATCTTGATCTGTCTAATAACAATATTAGTGGAAGTGTGCCCAAATGGTTACATAAAGTTGATTTCTGGACCAACCTACAACGTCTTGATCTTAGTTATAACTTACTAACCGGTGACATCTCTTTGTCAATTTGCAATGCAAGTGACCTTATATTTCTCAGTTTGGCATACAATCAATTGACAGGCACCATTCCACAATGTCTTGCTAATTTATCATCCCTTGAAATTTTGGATTTACAAATGAACAAATTTCATGGAACTTTGCCAAGTATCTTTCCAAAGGGAATTGCACTTGAGAGTCTGAATCTCTATGGCAACCAATTAGAAGGTCATATTCCTAAATCCCTGTCTCTCTGTAAAGGGTTGAAGTATCTAAACCTTGGCAACAACAAAATAGAAGACAATTTTCCTCATTGGCTTCAAACCCTACAATATTTGAAAGTGTTGCTTTTGCGAGACAACAAGTTGCATGGTATCATTGTTAATCCAAATATCAAGCATCCATTTCCAAATTTAACTATTTTTGATATCTCAAGCAATAACTTTAGTGGTCCTCTACCAAAAGCATATTTCAAAAAGTTTGAAGCCATGATGAATGTTACTGAGTTGGAATACATGAGGAATAGTATAGTGAATGAAAATCCAACGAATGGCTCAATGCAACAAGTTCTACCCTACTATGATTCTGTGATTGTGGCGACAAAAGGGAACAACATGACATTGGTGAAAATTCCAAACATCTTTGTAATTATTGATTTGTCAAGAAACAAATTTGAAGGAGAGATTCCAAACATTATTGGTGAGCTTCATGCAATCATAGGGCTTAACCTTTCCCATAACAGACTTACAGGTTATATTCCCAAATCCATAGGAAACTTGACATACTTGGAATCTTTGGATATTTCCTCAAATATGTTAACCGGTGCGATTCCTTTGGAATTAACCAATCTTAACAGTCTTGAAGTCTTGGATCTTTCCAATAATCGTCTTGTGGGAGAAATACCTCTGGGAAAGCAATTCAATACTTTTACAAAGGATTCCTATGAAGGAAACTTGGAGTTATGTGGATTACCCTTGTCAAAAATGTGTGGACCTGAACAACATTATGCACCTTCAGCCAACAACTTTTGCAGTGAAGAGAAATTTGGATTTGGATGGAAACCAGTGGCAATTGGATACGGATGTGGATTTGTGATTGGAATAGGCATTGGATATTATATGTTTTTAATTGGAAAGCTGAGATGGCTTGTCATGATATTTGGTGGTCAGCCTAAGCGAAGAGTGAAAAGAAGGACAAGAATGAGGTGGAACCAAATTTCAATCACGAATCAGAATCAGAATCAGATGGTGCAAATGTCTTAATTTTATTGTTGTAAAATTATTTTCTCTTTTGTCTGTTGGTTTTTTACTTTCAGTTAAAACAAGTTTGATTCTGAGTGTGACAATATTGTCACTCTTTTGATCTAGCTAGTTTGATTTTCAGTTGTAAGTTGTGTTATATAATAAAATTCCAAGTTCATATATATGTTTCTAGCTAGCCTAGTGTATAAATTATAATTCACATTTATATGACCTTTTTACCTTTGTTATTCTGTTTTGGCTTATTTGGTGCATATACAAAATTGTGTTTTACAAAAGGTATCCAATCCAATAAATACAAACACTTGTTCTATTTAAACACTTATTCTTTAGAAAGAAATAAACTAAATGTATTTTATAGAGAAGTCTCAAGAAATAATAGACATGGTAAGTGTGATATTTACCTGATATTTAAAATTTTATAAGTATCAATAATTGGTATTAGAGCTTGTTTCACTTGAAATCAAGTTTTTGCTTCTTTTTTATCGGATGGATGTTGTAAAACTAAAACTTTCCAGTGTATCAGAAATGGAATTTAGCTGTGATGAAAATTCCGCTGCATAATTATGCAGAACAGATGCCAATGTGTAAGGGGACTTCAAAACCAAAATTTGGCGTTGTAGTGAGAGTAGTAGGTCAAATGTTTATTTGAAATTTAATAGGTCAATTTTACAACATTCAGTAGATTATGTGAAGGATTTATCTACTGAATTAGACCAATCAATGAGCTAGAAGAGTCAATGCTCCTATAATATGATGTGGAAGAATTTGTGAGATGAAATATCAAACCACTCGGTTAGGAAAAAAACAAACCAATCAATGCTCCTATAATATGATAACAATGACTTTGAAGTCAATCTACATGTACAACCACAACTTTTTAGCCAATGTAATGTTGAAAGATTCAAAAAAGTTATTATCACGTAATGGATGAAAAAAAATGAATGATGCTTATTAGAATGACCTCCTGTAATGTATCGACATTAAATCGTAAGAGAAATAGTTTTGCCATCCATTACAGTCCTATTTAACTTTAATGATTAGTTTGTTTAGTTGAAAGAAAAGGATATCTTATTCAAATAAAAATCACAACGTAATATCCAAAGACTTGGAATAGTCATCATAAGGTAATGATTGTGCTAGAAAATGAACGATGCTTATTGAAATGGCAAATAAAGAGACTCTGACTAGGAGGGAGGGAGGGGGAGAGAGAGAGAGAGAGAGAGAGAGAGAGAGAGAGAGAGAGAGAGAGAGAGAGAGAGAGAGAGAGAGAGAGAGAGAGAGAGAGAGAGAGAGAGAGAGAGAGAGAGAGAGAGAGAGAGAGAGAGAGGAGAGAGAGAGAGAGAGAGAGAGAGAGAGAGAGAGAGAGAGAGAGAGAGAGAGAGAGAGAGAGAGAGAGAGAGAGAGAGAGAGAGAGAGAGAGAGAGAGAGAGAGAGAGAGAGAGAGAGAGAGAGTAATTTGGTTCGATTGAAGGACCAAGTTGACAAAATTTATTTTTCTTTGATACTAAATTGCTTAATTTTTCGGGGATCAAATTACGTTTTATGATTTTTTTTCACAAATTAAAATTGGACTTCACTCTTAAAATTAAATTATAATTCATAAAAATTAAAGTAACAATATGAAGGGAAAGAAATTGTGAGATAAAAAATCAAACCAATCAGTTAGGAAGAAAACATTAAACCAACCAATGAGCTATAGAAAAGTCATAAGTCAATGGGCTAGGAGAAAAAACTCATAAGTCAATCTGGATGTACAACCACAATTTTTAGCCAATGTAATCTTGAAAGAGTTGGAAAAGTCATTATAATGAAGATGACTTAGAAAACGAATGATGTTATTAGAATATTCTCAAAATACATCAATATTAATTTTTTTGTAGGAGAATTTTTCATTCATTATAGCTCTATCTGACTCGAATGACTTTGTAGTTGCATGTAGAGGAGATTCAGTTTACAAACACATAAAAATGATATTGTAATGTTGAAAGACTCGAATCAGTCATCATAACGTAACAGATAGGATAGAAAAACAAAGATAGGGTAGAAAATAAATAGTCCTTGTCCCTGCCAACTAAGCTATGCTCACGGGGACAGGCCAATTAAGTTTACTGTAGTGGTGAAAAACTTTTTGGAATAAGAAATATTATGACCTGGATTGCCTGCTGTAAAAAAACCACGCTGTTTTAAATCACAACCATTGATTATAAATCAAACGGTTCATATTACATGTTAACAAAACCAACAATAAACAATCTCAACCATTGGTTCTAGATCAGACGGCTATTAGAAGTAACAGCGTGAAACTGCATGTTGTTTTTACAGCAGGCATTCCAGGTTGAAAATATTAGTATGTTAGTCAGGGACGAATCCAGGAGTATATCAAATGGGGGCTGAGAATTAAAAAAAAACTAGTTCTTTTGTTTTCTTCATAACAATTATCACATCTGTAAAAAATAAAAAATACATCAAAATAACCGTCATAATTGTATTTTGTTTTCAATTGTACCATCTAATTAATATTAGGCTTAATTACACTTTTGGCCCTCACGTTTTGACCAACTCACGAAAATGGTCATGCTTATTTTAAATCGAACAAAATTGTCCCTAAACTATCATTTTTTTGCAGTTTTAGTCCTACCTCCTATTTTCAACACCAGAAACGCAGTGAATTTGCAGTTTTAGGACAGTTTTAGACATACCCCTATGCTCAACCATGAAATAAACAAGGAATAAAACATGTGGGTACAAGGAATTCTACTTTATTCAACACACTAACCAAAAAAACTATAATTTGAAACATACCTTAGAAATTAGGGTTTTTTTTGGTTAATGTGCTGAATAAAATGGATTTCTTGTACCCACATGTTTTATTCCTTGTTTATTTCATGGTTGAGCTTAGGGGTTTGTCTAAAACTGCAAATATTATGCATTTCTGGAGTTGAAAATAGGAGGTAGGACTAAAACTGCAAAAAAATGATAGTTTAGGGACAATTTTATTCAATTTAAAAGAGGCAGGACCATTTTCGTGAGTTGGTCAAAACGCGATGACCAAAACTGTAATTAAGCCTTAATATTATATAAATTACTTTAAGTTATTATTCTTTGTTCTCATTGTTATAACTTAGTTGTTTGAATGTGTGAAGACATTCTATGAGGTATTTCAGGTTCGATTTTAAATCTCCATTCTTCTCATCGGGTGTATTTATTTGAGTATGTGCTGACTAATAGGTTAATAGAAAAATAAATAAATAAAAATTAATCCTTAAAGTATTGTTTATGAGACATTTCGATCAACAAAAGTTGAAGCCCAAATTTTGAATTAGATATATCAAAATATGTTAACTCAAATCAGAGAGAGTGTAAATTTTTGGTTTACATTTATGATAAAGGAACCCTTCAAAAATAAATTATGCTAATGGAAATATATTAGTAGTAAATAAAGTTAAATTAATAAAATTATTATTCTAATTCTCTCCTTTATAAATTTTTGTTAAGCTGTGTAAAATTGTCAAATACAACAATTATTACGAGACAGAAAAAATAATAGGTTTTACCTAAAAATAAATTACAATAATAATTTTTAAGAGAAAATAAAATAATTATATTATGTAGTATTACTTTAGCTAATGCCATATATTTAACAACTGATCAGTAACATACTAACATGTAATGGTTTCTTAAAAAACCGATATATGTAAATTGTAGCATAGTCTCACATAAAGACTTTACGTGTAGGGAGTATTATATTACAACATGAGATGAGAGGATGGAGGAGCTGCAGCCCATTGTTGTCGTCCTCTAAATCGGTCTCTGTTGTTATATTAGTATTTTCTCCCTTATCAACATTCAAACCTTAAATCTTTAAACAATTTAATTTCCTAACTCAATCAAAGGAGATACACATCCTTTGTGCAATGGTGAGATAACTTATATGTATGTTATCTTAACTATGTTTGATTGTAAGGCAAAATATAATGCAATGCAATTTAGATCATAAAAAAAAGTGTCACAGTATGCAGTCACAGTATGCAAAAATTAATTACCATGTCAATTATTTAAGACAAGTCACAAACAAGATCTGAAACTATCCTGCATGAAATCTAATAGAAACAAGAAAAGATGAAAGCACGGTAGAGTTAATGTTTCATATACTCCCTTCGTTTTAAAATATAAGTAAAAATTACTTTTTAGATTCATTCAGTTAATGATATATGTGGTTCATAATATGGATCACATATATCATATTATGAACCACATACATCATTAAATGAATGAATCTAAAAAGCAAATTTTGTTTATATTTTGAAGCGGAAGGAGTATTGATTAATTGAAATTCTGCTCTGAATAATCAGATTTTCTTGATTCTGATCGTAGACAAACTTGTAATCCAGCTGTCCATTTCCATCGATTTCAGTTGACTCATCAATTCTAAGGCATAAATTGGCAGTTGTGCCTTGCATAATGGTTCTGTGTAAGGTGATTTCAATGAAAGTGGAAGTAAATGCCACACCAATAAACTTTAAAGTCTTCAGCTGGGCAATGACTATTATGAATGATTCTCACTAGAACGGTACTATTTTGACTCGAATTGCATGAAGTCTTTATAGTTATTGTACATTACATGTGCAAACAAGAAAGTTAATATAATGGTTGAAAATTTGTAAATTTGAACATGATAGAAAATCCTTTTGTTTTTTGATAGTAAATAATAGGTTGTTCATTATTTCATTATATTTTGCCAATCTAGTTAGGATGTATAGCTATCCTTCATGCCTTCCTTCGCTCTCTTGATTCATATTTGGCTCTGTTTTGAAAGGTCAAGAAGCTAATTTAAAGCTTATAAGTTTGTCTAACAAAAACAGCTCTGTTGATTTTTTACAACGAGCTTATAACTTATTTTAGGAGCTTTTAACTTACTTTTCAGACGTTATTTTAAATAGTGTTTGAGCTTATAACTTATATTTTTCCATTCATTTTTACCCGTGTTATTTTATCTAAATTAAATTTTTACCCGTTATAATTAATTATAATAATGCTTCATAATAAATGCTACAATCCCTTTGTTTTTTTAATGGAAAATACACTATCCCTTCGTAATAGATATTCACCTGCCTTTCATTGTTTTTTTTTTCTTTATACAATACTAGCAGAAAGACGGACACTATCATACTCGTGTGTTTAATTTTTCTACTGCGCTAACGCATGTGATTATTTTATTATGTTTGTTTGTATAATTTTGATTAAAATTTTAAATTTTTAAATATTAATAAAAATTATTGATGTATTGATTTATAAACAAAATATTGTCAAGACATATAACAAAATTATTCATGAACTCAACATATTTTAGTTTGCCTGCATATAAAATAATGATAATTTATTATTTATTCTAATAGTAATTAGTAACATCATAACATAAATGTATAAATGACATGTTATGTAAACAAAACATTGTTATGATTACTTAAAAAAATATCTTTAAAAACTACATTTTTCGTAAAGTTTCCAACTTCTCCTTCTATTTTCCATTCTTTAATGAGAACTTTTGTTGAATTTTGAGAAACTCCTCTTGATAAAGCTACATATAATTGATCATGGTTGAAAACATGTCGTGGAAGATAGATTCCGACATTGGGAATAGTCTGCCATTGTGACTTATTTATGGTAATAGCAAAAATTAGTCTAACAGAAAACTAATTTCTACTAAGCACAAAGAGGAAGTCTTAATATCGTATTTGCTTTTAATATAATGTGGGAGCTAATATAAATGTGAGATTGTTCCTGGGCTATGCTACAACAGCAGCAGTGAGGGAAGATCATTTGAAAATATTGTAGGTCCTTATCAATGGTGGGGCGTCACAACTTGCATGTGAAGAGGACAATCATTGCTGACTAAACTAAGTACAAAAAAAAAACTTGAGTGGGGAAACAAAGATTACATAGAAAGCATAAAGGAATTGAGCGATAGAGGATTCAATGTCATCATCGACACCAATGTTACATACGTTGCTGAAGCTATATTGCATTTATTAAACAAATAATGGTTTATTTAATAATTAATGAAAAACCACGGTTCTCTTTATATATAAAAAAAAGTCACGTTATTATAGTCTGTATAAGCAATTATAAACCAGCAAAATTAAATAATCCAAAAAATTAATTGACTTTGATTAGTTGTAACATGAAAGAAAAAGAAAAAAACATACGGTTAATTTTGAATTCTGATACAGAGGGCCGAGAGAGGTTGAAACATTCTGTTCAACGTCACATATGAATGTCTAAACCATGTTGGAACATATTATCCAACTATACAATAAATTGATATTTGTTTTAGCAACAATTCAGCCAATACAAATACCCAACACAACTCTTGTTGATTGCATTAATTGAGTCTGTCGAGATTACAGACTAACACACACATTATTATAACTACATAATATTTGTTTTACAAAAATTAAACAATAATACAGTTAACTTTATAATTTATACTAAATTAACTTTAAATATTTGTTGGCTTATATGTCTAATAACTTAAATATACACTAATTTTGTGTGAAATATATTTTTTTATAAATTAATTTTCTATCTAATTTAAAATATTAATTTCTTGTATGTCAAATAACTTAAATATACACTAATTTTGTTCATATTTAATTTTCCATCTAATTTCTTTTACTAAATTATTTTACAATATTTTTTTTTATTTTTTTATCGGTAAGTAATTTCTCATGCTTGGCATGGGTATCATGCTAGTTTACAATAAAGTAGGTCAAATATCTTAGGCAGTCTTTTAATTTATATGCTTATAAAAAATTATTCATTTTGCTTTTTATTACAAGTTTATGTCATAAAATATCTGCACTATTACCTAATCGTCAACAAATTCAATTAAAAAGTATTTATGTTAATGTTTAATGTTAAATTGATAAGTCCAAATTTATCGCTTTCAAAATTACAATTTATATAAAAAAAATAGCAAGAGAAGTTTAGAGAGGAATAATGTGAAATCCCTCTCTAATTTTGTCATTAAATATTTACAAAGAGAAAAATTAGTTATAAATTTCACTTTCTGTGTCATTGATTTCCCTCTTTAATTTTTCTTAATAAGTGTATTATAATTTTTTTTTAAAGAATATCATCTCTAAAACTAAAATTGAATTCAAAAACAAGAAGAACAAATGTATGGATATTATCAAGTTTGGTGACATAATAACTTTTTGGACCTACCAGTTTAATATATTGATAAATGGGGTTGTGAGCAAAAATATAACGTGAGCGATGAGTGAGGGACCAGGAGAGCGAGAGAGAGGCAGTTATCCCCACTTCCACCAGGGACAACCTCGACGGTATTCACCTTCACCGGAAGTAAGGTATAGAGGGGGGATCGGGGGGATCATGGGCCAAGTAGGGTGCCACAAAACGGGGGGGATAAGGAGCACTGGATTGAGGTGAAGCGGTGACGTTGGAAAGCGTCTGGACAGGGTTGCTCAGGTCAAGACATGCAGCAGGGTTCAGGTCGACAGGGAGGTTATGTAGTGTAGTGAAATGACATAGACTCAATGGTGTCATCCCCAACGTAGCTGTTCCAGCGGTTCCACTAATCAATTTCAATTTCAATAGTGTCATCCCCAGCGTAGCTGTTCCAGTGATGTCACTAATCAATTTCAATTTCAATAAGTGTCATCCCCAGCGTAGCTGTTCCAGCGGTGCCACTAGTCAATTTCAATTTCAATAGTGTCATCCCCAGCGTAGCTCTTCCAGCGATGCCACTAGTCAATTACAATTTTCAATAGTGTCATCCCCAACATAGCTGTTCCAACGATGCCACTAGTCAATTTCAATTTCAATGATGTCATCCCCAGTGTAGCTGTTCCAGCGATGCCACTAGTCAATTTCAATTTTCAATGGTGTCATCCCCAGCGTAGTTGTTCCAGTGATGTCACTAATCAATTTCAATTTCAATAGTGACATCCCCAGCGTAGCTGTTCCAGCGGTGCCACTAGTCAATTTCAATTTCAATAGTGTCATCCCCAGCGTAGCTGTTCCAGCGGTGCCACTAATCAATTTCAATTTCAATAGTGTCATCCCCAGCGTAGCTGTTCCAGTGATGTCACTAATCAATTTCAATTTCAATAAGTGTCATCCCCAGCGTAGCTGTTCCAGCGGTGCCACTAGTCAATTACAATTTTCAATAGTGTCATCCCCAGCATAGCTGTTCCAACGATGCCACTAGTCAATTTCAATTTCAATGGTGTCATCCCCAGCGTAGCTGTTCCAGCGATGCCACTAGTCAATTTCAATTTTCAATGGTGTCATCCCCAACGTAGTTGTTCCAGTGATGTCACTAATCAATTTCAATTTCAATAGTAACATCCCCAGCATAGCTGTTCCAGCGGTGCCACTAGTCAATTTCAATTTCAATAGTGTCATCCCCAGCATAGCTGTTCCAGCGGTTCCACTAATCAATTTCAATTTCAATAGTATCACCCTCAACATAGTTGTTCAAGAGGTGTCACTAAAAAAGCTTTGTATTCGTTTAAGTTATTGTTCCAAACCAACACAGTAGTAGACGATAGTTTTCCCCAGTGAAACTACATTTCCCTAAAGGTGTTGGATCCCCTTCTTCAACGAATTCGGGCATCCAGTCGTTATTAGTCATCCCAGTCGAGTCATCCATGTCGTCTTGCATTCATAATTGCGTCACATGCATTTACAGTATCTTAGGATCAAAAATATGTGTACTTTGTATTTAAGTCTCTTCGGCTCGTCAAATCAAAGATTCCATCTTCAAATCTCCAGACGAAGAAACTTAAATAGGGGCATCTGTCATACCCCAATTTTTGACCCAAGATACCACGGACACGCGTCGTTTAACCCTAATCGGTCTCTGACTTTTCAATAAAATTTCGGCAGAGAGGTATTTTAAAATACCTCATTTTTTGTTCCGAGTCGGGCCCTCTTCTCACCTTTTTTTATCAGTCCTTTTAATTTTTATTTTAATTCATTTCCATCTTTTTATTTTCTATTTCACTTTTTAATCTAATTTTAGTTTAAACATATTTATCTTTTATTTATTTGTATTTTTAGATGATAGGTCCAATTTTTTATTTATTCTTTTTATTTTATTTTTAATGTCCGATAAGTCCAAGAGTTACATCTTCTCATCCAAATCTAGAAAAAAGGGCATGTAACAAACTCTCTTTCATCTCATTCCAATCTCAATCCAAAGCCAGTATTTTTCTCCTCACTAACAAACCCTAAACCTAACATTGTCACTATATAACACAAACCCAGCCGTCATGAAGGAGGGGAACCGAGCCTTATTTCAATTCCAGTTTTATTAGAAAACTCTTAGTCTGCCGTAATTTGTTATTTAGGTTCTGCAAACTACTTTCAATTTCATTCACAGTTTCAATTGTCGCTTTATTCTTTGCATTCATGCTGCCATTGTTATTGCTCGTTCATGTTTCTAATTTTAATTGTTTTTAACATTTAATTCATGATAGCTATTGCATCATTTAGAACCTGGAGAACTTTTGTCTCACGTTTATTTAATTCCAATTCTTGTTAGTTTTGATTGCTATGTTAATTCATTCGCAATCCTATTAATTCCATTCAACCGTACATACTCAATTGATTTCAATTGCCACTTCCATACAATTACTATTCGTCCCATTTCAATTTCATGTTTTGTTATTCCATTTAAATTCTATTGCCACCACACATTTATTTTCCTTATGTTCAATTCCAATTCTGTTACACATATTCTGTTGAATTCCAATTGAGTGTTTTTGGTTGCCATTGTGTGTCAATTTGTGTGCTGCTACATGCGGTTGTGCGATAATTTTCGTTGCTACAGTGTTAGATTGTGTTGCTTACTTTATTCTTATTATTGCTGCAAGGCTGTTCTATTTCAAATTCAATTTGCTTATAACTGACTTCTAACTGTAGCTATTATTTCTAGTTAAAGTTTCCATCATTAAGAGGTGTTTGTCCGTGGCTGTTTTATTCCTTTCCAATTGCAAGGCCATGACTGCTCTCCAAAGTTAAAGAGATTGCTTCCTAAAGAGAACTAGTGGTCCCTTTGCATTTATTTTTAAATTTCTTCTTCGTGCATTTTTTCTTTTCTTTAGCATTGTATTTTTCCTCATGCGTCGTTGTTAGTTTAGGTTTATTATTCCATTTATTACATATTTATTTTCCGTCATTTATCTTTTCCGCAGACTTTAGAATGTATTAATAGGTTTAATGTAATAGTTTAGGTGCATGTGTGCGTGCGTGGGTGCTTTATTTTATGCTCGGTAGTTTAGGTTAAATGTCCTCGTGGTGGTCCAACACCACCATAAGGTACCAACGCGTTACTTTCCTGCTCCGTTAGTTTATATTTTAGTTCAATTATTCAAAAACAACAAAAACATGCAAATAATCAAAACAACAAAAACATTTTCTCAATAAACCTTGACTCTCAAATCAAGTGATCCTTCTTCTCTTTATTTTTTCTTAATCAAACTTTCAATCAATTTTAATCATACTTAGACCTTTACTTTCTTCAAATTTAAAATCAATCAACTTCACATTTTGCCATTTTGGCTCTTTCTATTTCTCAAAAACATTTTCAAAACATTAAAATCAACAAAACACATCAAACGTCAATTTTTACCCCGAACTACGAGGTTTTGATCCCTCACGGGTACGTAGGCAAAGGACACTTGTCCTTCCAAATCAATAAAAAATGTAGATAATAGGCTTCTCCTTTTCTTTCTTTCCTTTCATCACTTTAAATTCATTTTCAAAAAGCAAGTAAGTTATAGCACAAAAGTTAAATAAAATCAAGAGGTTCTCGTAGAGTACTACAAACATAAATGGTGCTAATACCTTCCCTTTATGTAACCAACCCCCGAACCCTTAATCTTTAATATGTGGTATTTGAACTTTTTTCCACTTTCTTTCAAAAATTAAATGTTCAGTCGTGAATTAAAATAGTGAGTCAAACGCTAATCAAATAGCCTTGATCTCCGAAAAATGACGCGACAGAAATGACGACTTCACTGGGGAACACTTAAGAGGGTTGAGCCTAACTTGGTCTTATTTAAATTATGTGCTATAACTTGCTTAAAAAACAAAAAAGTAAAAGATGGAAATACGTGTATATATGTTTTTCCTTCTTCTTTCTCTTTTTCTAACGTGTGTGGTGAGATAAGTCCCCCACCCGGACTTGAGGGAAACATAAGATAGGATGGTGGTATAATCATAGTGCCTTACCAAGAGTGATTTTTGGTTGTGGTACATGTGATAACCCCACTCAATGGAGGAATCTTGGAAGTATACCATGTTGACATGAGTATTCGTGTTTGGCATACTATTTTCGAGCGACCACCGAAGTTGAGGACCTTTAGTTACCTTCAACCCATCTTAGCCTTTTTAGGGCGTAGTGCGGTGGCTATTCATGAGTAAATCTTGATCTAGTTGATACGCGATACTACACTCGAGCGAGACTCTCGTACGAATATTTTTTGGACCGGAAGTAAATACCGCAGTCCAATAATCTTCGGAAGGGGTTGTAGACGTTGAGAACTTGGTAGAACCCGTGATGCAGGTACAAATAAAACCATAGTCCTTACCAAAATGGCGCACTTACCCTTGACTCCATCAATAAGAACCTAAAACCTCACCTTGTTTTCTCCGTTCTTTTAGCATAATCATGCATACATTCACTCATTCATAAACTTTTTCTCATTAAATACCGAAGGACAAGATAAGTTCTTCTAAACATCAAAGGTATGGACCTTGCAAGAAAGAACAACAAGAAATAAAACTTCAAAAAATCTAAACTAAGCTTTTGCTTTTGTTAAGGACCTCCTTCGTGGCTTCGTTCTTGCTTTTGAAAAGGGAACCGTTGGCAATATCGTTACAAATAAAACAATGGTCCTTACAATGTTTACGATTACTTTGACATGTCCTTCGATAAATAAAAAATGTCCTTTTTTGCATAAATAATATGCATCATTCTGCATTCATAGTTTCAAGTCCGAGTCTCATAGTGTCTTTTCAATAAAAGGTCAATCCATCAGTAAAGTGGTCTGATGTCTTCGTTCAACTTCAACTCGCACATGCAAACACTCGTGCAAACACTCGTGCAAACACAAAAAACAGATCAGCTTGAACAAGAGGTCCACGAGCTTTGTGAAGCGGTGACAACACTTCGAGCTGAAGTAGAGAAGTTAACTAACCTAGTATCTTCGCTGACGGTTACAAAGGATTTGCCACAATTCCAGTGAGGGCCCCAGCTACCATGTCAGCCACTGTGCATACAACGGCCTCAAAAAAAGGCTCCTCAACAACCTAATCCACAAAATCAGGCTCGGAGAGCACGACTGTTTGATCCAATTCCAGTGAAATACGCGGAGCTGTTTCCCACATTGCTTAAGGAGAACTTAGTCCAAACTAGACCACCTCTTCCAGTGCCGAAAAGATTGCCAATGGGGTATAGAGCTGACCTTTCTTGTGATTTCCATCAAGGGTCGCTAGGTCAAGATATCGAACAATGTTTTGCTTTGGGGGCTGTAGTTCAGAAGTTAATCCAAGCTAACACTCTGTCCCTCGAGGGTCAACTATTATTCCCACAACATCCTCAGCAACAGTATGATCAGCAACTATATCATCAACAACATACCTCAAGGACGTAATTTACCACAATCCCCGTGAAATATGCAGATTTGCTTCCACAACTGCTCGAAGAGAATCTGGACCAGACCCAGGCGCCTCCTCTGGTACCAACAAGATTTCCAGCATGGTATAGACCTGACCTTTTCTGTTCCTTCCATCAAGGGGCACCTGGACATGATGTCGAACATTGTAACGCACTAAAGAAGGAAGTTCAGAATTTGATCCGGACCAACCGCCTGACCTTCTAAGACTCTCTAAACGTGCAAGTCAATCCGCTACCAGTTCATAATACCTAGTGTTTGTGACACATGGAATGGCTAGCTGCAATCGGGTCATTGTTGATATTCTCTTCCGCTACTTATCTGTTCAAATGATGCGTTTGTTTGTTGTTTACTTTTTCCAAAAAAATCATTTCGTCCTGCCCGAGACGAAAGTGAACCTGTGTAGGGATTTTTGCTTCATGTATTTTCTATCATTAACAAAAAGGTCGTTTTGATCCCGACTTTGTTTTTATTTTGTGCTTTTTCTGGAAAAATGGTAACACAAAAAACCAAAAAATTCTTTTTCTTTAATCATTTCCAAATGTCTGCATACAATCATTCACTTTCTAAAATCAAACATAAATGCAGATTAGCCATTAATAAGCCCGTTGAACACATTAACCATATACTCTCTCTCGACTTTGAATTCCCTGTGTCCGAAGATGAAGAAAAGAAGAATGAAGCGATTCTCGACAAGATCTCTCACATACTTGGGCATCTTAGCTGTCAAAGCTGCAAACAAAAATCAAGAAGATTGTCCAGAGGATGGCAGTCATTTACAAAGACCAACATAAGATGGAACCATTGCCTCACATGGACATCGTGTTTCAGTAAACATTTCAACAGGGGCAACCCCCTCCTTCCATCCGTATACGACATAAAGGCCGAACTTCTCATGGAGATCGAAATCCCGTCAACAGAAGCTCTGCTGAAATCTCAAGTTTGTTTGAACTTAGAATGCATGACGACCTTGTACAGCTACATCAAAAGAAGTTGAAACAAGCCTCCAAGAAGAAGGTTCGTCTTCGTAAATTTCAAGAAGGAGACTTTGTGCAAAAAACAATATTTTCCCAACCATGCTCCAGGGGCAAGTGGACGCCTAACTATAAGGGCTCGTGTGCAATGACTTCTTGTTACTACGAATGGTGGGAAACTCACACGTCCTATAAATGCCGGTGCAGTCAAGAAATACTCTGTCAAAAAAGCTCGATAAGTCGCAAACCTGAAGAGGTGGCTTAGGCAAAAATGAGCGTCTCGGTGGACTGAAAACTTGAAAGGGCGGTCTAGGCAAAAATTAGAGACATAAACAAAAATGATTATCCTGATAGATTGAAAACCCAAAAGGGCAATCTATGCAAAAGTTAAGGATCATGACAAAGTAACTGCATCAAATCAAGCACAGTCCACTTGGGCATCCATCTATCAAAAGACCTCCAATTCGAAGCATCTGCAAATCAAAGACTTGGAACAGGAGCATTCAAAAGTTGTTAGGGAGAATAACGGTTATCATGTTCAATATACCCTTCCCATTACATTTACCATTTTCCAAAATATTTCAAAGGTCCATGGAGCCATGCCATTGGCGTGTCACCACTCAATTCATCAAATTTGAGCCCGTACCCATTTATTTGGAACTGTCATTTATTCAATTTACAAAATTTCTTCTATTTTTGATGACAATACTTGAAGCAAAATTTTTCAAAATACAAAACTTTTTTTACATCTTTTGAAAAACATGAACAACAAACACACTCTCTTCGAACTCGTGAGCAGGAGAAGCGCACATCAGCATCCGCCTCGAGAACGGCTACACTCCGGAAGAGAAACATGACTAAGCACTATGGAGAGGACCTCTGCTTTGAGCAATATGCAGTCACAATCCAAAAATACAAGAAGAAAAAATGAAAGCTCACTAAGTTGAAAACCTGAAAAGGCAACTTAGGCAATAGAGAGCGTCCCGGTGGACTGAAAACCCGAAAGGGCGGTCCAGGCAAAAATTAGGAGCACAAAAAGGAATATACTTCTGGTGGACTGAAAACCCGAAATGGCGGTCCAGGCAAAAGTTAGGGATTTCAAAAGGAAAAACAAAAAACAAAAAGGAGCGTAACTGCTGGGGCATACCAATGGATTGGCACTCTATGCAAATGGTGACTTCCAGACTTTTGGTCAACAGTGGCTTTTATCAGAACACTCTACGCCGATTCACAAATGGCGACTTCTTCCAGACTGCTGGCCGACAATGGACTTTATTCCCATGAGGCATTGGTTGCTACCTCGTGCCGAGTTTCACCCTGCAAGTGGCTCGATCTGTTCGTAATAATATCATCTCCAAGGAAGTTTGCCGAGTGTTTGTATTGCGATGTCAGTCTACCTCCCATCTTACCTGTCTTGTCTCATTTCATCGAGTTCACATATCACAATCCAGTTTATACACGCATACGTTCATTCAAACATTCATACATTCATGCATTATTACTTTCACTCATACACAACATATACATAACATCATTTCATGCATGGCGGCGTTTGTCATACGGAACTTTGTCGTATCCTTTCAGTCTAGTCCTCATTTATCGTAATGTCAAACAATAATTTCTATAATATTTAACAATTGTCTTTTATTTCAATAGTGTCATCCACAACATAGTTGTTCCGGCGATGTTACTAATCAATTTCAATTTCATTGGTGTCATCCCCAGCGTAGCTGTTCCAGCGATGCCACAAGTCAATTTCAATTTTCAATAGTGTCATCCCCAGCGTAGCTGTTCCAACGATGCCACTAGTCAATTTCAATTTCAATAGTGTCATCCCCAGCGTAGCAGTTCCAGCGATACCACTAGTCAATTTCAATTTCAATAGTGTCATCCCCAGCGGAGCTGTTCTAGAGATGCCACTAGTCAATTTCAATTTTCAATGGTGTCATCCCCAGCGTAGCTGTTCCAGCGATGCAACTATTCAATTTCAATTTCAATAGTGTCATCCCCAGCGTAGCTGTTCCAGCGATGCCACTAGTCAATTAAAATTTTCAATGGTGTCATCCCCAGCGTAGCTGTTCCAGCGATGCCACTAGTAAATTTCAATTTTCAATGGTGTCATCCCCAGCGTAGCTGTTCCAGTGATGTCACTAATCAATTTCAATTTCAATAAGTGTCATCCCCAGCGTAGCTGTTCTAGTGGTGCCACTAATCAATTTCAATTTCAATAGTGACATCCCCAGCGTAGCTGTTCCAGCGGTGCCACTAGACAATTTCAATTTTCAATAGTGTCATCCCCAGCGTAGCTGTTCCAGCGGTGCCACTAGTCAATTTCAATTTCAATAGTGTCATCCCCATCGTAGCTGTTCCTGCGGTGCCACTAATCAATTTCAATTTCAATAGCGTCATCCAGCGTAGCTGTTCCAGTGATAACACTAATCAATTTCAATTTCAATTTCAATAGTGTCATCCCCAGCGTAGCTGTTCCTGCGGTGCCACTAATCAATTTCAATTTCAATAGTGTCACCCCCAACATAGCTGTTCAAGAGGTGTCACTAAAAAAGTTTTGTATTCGTTTAAGTTATCGTTCCAAACCAACACAGTAGTAGACGATAGTTTTCCCCAATGAAACTACATTTCTCTAAAACTACATTTCCCTAAAGGAGTCGGATCACCTTCTTCAACGAATTCGGGCATCCCGTCGTTATTAGTCATCCCAGTCGAGTCATCCATGTCGTCTTGCATTCATAATTGCGTCACATGCATTTACAGTATCTTAGGATCAAAAATAGGTGTACTTTGTATTTAAGTCTCTTCGGCTCGTCAAATCAAAGATTCCATCTTCAAATCTCCAGACGAAGAAACTTAAATAGGGGCATCTGTCATACCCCAATTTTTGACCCAAGATACCACGGACACGCGTCGTTTAACCCTAATCGGTCTCTGACTTTTCAATAAAATTTCGGCAGAGAGGTATTTTAAAATACCTCATTTTTTGTTCCGAGTCGGGCCCTCTTCTCACCTTTTTTTATCAGTCCTTTTAATTTTTATTTTAATTCATTTCCATCTTTTTATTTTCTATTTCACTTTTTAATCTAATTTTAGTTTAAACATATTTATCTTTTATTTATTTGTATTTTTAGATGATAGGTCCAATTTTTTATTTATTCTTTTTATTTTATTTTTAATGTCCGATAAGTCCAAGAGTTACAGCTTCTCATCCAAATCTAGAAAAAAGGGCATGTAACAAACTCCCTTTCATCTCATTCCAATCTCAATCCAAAGCCAGTATTTTTCTCCTTACTAACAAACCCTAAACCTAACATTGTCACTATATAACACAAACCCAGCTGTCATGAAGGAGGGGAACCGAGTCTTATTTCAATTCCAGTTTTATTAGAAAAATCTTAGTCTGCCGTAATTTGTTATTTAGGTTCTGCAAACTACTTTCAATTTCATTCACAGTTTCAATTGTCGCTTTATTCTTTGCATTCATGCTGCCATTGTTGTTGCTCGTTCATGTTTCTAATTTTAATTGTTTTTAACATTTAATTCATGATAGCTATTGCATCATTTAGAACCTGGAGAACTTTTGTCTCACGTTTATTTAATTCCAATTCTTGTTAGTTTTGATTGCTATGTTAATTCATTCCCAATCCTATTAATTCCATTCAACCGTACATACTCAATTGATTTCAATTGCCACTTCCATACAATTACTATTCGTCCCATTTCAATTTCATGTTTTGTTATTCCATTTAAATTCTATTGCCACCACACATTTATTTTCCTTATGTTCAATTCCAATTCTGTTACACATGTTCTGTTGAATTCCAATTGAGTGTTTTTGGTTGCCATTGTGTGTCGATTTGTGTGCTGCTACATGCGGCTGTGCGATAATTTGCGTTGCTACAGTGTTAGATCGTGTTGCTTACTTTATTCTCATTATTGCCGCAAGGCTGTTTTATTTCAAATTCCAATTAGTTAAAGTTTCCATCATTAACAGGTGTTTGTCCGTGGTTGTTTTATTCCTTTCCAATTGCAAGGCCATGACTGCTCTCCAAAGTTAAAGAGATTCCATCCTAAAGAGAACTAGTGGTCCCTTTGCATTTTTTTTTAATTTCTTCTTCGTGCATTTTTTCTTTTCTTTAGCATTGTATTTTTCCTCATGCGTCGTTGTTAGTTTAGGTTTATTATTCCATTTATTACATATTTACTTTCCGTCATTTATCTTTTCCGCAGACTTTAGAATGTATTAATAGGTTTAATGTAATAGTTTAGGTGCATGTGTGCGTGCGTGGGTGTATGCTTTATTTTATACTTCAAAACATTAAAATCAACCAAACACATCAAACGTCAATTTTTACCCCGAACTACGAGGTTTTGATCCCTCACGGGTACGTAGGCAAAGGACACTTGTCCTTCCAAATCAATAAAAAATGTAGATAATAGGCTTCTCCTTTTCTTTCTCTCCTTTCATCACTTTAAATTCATTTTCAAAAAGCAAGTAAGTTATAGCACAAAAGTTAAATAAAATCAAGAGGTTCTCGTAGAGTATTACAAACATAAAGGGTGCTAATACCTTCCCTTTATGTAACCAACCCCCGAACCCTTAATCTTTAATATGTGGTATTTGAACTTTTTTCCACTTTCTTTCAAAAATTAAATGTTCAGTCGTGAAATAAAATAGTGAGTCAAACGCTAATCAAATAGCCTTGATCTCCGAAAAATGACGCGTCACTAGACTTTATGTTGGACTTATTTTCTAAAGACAAGTTTCTCTTAAGCCTATCACATCTCCTCTCAGTCTCAGGGAGTGTGTTTCTCTAGCAATCACACCTATTCTCATGGGTGATTGCTATTGAAATCCTTGAATGATCGAAACTTTATATGTCTCAAGGTTTGCTAGACTATTCTCATGTTTCGCATTCCTTGTCTAAATTCACTTGTTCCAATATTAAAACTTCATCTCTCGATCCATCGCTTAATATTTGTGATGAATCAAAAACAACTATTAAACTTCATCTCTCGATCAATCGCTTAATATTTGTTATTGATTATAAGAACAGTGAATTTAGATTAGAAAATTTGTTTGCATAAAGTAAAGGTTAGAGGTTTAGTTTGATTAGGATTTAGTTATTAGAATCATCCAACAATCCCAAGACAAGAAGAGTCTACTCATTCACGTTCATTGTAGACATAGAAGAGAAGAAGAAGAAGAACATAAAAATAAATAAAGGTGAACTTTTCTTCAATGAAACAATGACTTAAGCCCTAAGAAATAAATCACTTAAATGTTGCACAAGAAACCATGGGCTCTTGGTCAGAATTAAACTAAAATAGGCAGCTTGTTGAAGAAGCAAAAGCATCAAAAGGGTTGTCGCGTCATTTTTCGGAGATCAAGGCTATTTGATTAGCGTTTGACTCACTATTTTATTTCACGACTGAACTTTTTATTATTTTTTTTAAAGAAAGTGGAAAAAAGTTCAAATACCACTTTAAAAGATTTAGGGTTCGGGGGTTAGTTACATAAAGGGAAGGTATTATCACCCTTTATGTCCGTAGTACTCTACGGGAACCTCTTGGTTTTATTTAACTTTTGTGCTATAACTTACTTGCTTTGAAAAAATGGAATTTAAAATGATTAAGAAGAAAAACCTAATTATCTACATTTTTTATTGATTTGGAAGGACGAGTGTCCTTTGCCTACGTACCCGTGAGGGATCAAAACCTCGTAGTTCGGGGTAGAAATTGACGTTTGATTGGTTGTGTATTTTTATATTAATTTTGAAAAAGGTTTAAAAATGTAAAAATCCAAATTGGCAAAATGTAATTGGTTTGTATTTTTTATATGAAAGAAAAGAGACTCAAAGTAAATTAAAGTTGATTGAAATTTGATTAAGAAAGAAAATAAAAAGGGGGTGACTTGATTTTTGAATCAAGGTTTATTGTGAAAAGAGTTTTTTGTGATTTTTGATTATGTGAATGTTTTTGTTGTTTTTTTTTGTTCAAATAATAGTTAAACAAAAAATTAAAACTAACGGAGCAAGAAAATAAAGCGTAGCTACCATATGGCGGCGTTGGACCACCACGAGGACCTTTAACCTAGACTAACAAGCATAAAAGGTAAACATACACACACACACACATGCACACATGCACCTAAAACTATTACATTAAACCTATTAATACATTCTAAAGTCTGCAAAAAAATAAATATGGATGATAAATTTACAATAAGCCTAAATATACATTCTAAAGATTTGCAAAAATAAATAAATATGCATGGATAAAAAAAAATGCAGGATAATAAACCTAAACTAAGATGCATGCTTTATTTACATTGGCCTAATGGATAATAGAACAGCCACGGCAAACACCAGTTCTCTTTATGATGGAATCTCTTTAACTTTGGAGAGCAGACACGGCAACACTGCTAAGAGATACCAATTCTGTTACTTAGATGGAAACTTTAAATAAAAGGTGACTCTAGAAGATTGGCGTGGTTCGGTATTGAATCAAACACACAGGCAGCAGCTAATTGGAATTAAATTGGTACTAATAAACAAAAACACGTCACGAAAATAAGAATTTGAAATGGAACAGCACATAAAAGTAAATTATGAACAGGATTAGTAAGCAATAACCAATTTAAATATGAAGCTACATGAAATTGAAATAGAACACCACACCGGTAGGGATGGAATCGGTGTGTAATAGCAGAGTAAAATTTAATAAGGAATGAAAGTAGATGAATACAACAATGAAAAATAATAGGGATTGAAATCCAAAAGTGAGATGCAGCTTTAAATTAATTGGAATTCAACAATGATTAGTAGCGATAGAGCATTAACAAGAATTAGGTTGACTATATGATAAAGAAACAAGAGAATAATAATGGAATTAAATAAAATAAGTGCAGCAACAAGAAAACAGTTCAAATTAAAATACGTAGGTGATGAATTCTAAGAGCAACGAAGCAAACTCGGTATAAACGGCTGACTGAAAAAATTACGGTTCAAAATATCGTATGGTAGCTAGGGCATCTGAAGGTTTTTGGAACATTTTGTGCGTATAAATTATGTTGTGGAAAATTGGCTGCCCCTTTTGACCGTGTTCTGCAGGTTCTTTTATAGTGAAGGGATCAGGTTTAGGGTTTGTTGAAAGAGCAGCAAAAAATGTGGCTTTGGATTGGGATGGATTGAAGCGTGTGAATCTGGAAATTTACTACAGATGAGGTGTGAAGCTGTTTTTTTGGATCAAGACTCTTTTTTGGACTTATCTTTTAATAATATAAATATAAATAAATAAAAGGTGATAAATACGAATAAACTAAAAATTAAAAAGGTGAAATGAAATAAAATAACGAATAATGAATACAAAAATAATAAAAAATGGGAATGAAAAAATAAAAATTAAAAAAGGTTAATAATAATAATAAAAAGTGTGAAGAGGACCCGAATCGGAACCAAATTGAGATATTTTAAAATACCTCTCAGTCGAATTTTTTCACTGAAAAGTCAACGACCGATTAGGGTCAAATGACACGTGTCGGTGGGATCTTGGGTCAAAAATTAGGGTATGACAAGGGTATTATGGGGCGAGCCCTAATTCATATTTTGGTGAAGAATCTTCAAACTTTTTGCACAAGATACTTTTGTATAAGATCTTCATATTTTCAGCACAAATTAGATCCAAAGATATTTTTGTATAAGATCTTTATATTTTCAGCACAAATTAGCTCCAAATTTCCTTTCTTTTGCTCCAAGGCTCAATCTTTTGAATATTCACTCCTGAAATATAATAACTTGCAATTGAAGTAAAATAGTTCATAAAAGGAAATAAAAACAAATAAAATCTAAATAAAATAAACTCAAATATTTTATAAAAAAACACTAATTATTGACTCATTAAACTCCCTCATACTTGAATCTTTGCTTGTCCTCAAGCAAAAGGCATAAACATTATCAGCATAAACAAGATTTAACATTTGACAACACAATTAAAAACTTTGTCTCCTCCAAGGCTTTAATTCAAGTGTACACTAATCACAACTTCAAGCATTTCTAATAAAACCTATTCAACCCAACAACAAGTCTTAAGTGAGTGTGTGTGTGTGTGTGTAGTCCAGCCCTTTTCTTGCTCCTGTATAAGAGATATTATGAGGAAATAGGTTCTAACCTTAACACTAAACCAACTGAGAAAAGTTCTTTCTTCATTTCATATAAAAAAGGTGGGAATTATTTGGTCATTTGGCATTTATTTCTTAGGGGAGTGGGGCAGACGCTAGTAAAGAGGTTATCCTCGATACACCATTTCCTCTGAACACGGGTTGGTTATAAGGTGACCATCCATGTTTTGAGCAATTAATTGCTTTATTCATTTGATTTTATTCATTTGATTTCATTCATATTAGGTGCCTTATTTTGACCTTTTTATTCCCCAAACTAACTTATATTACTTTTACTCTGAAAAATTTTAAGGGTCAATTTACCACGAAAGTTAGAACGTGCTTCTTAAAGTACATACTCATACACTTACTCAAAGACTGCAACTTTGTGATTTTCTCAAAGAGAATTTTCACAGTAAAACATGATGTAGGTATAGCAAGAACACTCAAAACACAAGAAGTCACTTTCATGTACAAGGAATCAACCATTTTGGAAGAGACTTCAAAAAATTTATGTCATAATTTACAATAAAAACAAGCTACCTTTCATGCCCTTCACAACAAAACAAATAAAAAAATGAAAATTCAAGGGAGTTTGGAAACACTACGACACTTTATTTGGCTCCCCCATACTTGGGAGAATCATTGTCCTCAATGATTTGAAAAAGAAAATGCAAAGAAAGGAGAGTAGAAAAGAAGAAGAGAGAAGAGAAAGGAAGAGGAAAGCTCACAATTCATTGGGGTCCATAAGGAGGACCTTGGAGGTTAAAGTGTTGCATCATTCTCACGAGCAATTGATTATTTTCTTCAGTCATTCGATTGCCCCTTTGGACATCATCCTTTGAACCTCAGTTTTCATCCAATCCCACCGTTCATCATAATATAGCTCTCCGACTTCTTGTTCATGGTGGAAGTGAGAACCTTCCTTCTCTCCATCATCTCCATCATCACTATCATCATGTACCTGTGGGTTAGTGCCAACATAAAGCAAATTTTCCACCACCTCCGGGTTAGTTATGTCCGGATTAGGTAGAATAATCAAACAAACATCCCTATTGACTTTCCACTCATATTGGAAATTGTGGGATAAGCCATAAGGTTTAAGAAAGAACATAGAGGCGAGTGTATCTAAATTTAGCCTAATGTTTCCCTCAATCTTATTGATCCCGTTCTCCTCACCCACTCCAAACTTCCTAGCAATTAAGGCAATGATTCCACCTACTACTATGTCACCTTTATCATCCGGTTTCTTTTTACCAAAGGACACAAGATAATCAATCAAATAATAACAAGTGTTAACAGGGAGGTTATAAAGCATTGCCCACAACATAAACAGTTCATCAGTTCTAGTCGTCCCCACTTCCTTCCTACCCCATATGGTGCAAGCCATAACCCTTTGAAGGTATCTAAGCACAGGGTTGTGAATGTTACTAGCCATATTAGATCGGGAATTGTATTGGTTTAAATCGGTTATGCTCTTTCAAAAGGCTACAGGATCATAGTCGGCCAGTTTTAAAGATTAATCCCAAGATTCATGGATATACCCCATATTTGTGAAGCCTAGTTCGGAACAAAAAGCTTCCAAAGACATCTCGTAATCAATATTTAAAAGGCGGAATGAAACTCTATGGTTGGGGTTATCCGTCTTTGGTTTATCTTTCTTAAAAGCAATAGAACTCAAAATTTCATAGGTAAAGTTTTCAAACCCCCTCATAGGTTGCAACATCTCGACTAAACCTAAGTTATTCAACAGCCTAACCACATGATCCTCTATGCCTAGTATATCCATAGCAATATCATCAGGGTACCGACAAGCAGAGATGGTTCGAGAGATAAGAGATTTATACCTATTCTTTTGCTTGTCATCTTTAAAGGTGATGCCATGGTTCCGGACTGTTGCTTGCTTTTTCCGCGCACCGCTTCCGGATGTTTCAATCTCCTTTCCTCTTGGATGCCATTGAAATAGTTGACTTTTTGTTAGTTTTGGGGTGGGTTAGGGTTGGGCATGATTTTGTGTGGGGAATAAATTTTGGTTTTTGGGTTAGGTTTTAAGGGAATTCGAATTTGATGAATTTGGGGTTTGGATGGATGAAAGTTGTTTTTGATGGTTGGGTTTTGTAGATAATGAAGTTTGGAATTGATTTGGGTTAAGAGTTGTTGGATTTGGTGGAGTTTTGAGGGAGTTATGGAGTTTTGAAGGTTTTTGGTTATAGAGGTTTTAGAGAGAAGTTTGAGAGATGAAAGAAGTTGTGGTGATAGAATGAGGAAGAAAAGAATATTTTTTTTGAGTTATGGTGGCTGGGTGTCGCGCACGGTCGTGCGACCAGAGGCATGGGCCGTGCGCATGTCTCAGCAATTTTAGTGTTTTGGAGGGCTGGGCTCAGGCACGGACCATGCCAGTCTTTCTGGTCAAGGGGGTCAATTTGTTTTTTCTTTTTCGCATCGTATTTGGACAATTACCTACAAAACAAACGAAAATTACACAAAACAAAGCAATTAAACTCGTGGGTTGCCTCCCACAAAGCACTCCTTTAGAGTCATTAGCTTGATAATCAAAAGGTTTCTCTACCCTATACCCAATCTTTCACAAAGGGACAATGACATCAAACTGACACTCTCTCCCAAATCACACATGGATTTCTCTATAGTCTCGGATCCTATGACACATGGTATGGAAAAACTCTTTGGTTCCTTATGTTTAGATGGCAGTTTGTCTTTAATGATTTCAATAAATTTCCTAAATTACCCATCTAACTTGGACTCATCAAACCTTTGTGGGAAAAGAATTTTTGGCATATATGGTGGTGGTGTGCTAGGTTTTTCACTCTCTACTACAACTTTCTCACTTTGTGGCTTTTCACTCTCTACCTCAACCTCAATTGTCTTGGTTTCCACAACAGGGTCCTCTAATTGCCTACCATTTCTAAGTGTGATATCATTCACTTGACCTTTTGGGTTAGCTTCAGGTTTGCTCGGAAAGATTCCAGAGGTTTGGGAGGAAAAGGCTATTTGTTGTGCTACTTGAAAGAGTTGGGTCTCTAGAATTTGTTGTGAGTACAAAATAGAATCCACTTTTGATGAAAGCTTTACAAGAGAATCATTCAAAAATCTAGTTTGATTCTTAAGCTCTTGGAGCTAGTCGGATTGATTTATAAAATAATTTTCTAACAAAAGTTCCAAGCTGGATTTTTGAGAGATTCTTTGATTGTTTCATAACTGGATGGTGTTGTTTGTTGTCCAAAAAGATTTTGAGAATTTTGAATATAATTTTTTTGATTGTTCCTAAACCTTTGATTATATTGAGCATAGTTTACTTGCTCAGGACTTCTAGCAACACTACCTAGTTGCCATTCAACACCAGTATAACCAAATATTCCATAAACTTCACAAGGTGGTAAAACAGTGGCAGAAGTCCATTGATAGTGGTTTTGAGCCATGCCCTTAATCAAAACATTTGAAGGTAAAAAAAATATAAAGAAAAATAAAGAAGAAGAATATTTTTTTCCTCAATCTAACTGGTATTAAAAAGTTAATCAAATTGCAAAACTCCCCGGCAACGGCGCCAAAAACTTGATGTGATAAATCCGCAAGTGCATGGTTTTACCGAAGTAGTAAAAAGAGTATCGTTCCGACATGGAGTTATGAATTCAATTAACCTTTAACAATGATTAGAAAAGAGTTTTAAAGTTGAAAGGTTTTGTATTTTGTTTTTAAAATAAAAACACGCCTTGGGATTATTGGTTCATCATGTTGACAAACCCTTCACAAACCAAACCCTATACCTAGACTTTATGCTGGACTTATTTTCTAAAGACAAGCTTCTCTTAAGCCTATCACATCTCCTCTCAGTCTCAGTGAGTGTGTTTCTCTAGCAATCACACCTATTCTCATGGGTGATTGCTATTGAAATCCTTGAATGATCGAAACTTTATATGTCTCAAGGTTTGCTAGACTATTCTCATGTTTTGCAATCCTTGTCTAAATTCACTTGTTCCAATATTAAAACTTCATCTCTCGATCCATCGCTTAATATTTGTGATGAATAAATAACAACTATTAAATTTTATCTCTCGATCCATCGCTTAATATTGCTATTGATTATAAGAACGGTGAATTTAGATTAGAAAATATGTTTACATAAAGTAAAGGTTAGAGGTTTAGTTTGATTAGGATTTAGTCATTAGACTCATCCAACAATCCCAAGACAAGAAGAGTCTACCAACTCACGTTCATTGTAAACATAGAAGAGAAGAAGAAGAAGAACATAAAAATAACTAAAGGTGAACTTTTATTCAAGGAAACAATTGTCACTTATTATTTACAAGAACAAAAGATGATTATACAAGTCTGGTGGCTGCTCTATTTATAGTCTAACAATGACTTTAGCCTTAAGAAATATATCAGTAAAGTGTTGCACAAGAAACCATGGGCTCTTGGCCAGAAATAAACTAAAATAGACAGCTTGTTGAAGTAAAAGCAGCAAAAGGGTATTTAGGGGTGCCCTACTTCATATTTTGGAGAAGAATCTTCAAACTTTTTGCACAAGATATTTTTGTATAAGATCTTTATATTTTCAGCACAAATTAGCTCCAAAGATATTTTTGTATAAGATCTATATATTTTCAGCACAAATTAGCTCTAAATCTCCTTTCTTTTGCTACAAGACTCAATCTTTTGAATATTCGTTCCTGAAATATAAAAAACAAATATTATATAAAAAAACACTAATTATTGACTCATCATCTTTCTATTTTACTAATGTGCCTGAATTTATTCTTTATGTTTACTTGCGGCAAGGCTTCGAGGTCTATGGTATTTTAGAAGATTTATATGTGGCTAATAACTAAATTGACAAAAGCTTTGAATGAAGTCACCTTTGGTGTGTTTAGGGTTTTCGCGAAGGTTGGTCGGTTTGATAGGTTTGCGAAGTATTCGGAGGAAGGAGGGAAGGTGAAGGGGAAAGAGGTGCTTGTTGTTGAGGGAGATAAAAAAGTGAGCGTTGGGGTTAATAGAGAAGGCGGGGGAGTTAAAAAAGAGATGAGGGTGGCTATTGTGAAGAAGAAGGAGGTTGAAAGAGGGAGGGGACGGTCCAGGGGAGGTGTCGAGGTGGAAATAATGGTGGTGGAGGTGTCGTGTTCTCGTGGAGGAGCGAAGGAAGGACGTATTTTGAAGGAGGGAGGAGGTACGATAGATTTAGAGAAGCCTAGGAGAGAGAGGTAGAAGGTGGTCTTGACGGGTGTCCCTAGTCGAAGTGTGGGTGCAAAGGTTAGGTTTATGGAGTCAGCAGATGTGAAAAGTATCGACAAAGGAGAGCCAGTTGGTGGTACAAAATTTATTATCAAATACCGTCCTAATGTCCAAGATATTGCTTGGGCACAAGATAGTGTGGTGGCGACGGTGTGTAATGGCGAGTCAATACCATTGTTACAACAAAGAGTTTTGGATGCTGGTTTTGAAAATATCAATATTATTCCCATGGGAGAGGACAGGGTATTGCTGAAGGTTTTCGGTATTGAAGAAGTCAACTCTACTTTATCAGGTGTTGCTGATTTTTTTTAATTCTCTTTTCTCATCTACTAAAGCTTGGAACAAAGAATGTATTGCATTTGATCGAGGTGCATGGATTCATTTTTATTGAATTCCTTTACATGCTTGGAGTGCAAATTTTTTTAGACTGTGTGTTTTCGATATTGGACGAGTAATGAGGGTGGATGTGGCTACGACTGACAGAGAGCGTTTGGATTATGCTCGTATTTTAATAGCAACATCTTCTTTGGCCACTATTAATGTTGCAACAGATGTTATGATAGATGAGGCAGTCGTTAATATTAAAATTGTGGAGGAATGTGCCTTTTCAATAGGGGATGATGTCTGTTTATATGATGAAGACTTTGTTAGTGATACAAATGACAATGGTGAAGAACATGGTATTAATGTTGTGAACAATGATGGGAAGGTAGATGATTTAGTGGAGAATTTGGTGGAAGACATTTCTAATGACATGTTGGTGGATGAGGGACATTTACAAAATCATGTCGAGGATGGTTTAGGTTACAGAAATGGTGTTGTTGAGCGGCATTCCATGCAAGCCGTCAAGCATATCGATGTCTGTAAGACGGTGGCAGCAAGTGTGCCAAAACAATGTGATGAGACTTGTGAGGTTGATGATGTCGCGGAAGGTACTGATGTTGATATTGGTGAAGCTAATTTTGCTAGTGCGAACGTGAATGGTGTTGGTCCTATAAGGGTTGGCGAGGTGGATGTGAAGTGGAAACCATCCCGTACTATTTCTTGCCCGCCAAGTCATGAGCGGTCTAAGATTGCGGGGCCGTGGAGCTTGGAATGGTTAGGTGACATTGAACATGGAGATGGTGGGGTTACTTTTGCATCAAGAAAAAAATTAAAAAAGAAATCTTATGTTAGTCAAGAGCAACAAGTTAAAAATAAAGATGCTACAAAGAAATTAGACGGTGTGTTGCAACATTCATGGGGGTGTCTTAAAAAGGTTGCAAGGCTGCCCTCAACCGATAGAAAGGCGGCTTTACATAAATTAAATCATCAGGTTCGAAAACGATAAGATGGTAAAGGTGTCAATGGTGGTCATATTGCTAGGCAGAAAGGTAGTAAAGAATCCACTTCAAAGGCGTCAGTGAATAATGATTGGAAAAATTACATTGTGCTGCATGGTAATGAATAAGTAGCCGTGGATGATGTTTGGGGTATCGGAAAATCGACTGGCGTAAATTTCAAAGGTGACAAAGCTAATATGTTTAATGTTTTATCTCATCGAGGGAGGAAGAGTGAGTGTGGAGGAGGGGGGATCAAAAGGTGAGGATGTAGGGGGCGATGTTGAGGGTGTGGGGGAGGAATAGGTGAAGGCGGTGTGAGGGGATGGATTGTGGGGTGTTGGTGGTTGTCAATGAAGATCATATCTTGGAATGTTAGGGGTTTAGGAGGTCATGAAAAAAGATAGGAAGTAAGAAAATTGGTGGGAGAAAAAAAAACCTTTTATTTTATGTCTTCAAGAAACTAAGATTGAACAAGTTGATGATGGTGTGTGCTCGACGGTATGGGGGAGTTCTCCTTATGGAAACTCTTATCGACCATCGGTAGGGCGTCAGGGGGACTTCTCATTTTATGGGATTGTGAAGAGGTAGAGATTCTTTTTTTTCTTCTTCTTTTGATCATGTGCTGATGGTGAGTGGAATATTTGTAAAGTCGTCAAAGACTTTTGTTCTTTTTAATGTCTATGCTCCATGTGACGTTGAGAGCCAGCAGGTGTTGTGGGGGAATTAATCAAATAGGTTGAATTATTTTGCTGGATGGAATATTTGTGTCTGTGGGGATTTAATGCTATTAGAAAGGTGGAGGAGAGGAAGAGTTTGGCCTTGATAACAAGGATGAATGGTGTTTCCTTCTTTAATAGCTTTATTGATGGTAATGTTCTTGTCAATTTGCCTCGTTTTGGGAGGCGGTATATGTGGTACCGTGGAGATGGTCGTTCCATGAGTCGAATTGATAGATTTTTGTTGTCTGAAAGTTGGTGTCTGAAATGGCCGAATACCATTCAAGTTGCTCAGTTAAGAGGGTTGCCAGATCATTGCGCCTTGGTTTTATCTGTTGATGAACAAAATTGGGGACCGAAGCCGCTCCGTATGCTGAAGTGTTGGGAGGATATTCCAGGTTATAAAAAATTTGTTAGCTCCAAATGAAAGTCGTTTCAGGTGGAGGGATGGGGAGGGTATGTGATAAAAGAGAAGTTCAAGATGATTAAAACGACTTTGCGGGAGTGGATCAGGAACATACTTTTAATATTCCGGGTAAAATTTTGACGATGAAAAAGCGTATAGCTGTGCTTGATGAATAAGGGGAACTTTCTTCTTTACGAGAGGAGGAAGTGGAAGGATTTCATGTCCTCTCTTCTAAGTTGCATTCTTTATCTAGGATGCATTCAAGTATATGTTGGAAGCAGTCTCAGTTGAAATGGCTTAGGGAGGGAGATGCTAACTCTAAATTTTTTCATGGTACCATGTCGAGTAGAAGGCGCTGTAATAATATTTCTATGCTTGATGTGGGTGGTGTCTCAGTGGAAGGAGTGGAGAATGTTAGGACGACGGTGTTCAATCACTTTTCGGATCACTTTAAATCTCCAATGAGGGCGCGCCCCCGAGCTATGGATTTAAATTTTCGCCAGTTATCTTATAGGGAGGGGGCGGCTCTCATCAGACCCTTTACCTTGGAGGAAGTGAAAAATGAAGTTTGGGATTGTGATAGCTATAAGTGTCCCGGTTCGGATGGTGTAAATTTTGGTTATATTAAGGACTTTTGGGCGAATATGAAGGATGATCTATTGTGGTTTGTCTCAGATTTTCATCGTAATGGGAAGCTTATGAAATGTATAAATAGCACTTTTATTACTCTTATTCCTAAGAAAGATTGCCCACAACGGCTGAATGATTACCGCCCCATTTCTTTGGTGGGTAGTTTGTAGAAGGTGCTTGCTAAACTTTTAGCCAATCGCTTGAAGGGTGTTATTGGCAGTGTTATATCAGATTCACAGTCTGCTTTTGTGAAAGGAAGACAAATTCTTGACGGTATTCTAGTGGCCAATGAGGTGGTAGACGAAGCAAATAAATTGAATAAAGACCTTTTACTATTTAAGGTTGATTTTGAGAAGGTGTATGATTCGGTGGATTGGATTTACTTGGATGATTTGCCTTGTAAAATATCTTTTCCGATTCTTTAGAGGAAGTGGATGAAAGAATGTGTAACGACAGTTGTTCTTGTTAATGGTTCCCCTACGGAAGAGTTCTCTTTGGCTTGGGGTTTACGCCAAGGGGATCCGCTATCGCCCTTTTTGTTCCTAGTGGCGGCGGAAGTAGGCATGGCAACAAAACCCATACCTGTGGTTACCCTCCCGAACCAAACCCAATTTGACGGGTTTTCCCCATTTTGACTAAGTTTGGGTACGGGTTTAGGCATATTGATCATTAATTCATTACAACATTTCTCTAGGGGTTGCAAAAAAACTTCTAATTTTTATTATAAAAAATTATTCAATGCGGGGACGGGGATGATGCGGGGATAGCCGAACCCGTTGGGGACGGGGATGGGGTTCAATTTCTCATCCCCGTTGGATATGGGTAGGGTAATGGATAAGTATATGAGAATCGGGTATGGGGACGGGGAATGTAAAACCCTTCCCCACCCCGCCCCATTGGCATGCCTAGGCGGAAGGGTTTCATGTTATGATGGATTATTTGGTATCCAATAATCTATTCACATGATATCAAGTGGGGCGAGATAGATCTCTGCATGTCTCTCACCTTCAGTTTGCTGACGACACTTTAATTGTGGGAAATAAAAGTTGGGCGAATGCCAGAGCTATGTGTGCGGTGCTGTATTTGGTTGAAGATATGTCTGGTTTAAAAGTAAATTTTCAGAAGAGTGAGTTGTTGGGTGTCAATGTTAGTCGGTCTTGGTTACTTGAAGTGGCGACTGTTTTAAATTGTAATGTGACATCCTTGCGTATTTTGTATCTTGGCCTCCCCGTGGGGGTGGGGGGGTGACTCCCACCGCTTGGATTGATTGGAATACTGTTTGTTTGGATAAGGGGGTTGGAGGTTTGGGGGTAAGGAGACTTAGGGAATTTAATTTAGCGTTGTTAGGTAAGTGGTGTTGGAGGCAGGTGACAGATAGATAGGGATTGTGGTTTAAAATTTTGGCCGCGAGATACGGCCTGGAGAGTGGGCGCTTGCATGCAGGTGGCCGAGATGGATCTGTTTGGTGGAGGGAGATAGTTAGTATTTGTGACGGTTGTGGAGCGACGGTTGGTAATTGGTATGCTGACAACGTTAGTCTTAAAATTGGAAATGGATTAAATACTTTGTTTTGGTTGGATATGTGGGTAGGTAATGTGCCCCTGAGAGTTCGTTATCGCAGGTTGTTTGATTTATCAGATCATAAATTATTAACAATTGCGCAAATGAATTACTTGGGGTGGGATATGGGAGGAGAGGCGTGGAAGTGGAGAATGAGGTTATGGACGTGGGAAGAGTAGCTGGTAGTGGAGTGTAGGACTTTATTACTGACTGCTTCTTTGCAGGCTGACATTAATGACGTTCGGACATGGAATCCAGACCCTTTGACAAGTTATACAGTTAATGGGGCTTACCGCACTCTTATGGGTGGTATGCCTCTCAATCTAGGTGGTTCTTTCATATCTGATGGCATCCTTTGGAGGAAGGACGTTCCGCTTAAAGTCTCTATTTTTGTGTGGCGGCTCTTTCGGAATAGATTGCCTACTAAGGCCAATTTATTTCGGCGGGGGATAGTTCATTATGAGGATCAACTGTGTGTCGGTGGGTGTGGAATGCAAGAGACATATGATCATTTATTCTTAAATTGTGGTTTCTTTGGCCAGGTTTGGGAAATGGTTCAGAAGTGGTTAGGGGTATACACAGCTTTTCCGTCTAATACTTTGGATCATTTCGAGCAGTTTGGTTCAACAGCAGGTTATGCAAAATCGCGGAGATCTTTTATGTATATGATTTAGTTTGCGACATCTTGGGTCATCTGGAAGAAGAAAAATCACAGAATTTTCTAGGGTAATGAAAACACTACTCTACAACTTATGGAAAATATAAAACACCTTTCCTTCTGGTGGCATAAGGCAAAAATTGGAGTTTGCACTTATCAGTTTCATAATTGGTGCCAAAATCCATCGTTATGCTTGGGTGTTGTTTAATGTTTTGTTAACTTTTTGCTTTGTTCTCTCGTTGTAAACTTTGGTCTATTCACTTTGGCACATCTTGTGCTGAAGGGATAGTTTGTTTTTGTTAATATAATCCATTTAAATTTCTTAAAAAAATGTATTGTTAAATGGTCCAAAATTAAATTTTAATGCAGTTGATTGAAAAAAGAGTAATAATGCATATATTTCTTGACGTAAAAGAACAATCTGTAAAGATATAAACATAAAAGATTTACTTGTTACACGGAGGAAACACTAATCTAACAAGCAATTACAAACATTTATTATTTAAAAAGTAGTATAAACAAAGAATATTCTTTTTAAGAATAAATAAAGAATAATTTTATTATAAATATTTAACTTAAATAACTCAAGAAGAGATATTTAAAAAACGAGAAATGATATTTGTACAACCACTTTTTGATAATTTTTGTGACAACTTTCTATCTAATACTCATATTATATTTTTATTTTCTCTCTCTATTGCTTTGGTTTTTGTGTCAATACTTATTTTTTTTTGTTAAATTATAGTTGTCCCAAAAGTTGTCAATGAAATAGTTGTTAAATTTTTTTTTTGGTGGTGGCCGGATTTGAAACTCAGACCTTTCATATATTTTGCATTGTCAATATCAACTGAGCTAAAATCACGAGGAGAAATAGTTGTTAAATTAACACAACTCTTGAAAAAAATTTCTTTCAAAAAAATAAAATATACTTAAAAAAAATAAAACAAAAATGGTATTTGCTTTGCAATTGCAAGTTGCAAGTGGTGGGAAGGTGCCATCTATTGTGTGGTGTGGGGGGAAAGACGCGTATATATGTTCAATAGGTACATCATCTCATTCATACTTCATCTTTCATATCATATTTTGTTTCCTCTAAAACTTTCCTTGGAAGATCTTTCAGTGTTTGTTCCACTTATAATCCATATGAAACTTCATTGATATCTTGCTGTGCTTCCTCCAAGTCTTTCTTTGGGAGATCTCTAAAGTTCTTCAGTTTGTTCCACTCACTTTCAAGTAATTTCTCTCTTTAAATTTTAGCAAACACATTTTTTTACTAACTGCTTCATCTTAATTTCCGTTATTACTCAAATTTCATATTTGACATATTTTATATGCCTCTAAATATTTCTCTATTTCCTTGGCAGATCTAGTTTGTGTTTTTGAGACGAAAGATATCAATTTGTCTGTTCTCATACTTTCAGGTAATCACATCCTTTGTTAAAATGAGCGTTATTATTTTGGTACAAGATGTCATGTTATTTTTCAATTATACTATCTTATTATTAATATGTGTATCGTAACACAAAAAATACTGTCCCTATCACTTCAAAATTTATGTTCAGTTCCTTTTTAAGTGTCACTGTATTAACAAAATGTATTTTGAAATGTATTTTTACACATTTTTTCTATTATACCCTCGTTTTAATCTATCAATAATATTTTTTTTTTTCTTTTGCACAAACCTTCCTTCTCAATAAATTTAATACATTATTATTCATTATTCTCTCGTAACAAACAACTAAGTAAGATCTGTCCAATTTTTTAGTTTGTTTGTTCCACACACTCTCAGGTAACTTCTCTCTCTGAATATTGAACACATTTTTTTATTTACTTACTACTTCTTCTTAGTTTCCCTTATTCCTCAAATTTCCGATTTGATATATTTTATATTGCCTCTAAATCTTTCTCTAATTTTTTTATACTCTTTTTCTTTGGCAGATATCAGTTTGTGTTTTTCTGACAAAAATTTCACTTTGGTTGTCCTCAAACTTTCAGGTAATCTTTTCCTTTGTCTACCAAAGCTTATCTTTCAAATTAAGTTATGCCATAAGTACTAAAATGAGTGTTACTTTCACTTATGCGATCTGTATTGTCAAAAAAATATACTTTCTATATCACTTTTTAAAATGACACTCCTCGGTCCTATTATAAGTAAGTTTTTTTTTTTTTTTTTTTCATTTTACACATATTAAAAAAAAGTGAATAAGTGAAAGAAAGAGAAAAATTGTTTTGGTGTCTTGTCAATTATTGATTCATTTCTCTTTATTATAAATAAAAAGTAAAATATATTGAATTGAAAGTAATGAAAGTAGTAGTATTAATTAGAGTTATATTTGAGAAAAAGTAATTAATGTTGTATTTAAAAGTGAAATGAATCAATTTTTTTATGACAATATTATTTTTACAAATGATGTTGGGCTTCAAAAATCCAAACGAGATTGGATCTTGCAGCGCAGCGGTAGCAATAAAAATGAATACCAATATTTAACGTGGAAAACCCTCTAATACCGATGGAAAAACCACGGGACAAACTCCGAAAAATATTCCACTATATTTAAGAATATTATAATATTCTTTCCACTCTCATACACACACAGGAGATAAAATATAATGTTTCCCGTGAGACCTACTTCTATTTTAATGCCATTATTTTATAGCACCTAGAAATTATAGAGATGATACGCATCCGGTGTATTTTCCCACACTCTCTGGATTTACTCAACACTCTATTTTTCCTCTTACATACTTCTACAGACATAGAAGCTTTGTGTTTTCACTTCTGCTTCGATGCTGAAGCTTTGTATTTTCTTTGAGCTTCAGATGATTTCCTTCAGTGACATTGCCTCTATTTATAAAAGAAATAAGGAAATGTGAATCCAATCCTCCTTTCCAAATGTTGCAGCAAAATAAATGTGAATTCTGCACCATATTGCTTTTCTACCATTTCAGCACCGCAACCTATAACATAGCCTCACTGTAGAAGATTTTACATCATGTATTTACTGCATAGTTGAAACTTTGGCAATTGCTTGTAGCAATTGTCTTTGGCTGGACATAACCCACACGTGGTGGGGCCAACAATTCTCCCCATCGAGCCAAAGGAAGATACCCTCAGATTATTCATATGCGATCCATGCGGATCAACTCGGCACAAAGATGAAGCTTTTCTTTCGCTACAACTTTTGTGAACATATCCGTGGGATTTTTATCGGTGTGAATATTTTCATACATAAATTGTTGTTCTTCCGCTGCATGATGCAACCAATGATATCTGACATCAATATGCTTTGTACGAGAGTGGTACATTGATTCTTACTCAAATCCAAAGCACTTTGACTATCGCAATGGATAACGTACCTTTCATGCTTCATTCCCAATTGATCAAGAAATCTTTTTAGCCAAAGCATTTCCTTCCCTGTTTCAGCCATGGCAATATATTCCGCCTCTGTTGTTGATAAGGCAATACATTTTCGCAATTTAGATTTCCAAGATACAGCTCCCCCTGCAAAAGTAAACACAATTCCTGAAGTAGTCTTTCTACCATCTAGGTCACCTGCCATATCTGCATCTGTGTAGCCTTTCAAAATTGAATCTGATCCTCCAAAGCATAAGCACTTATCAGAGCTTCCTTTCAGATACCTCAAGATCCACTTCACAGCTTCCCAATGTTCTTTACCAGGATTGGAAAGAAACCTGCTATCAATTCCAACTGCATGAGCAATATCTGGCCTGGTGCAAACCATTGCATACATCAAACTCCCAACTGCTGAGGAGTAAGGTATAGCAGTCATAACTTCCTTTTCATCTTGACTAGTAGGACAACTCACTCTGCTGAGTTTAAAGTGATTGGCTAACGGTGTGCTAACTGGTTTAGCACCTTTCATGTTGAATCTTTCTAGAACTCGGTCCACATACTGTTGTTGTGACAACCATAACTTTCTTGCTTTCCGGTTTCGCTAAATTTTGATGCCCAAAATTTGCTTTGCAGGGCCTAGATTTTTTATGTCAAAGGATTTTGACAATTCCTTCTTCAAATCACCAATCATATCCTCATCTTGTCCCACTATCAACATATCATCTACATATAACAGAAGGATGATGAATTTGTTACCTCGAAATGTTTCGACATATACACACTGATCTGCATCTATCTTTGTATATTCATGGCTCATCATGAACGATTAAAATTTCTTATACCATTGTCTTGGAGCTTGTTTTAATCCATACAAGCTCTTCTTCAATTTTCAAACCAAATGCTCCTTTCGAGTCTTCTCAAATCCTTCTGGTTGAACCATGTAGATCTTTTCATCTAAATCTCCATGAAGAAATGCAGTTTTTACATCCATTTGTTCAAGCTATAAATCCAAGCTAACAACCAATCCGACTGGAGAGAAAATTTCATCAAAATCTATTCCTCGCTTTTGTCCAAAACCTTTAACGACTTGGGAAGCTTTGTACTTCACTAGCTTGTCACCATCTTTCTTGAGCTTGAACACCCACTTATTCTTCAAGGCTTTTCTGCCTTCAGCAAGTTTCACAAGTTCATAAGTATCATTTTTCTGCAAGGAATCCATCTCTTCTTGCATTGCCTTCATCCATTGGATTTTATCCTTATGAGTTTGAACTTCATCGAAACTTTCCGGCTCCCCCTCATTAGTGATGAAGATGTATTCTGAACTAGGGTACCTGGTAGATGGTTGATGATCTCTATTTGATCTCCTAGCTAAGATGTAAGGGGTTGCTCTCCATCCTCGACATCGTCATCATTATCACCATCTTCAATTACTAGCTCACCATCAACCCTAGGGTCTTCATCAAGATCTCCCCTTTCTGTGGAAACTCTTACAGGAGGAGTGGTAAGTGTAAGGTCAACCTTACCATCACGTTTTGGTGTTTCTGGAATAGCAAAATTTGACATAGTTTCTTGCTCATGAAACACCACATCTCTGCTTCTAATAATTCTTCTCTTCTCTGGATCCCATAACCTATAGCCAAATTCCTCATCTCCATAGCCCACAAATATACAAGGAATGTCTTTCTCATCAAGCTTTTGTCTATGCTCCTTATTTACATGAGCAAAGGCTTTGCATCCAAACACCTTCAAATGAGAGTAACTTATATCATGTGTGGACCATACTCTCTCAGGAATGTCAAAGCCCAAAGGAAAAGATGGAGATCTGTTAATCAAGTAGCATGTGGTTTGAACAGCTTCACCCCAAAATGGCTTTGGCAGCTTAGCCATTTTCAGCATACATCTAACTTTCTCCATAATGGTTTTGTTAATTCTTTCAGCTACACCATTATGTTATGGAGTGCCAGGTACCGTCTTCTCATGTCTGATGTCGTGCTCAAAACAATAACTTTTAAATTCATGGGAAGTATATTCACCCCCATTATCTGAACGAAGACACTTTAAAGGTTTACCAACCGATCTCTCCACCATCGCATGAAACCTTTTGAAGTACTGAAACACCTGATCCTTGCTTTTAATGAAGTACACCCACACCTTTCTGGAAGCATCAACAATAAATGTCACAAAATATCTGCTACCACCAAGAGTCTCCACTTCTATGGGTCCACACACATCATAATACACCATATCCAATATATTATCTCTCAGCTTTGAAGTTCTACTAAAAGATACTCTATGTTGCTTGCCAAATAAACAATAATCACAAGGATTCAACTTAGTACCTTTGTTATATGGAATGAGGGACTTCCTTGACAAAATTTGCCATCCATTTTCACTTAGATGAGCTAGCCTTTTATGCCACAAATCTGGAAAAGCAACATTCTCGACCGCATTCAAGCCATCTTTGATTAGCTTGACTTGAGTTTTGTAAAGCGTCGAATACACGGCGCCTCTAGCAACCATCAAAGATCCTTTGGTAAGTTTCCACTTTCCATCACCAAAGTTGTTTTGAAATCCGCCTAAATCAAGAGCATGGACAGAGATTAGATTTAGACGCAAATCCGGCACATGTCGCACGTGCTTCAGTGTTAGTGTAAAATCGGTATTGGTTTGAACACACACATCACCGATTCCAACAATATCTGCAATGCTATTATTGCCCATCTTTTCTTTTCCAAAGTCTCCTACTTTGTACATCGTAAAGAATTCTTTGATGGAAGTGGCATGATAAGAAACTGCTGAGTCAATGACCCATTCAACACATGAATCTACAACATGACATTCTTCTTCTTCAACAGAAAGCAACACCATTTCCCCATCAACTACTGAGGTTGTGGTATTTTCATCTTTGTCTAGTCTTTGCTTCCTCCGGTCCTTCTTTTCTTTGTTCTTCCAAGATTTGAAATTTCTTTTGATGTGGCCTTCTTCGCCGTAGTGAAAACACTTAAACTTTCTTCAAGGTTGGGATTGTGATTTGTCTTTGGATTTATTGGATCTCCCCCTGCTATAACTTATGCCTCTATTCTCCGTGACAAGGGCTTGAGAGCTACTTAATCCCATGTCTTTTCTTCTTGTTTCTTCATTAAACATGATGTCTTTAACTTGGGACAAAGTCAACGCTCCATCTGGAGCAAAGTTGCTTAATGACATAACCAAAATTTCCCAACTTTCCAGCAAAGAACTCAAAAGTAACAGTGCTTGTAATTCGTCATCCAACACCAACTTCATGGCAACCAGTTCGTTTACCAAATCTTGAAAGTCACTCAAATGCTCGACAACTGATCTTCCCGCCCGATACTTTAAATTCACCAACTTTCTAATAGCCAAAAGTTTTATTTTGTGCGGTCTTTTTTGATACATCTTTTCGATGTTCTTCCACAGAGTCTGGGCATTTGTCTCTGTGGCCACATGGTGGAATAAACTATGATCCACCCACTACCTAATCAAACTGACAACCTTTCGATGAGACTTTTTTCAGTCTTCATCCGTCACTTTGTCTGGCTTTGTGTCTCCCTTTTCTACATGATCATACATATCCTTGTAGTAAAGTATATCCTCCATTTTTGGCTTCCATATGGAGTAGTTTGTAGAAGTGAGTTTAATCATCGTACCAACAGTATTCTCCTCAATTTAATTTACACTATAAGCTCGAGCTCCAACTGGAGCTCTGATACCACTTATTGGGCTCGACGAGCTTAACGCAAGTGTAAATTAAAAATCCAAAATCCAAAAGAGATTGGATCTTGCAGCGCAGAGGTAGCGATAAAAATGAACACCAATATTTAACGTGGAAAACCCTCTAATTCCGAGGGAAAAACCACGGGACAAACTCCGAAAAATATTCCTCTATATTTAAGAATATTACAATATTTTCTCCACTCTCATACACACACAAGAGGTACAATATAATGTTTCCCGTGAGACCTACTTCTATTCTCCTGCTATTATTTTATAGCACCTATAAGTTATAGAGATGATACCCACCCGGTGTATTTTTTCCACACTCTCTGAATTTACTCAACACTCTATTTTTCCTCTCACACACTTCTACACACACAAAAGCTTTGTTTTTTCATTTCTTCTTCGATGCTGAAGCTTTGTATTTTCTTTGACCTTCAGATGATTTCCTTCACTGACATTGCCTCTATTTATAGAAGAAATAAGGAAATGTGAATCCAATCCTCCTTTGTCAAATGTTGCAGCAAGCTAAATGTGAATTCTGCATCATATTACTTTTCTACCATTTCAGCACCGTAACCTATGACATAGCCTCCCTGTAGAAAATTTTACATCAATTATAGTTGAAACTTTGGCAATTGCTTGTAGCAACCTATGAAATGACTCACTTATTATCGACTCGAGGGAGTATATAAAATTAACGAAGGTATCATTTTTTTTGAAAGGAGTATCAAATGGAGAGAGTATTGCATGCCCGTGTGTCTGCTTTTATTGTTGAGCCAACACATGTAAATCGTAAACATTATTTTTTATAATTTTTTTTTATTTTGATTAAACCTATATGTATTGATGTTTGTGAATGTTAAATGGAAGCGCCTAAATAATTATTGGGTCATGTTAAGTGTCCCACAAAGCCGGTTAAAGAAGTTAAAAAGATACTCTCTCCGTCCTTATATCTAAACACCTATTTGATTTTTTTTTTGTCCTTAAATGTAAACCTTTTCAAATTACTAGATGCATTTATTATTTTTTCTTAAACATACCCTTAATTAATATTACTAACTTGTCTTAAAATTTGAAAAGTCAAATTTAATACACATACAAACAAAGAATAATTTGGTAATATTAACACACAAAACAGACACATTAATTGCACTAACAACTTTTCTTAAGAAATGTGAAAAAAGCAAAGGGGTCTTACATATAGGAACGGAAGGAGTAAGATTTAAGTTGAAAATAACACTTTTACACTTTTGAGTTGTTACCCAAGTTTCAATCAAATACTACTATATTTACTTTCTTAATCGTTTCCCTAAATACTAGTTAGCATTTCTCATAATTATTTTAATACTTTTAATGTGAGTAATTTCAATGGGAGTTCAGGTACATTGTCCAACACATATCTACTTTAAATTTATTTTTACTTTTTTTTAGAGTTAATGATATTGGGGCACACCTACCCTATTCACCATATTTATACGGTGAACGATAATTCTTGTCATTATTTTTTTTAATTTAAAAATAAAACTTTTTAACTACAGATGGTTTTTGTAATACAAAATCTGAGTTGTCATTAATCAATTTTACAATTTTGTTAACCACAAAAATGGATGTTGTTAACCTTTTTTTAACATAAATTTCATTAATCATTTTGACTATTTTATTTAATCACAAAAATACAAGCCATTAACCATTTATTTTACATAAATATATGTACATTGATCCATATTTAAAAAAAGAAAAAGGAAAATAGTGACACAAAATAGTATTGTTCACAGCAAGTGTCTCATATTCATGTGAATGTGAAGAAAGTGTGTCCAAATATCATTTCTCAATTTATTTTAGGCAAATACATTTTATATTAAATTATATAAATTAGATTAATTAATTAAGCTTTAGAAACAAAGTACCAACAAAATTACAATTCTAACATTTTACTTTTAACCATGACACATGTCCTTTTAGAACAATAACTTTTTATTAACAAAAATAAACGATATTCATTTATTCAAATTAATAGAGTACATCGATACAATGAAAATTCGCTAAAACAAAAGGATGAATCTGTGAACAAACTCACAGCTTCCATGTTAATAGCATAAAACGGCAAAGTACTAAAGCCTACATATATGACTAGATTTAAGTCTCCAAAGTCATTGATGTGATTTGCACTGAATTGAAGCTGATCTAACAATTTGAATCGAACAAATAGCTGAACCAAAACAAGAAAGACAAACAAAGTCACACAAAGACAACGAACAAAACAATGTCGCACTAAGACGACAAAATCACGAAAGAAAAAACGAAATAGATGTAAAAATCACTTATATCAATAAAAGGGAAATAAAAAACGAGTTAGAAGGATGATTTTGGGTCAAAAATTGATCCTAAATCACTTCTCGTTGGTGGATGAAGGAGAAGAAACTAGAGTTTTGGCGGATGAAGGAGATTTAGGACAATAATTTTTGTGTATAAAAAACAACATTCTTTTCGTTAAAATAATCAACTCTTGCATATTCTCACCAATAATAATGATCACCTCTTTTTTTTCCTTTAATTAGAAGCATTGAATGAGAGTGGTTGTTGTGTGGGGATGTAACAAGAGAGAAATCAAAGCGAGAGATATTCATATATTATTATGCATATAAATATAATTCTTGTTTTATTTAATTTTACTTGACGGAAAGAATACATCTCCATCTTGCAGAGGCTTTAAGACTTCTGCTTGCTTCAGGCTCAATATATCATGGCAGAATTGGTAGCTGGGGCATTGCTACAGTCTTCCTTTCAAGTGATTATTGAGAAGTTGGCTTCGGTTGATATCAGAAACTACTTTAGTAGTTATAATGTCGATGACCTTGTGAAAGAACTTAATATTGCACTCAATTCTATCAACCATGTGCTGGAAGAAGCAGAGATAAAGCAGTACGAAAGCATATATGTGAAGAAGTGGCTTGATGAACTTAAACATGTTGTTTATGAAGCAGACCAACTATTAGATGAGATTTCTACCGATGCAATGCTAAATAAGCTGAAAGCTGAATCTGAACCACTTACCAGCAATTTATTGGGCTTGGTTTCAGCTTTAACTACAAATCCATTTGATTCTAGGCTCAATGAACAACTGGATAAACTAGAACTTCTTGCAAAGCAAAAGAAAGAGTTGGGATTGGGAGAAGGTCCTTGTGCTAGTAATGAAGGCTTAGTCAGTTGGAAACCTTCGAAAAGATTGTCATCTACAGCTCTGGTGGATGAGTCAAGCATATATGGTAGAGATGTTGATCAGGAAAAACTAACCAAGGTTTTACTTGAAGGCAATGACAGTGGCAACCAGGTTCCAATAATCAGCATAGTGGGTTTAGGAGGAATGGGGAAAACCACCCTTGCTAAGCTTGTGTACAACGACAACAAGATACAGGATCATTTTCAACTTAAAGCATGGGTCTATGTTTCAGAATCTTTTGATGTTGTTGGACTCACCAAAGCAATTCACAAGTCATTTAATTCTTCAGCAGATGGTGAAGACTTAAATATACTACAACATAAACTCCAACACATACTAATGGGCAAGAAATACTTGCTTGTTTTAGATGATATCTGGAACGGGGATGCAGAATGTTGGGAGCTGTTACTTCTTCCCTTTAACCATGGATCTTCTGGAAGCAAGATTATCGTGACAACGCGTGAAAAGGAGGTAGCAGATCATGTCTTGAAATCCACCAAGTTATTTGATTTACAGCAATTGGACAAAAGCAATTGTTGGAGTTTATTTGTTACACATGCTTTCCAAGGCAAAAGTGAGTGTGAATATCCAAATCTTGAATCAATTGGCAGGAAAATAGTGAACAAGTGTGGAGGGCTGCCTTTAGCTATAAAATCATTGGGCCAACTTTTGCGGAAAAAGTTTACTCAAGATGAATGGATTCAGATATTGGAGACTGATATGTGGCGTTTATCAGACAGGGACCACACCATTAACTCAGTACTGAGATTGAGTTACCATAATCTCCCTTCGAATATAAAGCGTTGCTTTGCCTATTGTTCCATTTTTCCCAAGGGTTATGAATTTAAAAAAGATGAATTGATCAAGCTTTGGATGGCAGAAGGTTTGTTGAAGTGTTGCGGATCAGACAAAAGTGAAGAAGAGTTTGGCAATGAAATTTTCTGCGATCTTGAGTCAATTTCATTTTTCCAAAAATCATTTGATGAAAGATATGATATGTATGAACACTATGTCATGCATGATCTTGTCAATGATTTAACAAAATCAGTGTCAAGAGAATTTTGTATCCAAATAGTGGGTGCTAGGGTGGAAAGTAGCCCTGAAAAGACACGTCATATTTGGTGCTCTCTTCAATCAAATTGTGTTGATCCTAAATCACTAGAGCCAATTTGTGAGCTTACAGGACTACGTAGCCTGATACTACAAGGCTGCAGGGGTGTGTCGATGAACAAAAATGTGCAACGTGATCTGTTTTCAGGACTAAAATATTTGCGGATGTTAAAATTTATACATTGTGGTCTCTCAGAGCTAGTTGATGAAATAAGCAATCTAAAACTTTTGCGTTATCTTGACCTTTCTTACAACAAGATTACAAGCTTACCTGATACCATTTGTATGTTGTATAATTTGCAAACACTCTTGCTGGAAGGCTGTCGTGAATTGACAGAGCTCCCTTCAAATTTTTACAAACTCGTCAATTTACGTCATCTGGAACTCCCTAGAAATTATAGAGGCTCTGGTATAAAGAAGATGCCAAAGCATATGGGAAAGATAAACAATCTTCAAAGCCTGTCATATTTTATTGTGGAAGAGCAGAATGGATCTGATCTTAAAGAGTTGGCAAAACTAAACGATCTTCATGGTAGAATTGTTATTAAAGGGTTGGACAATGTTAGTGATCTTGCAGATGCTGATGCAGTAAATTTGAAACATAAGAAGTATTTGGAAATATTATATATGAAGTTTGATGGAGGAGGAGAAGCAATGGATGAGTCAATGGCAGAAAGCAATTTCTCAGTCTTGGAGGCTCTACAACCAAATAGCAACTTGAAGTGGCTTATCATCTCACAATACAAAGGTAGTAGATTTCCAAATTGGATAAGGGGTTGTCATTTACCCAACTTAGTATCTCTTGAACTGCAACACTGTGGATGTTCCCATTGGCCACCACTTGAGCAGCTCCCCTCTCTCAAGAAGCTTTATATTTCAAACTGTAACGGAATAAAGATCATTGGTGAAGAATTTTACGACAATAGTTCAACAAATGTTTCGTTCAGGTCACTTGAAGTTTTGAGATTTGAGAAGATGGACAGTTAGGAGGAATGGTTTTGTCTTGAAGGGTTTCCTCTGCTTAAAGAACTTCATATAGAAGATTGTCCCGAATTGAAAAGGGCCTTGCTGCCTCAACACCTTCCTTCTTTACAAATATTGAAGATTAATGATTGCAACAATTTGGAGGCATCAATTCCCAAGGGTGATAATATCGTAGAATTAGATATAAAGAGTTGTGATAGAATTTTGGTAAATGAATTGCCGACCAGTTTGAAAAAGTTAGTCCTTTGGGAAATTGGGCACACGGAGTTCTCCGAGGACCAAATTTTAGTCAACAATACCATTCTTGAAGAGTTGAAGTTTGATTTTAAAGGCTGTGTGAAATGTCCTTATTTGGATTTGCATTGCCATAATTCTCTTTGTTTATTTTATATAAAAGGATGGTGCTCCTCCTCCTTGTCTGTTCAACTACACTTGTTCACCAATCTTAATGATTTGTGGTTGAACCATTGTCCAGAGTTGGATTCCTTTCCAGAGGGTGGTTTACCTTCCAACTTGAGCAACCTTTCTATATATAATTGTCCAAAACTGATTGCTTCGAGGGATGAGTGGGGTTTGTTCAGACTCAATTCCTTGGTATCATTCCATGTTAGTGATTATGAGTTTGAAAACGTGGAGTCCTTCCCAGAGGAGAATCTGCTGCCACCAACTCTTCAGTATCTTCATTTGACTAATTGTTCAAAGCTAAGAATAATGAACAACAAGGGTTTTCCCCACCTCAAATCCCTCAAAGATCTAGTTATTAACAACTGCCCTATCCTTGAGTGCTTGCCAGAGAAAGAGGCTCTACCCAACTCCCTTTCTAGATTGTGGATTTTTAATTGTCCATTAATTGAGGAGAAGTATCAAAAGGATGGAGGAGAGCGTTGGCATACAATTTGTCACATCCCTGAAGTGTATTTTTATCGTTGAACTTCGATGCCGTCTACTCTCACACACAGGCACAGTCCAATCGTAGGTCCCACGTTTGGATCAAATCTCTTTGTCATTGTTGGTTAGGAAGGTGCGAACATATTCTTAAACAAACCATTGCATCAAATATCTGTTATTCTTCATAATTTTATTTCCCTTTTTTATATTCCTATTTTCTGACTTCAATTTTTTCTCAGGATAAGAGGGATTCTTCGTTTGGAATGGTTAAGAGTTATTTATATTTTTGAACTCAACAAAATCAGGAATTGATTTCACAAACTCGTCGTCAATAGCATTGTATTGAGGATTGATCAACTAATTCAGAGTTGTCATCTTCCCTTATTTTTGTATGTGTTTTTCTTCCCACCTTTTGATCATTGGAATATCTATGGATTGTGTTTTTATATGTGTGTCCATATCTGAATTCACATTTGAAATTAGAAACCATTTTTTTACACCAGAGTCTTAATTAAATTTTTAACTGTAAGAAATAAGCCAACCTGTGCCATGGTGTGTATACTGTCTCAATCCACTGAAATCCTTTTCTTCTCTCTATTTTTCTCTAATTTTGGTATTGTAATCAGTCTCTATTCAGTAATTTTGATATTTGTTGGCAATAGAACTTAGGTGATACACTTGTGCAAGCAAATAATTAATGCTTTGGAGACTTCATCACACATTCTAAATCCTACTGAGTATTCAAAGGTTGTGACTTGTAAAGGTTTCTTGAAATAATGTTGTATTTTGAAATTTTATCATACTGCTCATTTGAATCATAAAATATATGTTACTTTGAAAAATGCAGTTGAATGGCATAATAATGAAAACCATTGAGACAGCCCTGCATCAAGAACTGAAGGAAGCTAGGGAGTTGATGATTCACATTCTAATGCAGAATAAGAACCAGACATACTCATGATAGTACACAAATGGTAAGTGCATTTTATGCTACACTTAATTTAATAGATGAAAATTGGAAATTTGGAAAAGGAAACACAGAGGGGAGTGAAAATAGAGTAGGATAGAGAAATCTTTGCATACATTCATATTTTGAATCATGGTGCAAATAAATTTTAATTCACTTTCAGCCATTTCAGTGTGCAAATTTGAGGATGAACAAATCAATTTTTGGGAAGAATATAAAAATGACACATTAGAATCAAGCAGCTGCAAACCAATGTTTTTTGCAATGAGATAAACTGTCACTCTACGAATGTCCTCTCCCGGTGGTGAGACCCTCCCAACCATTTCAACTTTAGTGGCAAGGAATGAATGTAGCTGAATAACAGAAGCAATTGCAAGGGCTTCTTCTCTATTAACAGGCAAGTTTTCAAATCAACTTGTTTGCTGACCTTCTGAATGTTTATGGAAAATCCAATATAGATCAAGAATATTAAGAAGTTGCTCGAATCAGCAATTGCTTCAATAATGTGAACTGCCTTTTAACATTCCAATGATTCAATATTTGCTTGATTTGAGATCAGGTATGAAAACTTCAAAAAGAGACACAGTGCATAGAAGTATTTCTGAACAGGGATGTCTTATGAAGACAATGATGTTTTTTAGGCCTTGAGAAGAAATATAGAGAAGACCATCCTTTTTACAACATTGTCATCATGAGAAGAAACCAGAGAAATATATTTAATCCAGATATCTGCATTTATATGCTTCCAGATGTAACTCCAATTTCTGCCTTAGGAATCATGAGTCAGCCAAATTTGATGGAAATGGACAGCTTGATCACAAGTTTTTTATTGATCATGGAATCAAGGAAACTAGGAGTATGTGTTAGATGCAAGTGTGCATTTTGTGATGTCAGGACTTAGGCATCCTCTTCAACCTCGGACTCCTTTCCCCGACGTTTCATTTTATTTTCAGTCAGTTTTCAATTTACTGTTTGTATATTCCTTCCTAGTTCATACATTTGAAGTTGATTTTCCAATTTAGTGAAATTCAATACAACACTACTCCATTGCAAAACTACTGCTTTAATTCATTATACTTACTCACCGTTGGTGTTCTATGATGGAAATTAATACCTTTGGTAACATGTTCATTTTTGCCCTTTTGTGAAGTATTCTGCAAATTGTAGAATGATGATATGAAATATTTAGAAATTTAAACCAAAGAATGATAGATGGCTATGGACATTGCAAACTTCTAAAGTCTTTTCTATTCGTAGTGTTTACAATTTTTTAACAACTTAGCTTCCAATGGTTACATCGGTGCCCGTTTCTTCTCTATGGCATGAGGACGTCCCTCTAAAAGTTTGTTTGTTTGTTTGACGGTTGTTCTGGGATAGGTTGTCGACAAAGAACAATTTATTTCGGCGCGGTGTTCTTGATCAAAATTCTTTGGATTGTATAGCAGGTTGCGGATGAGCTGAATCATCCGCTCATTTATTTTTACACTGTAATTTTTTTGGGTCTGTTTGGCATTTAATTTATGGGTGGTTGGGCATCTCTGCGGTTCCACCTCAGTTTTTGCCGGATCATTTTATTCAATTCAGTTATATTGGCAGATTAGAAAAGGTTTGGAGGTCAATCTCACAAGTTATTTGGTTTGCAACTGTATGAGAAATCTGGAAAGAAAGAAATAATAGGCTATTTACGGATAAAACATGATCAGCACTTCAGGTGGTTGATAAGATTAAGTCCCCCACTTTCATGTGGTTGAAGGCGAAATACACTACTCTTCCCTTTAACTTTCATGGCTGGTGGCTTAGTCAGTTCACCAACCTAGGCATAAGCTAATAGTTATTTATGTTCTAGTTTTATATTTATGTACAATTTCCTTGTAAATATTGTTTAGAACTTGCAGTGTCTTTTTTAGTACACCTTGTGTTAGGAAAGACACATTGTTTTGGTAATATATTCCATTTTAGCTTCTTCAAAAAAAAAAAAAAAGCCAACATACAAACTAGGGTTTATAGAGAATTTCTCTTGGCAAGAAACACTAGAGTTTGGATTGTTTTGATTCACCTTGAACAAAACACTGTTAGGATTGAGTCTCTTGGTCATGGAAAGAGATTGAGACTTGGGTAGAATTAAGTTTGAATACTGATTCTTGTAACCCTCAATATCTCTTTGTAAAGAAACTCATATCATTATAGTAGAACGGCGAGCTGCTATCTTCCCCATAGTAGGTCATCATTAGACCGAAATGGGTAAATTGATTCTTGTGTTCTCTTTCTTCCTTTTATCTATTGCTGTTTATTTTTGTTTGAATTATTTTGTCACCCGCTTGATTTAATTGCTTGGTTTTTAATTTGCTCCAGACATCAAGTTTTTATTGGTGTGGTTTTTGCAAAGAATTCACGACACATTATTTCTGAGAAACACATGAAAATGATCAAAATATCCAACGGTAGTTAACTACCGTCGATTTTCTTCTACAAAACCAATTGTACTTAATTAATAACTATCGGTGTAGTGTTTTTGGTCATTTCCATGTGTTTCTAAAAAACGATGGATGTCAAAACAACAACATTCCAAATTGATAGTGCTCGACCTTCGTATGAACGTGGATCATACTATAGTCCGACTAAAAGTCCAAACTGTTTACATTACAAGGTCCAAGTTACTACAACAACAAAGAGGAGAAATTAAAAGACTGCTTTTAAGCAAATGGCTATTTTCATCGACACTTTACAATTTTAAAATTCACTTGAGCTGGTCCGGTGAAATTACTTTGAGATCTGGAGTGTGTTTCTCTTCAAAGTCTCAAGTTTGATTGTTGCCGGTGCTAATTTAGTTTTTACAAAAAAAGACACTTGCAATTTTAAAAATATTTCAAAAAAGACATTTCTCAAATTTTTTATAATATATTAATAATAAAGAACCGTGTTAATCTTGACAAAAAAAAAAAGAACCGTGTTAATTTTTTGGTGGTGTTTATTTAACGTAAAAATAATTATTATTCATAATTTCTTTTTAGAGCTATTGACCAAAATTTTGTGTTATAGTCTTGATACATGTGAACAGAGTGCAAATGGTAGATGATTAACGATAAATAAATCATAATGATAGATGGTTAACAATAAACAAACATAGGATTGTGTGCATTTAACGTATAGTACGTAGTTTTTTTATCAAACTTATATCCCATAGTCTTGACTCTTGATACATGTGAACAAAGGGCAAGTAGGTGATTAACAATAAACAAACATCATAATTCATAATGGTAGTAGGTGTTGGATTTTTGTGCTATATTTGATACAATAAGTGGTTCATTTTGATGCTTCTCTCTTCATCATTCATTCACTCACTCACTCTCTATATTCATTCTCTCTTTTTGGTGATTCCAAACTCAGTTAGTTGAAACAATCTCAGGTAACTCTCTCTCTATAACATTTTGATTCCTTTCTCTCCTATTTTACTTGAAGTGGACTACATGAGTGATATAAGCATAGTACGTAGGTTAAATTAATACAACTCATCTTGATTCCAATGTAAAACAAATACAACATTTTGGTTTCAATAGGAATACCATTTTGGTTTTAATATGTTAGGTTCTCAAAAAAAATTAATTTGTCTCATATGTACAATTTTTGCTACCTTTGTTGTTGATTGTGGTAGCTATAAATAAAAGACTAATGCTATGTATCGCGAGAAAGAATCTCGCAAAGCTTCACGACTTACCATTATGCCCACTGTTTTGTCCACCAAATTCAAGCTTAAAATAAAATAAAATAGTTTTGTCATTTTGTTTAAAAGTGAAAACAGGCTTCGTGACGTTTTCGTGATAGAGAAGTTCGCTGTATATAGCACTTCTCTATATAAAACATACATACTTATTAAAACAAAATTAAAAAAATTTCCACCCGTATTTGTAAACGACAAAATTGATATTTTATATGAGGTAAAATATTAACTAGTTAGTTTCACCAATAATAATAACGAAAATGATAACAAGTGTTCTTATACCACTTGTTAAGAAGACTAATGAAAACTAATGAAGAAATATCATCTTGAGACTTATGCACCAGTTACATTGAAACTTTAAAACTAGATTTTCTCTTCATTAAACTCATCAATCATTTCTTCTTTTGTTTTCTTAACAAGTGCCATTAGCATGACCCATAAACCTAATAATAATAATCATTGTTAAGTTAATCATAATTAGAAGCATTGTATGACAGTGGTTGTTGCGTGGGGATGTAACAATAGAGAAATCAAAACGAAAGATATTCATATATTATTATGCATATATATAAATAATGTTTTATTTAATTTTACTTGACAGAAAGAATACATTTCCATCTTGCAGGGACTTTTAAGACTCATTATATCATGGCAGAGTTGGTAGCTGGGGCATTTCTTCAGTCTTCCTTTCAAGTGATTATTGAGAAGTTGGCTTCGGTTGATATCAAAGACTACTTCAGTCGTAATAATGTTGATGAACTTGCGAAAGAACTTAATAATGCACTTGATTTTATCAACCAAGTACTAGACGAAGCAGAGATAAAGCAGTACCAAAACAAATATGTGAAGAAGTGGCTTGATGAACTTAAACATGTTGTTTATGAAGCAGACCAACTACTAGATGAGATTTCTACTGATGCAATGCTGAATAAGCTGAAAGCCGAATCTGAACCACTTACCACCAATTTATTCGGCTTGGTTTCAGCTTTAACTAGAAATCCATTTGAATCTAGGCTCAATGAACAACTGGATAAACTAGAACTTCTTGCAAAGCAAAAGCAAAAGTTAGGATTGGGAGAAGGTCCTTGTGCTAGTAATGAAGGCTTAATCAGTTGGAAACCTTCAAAAAGGTTGTCATCTACAGCTCTCGTGGATGAGTCGAGCATATATGGTAGAGATGTTGATAAAGAAATACTTATCAAATTTTTACTTGAAGGCAATAGCAGTGGCAACCAGGTTCCAATAATAAGCATAGTTGGTTTAGGAGGGATGGGGAAAACCACCCTAGCTAGGCTCGTGTACAACGACAACAAGATAGCGGAGCATTTTGAACTTAAAGCATGGGTCTATGTTTCAGAATCTTTTGATGTTGTTGGACTCACCAAAGCAATTCTCAAGTCATTTAATCCTTCAGCAGATGGCAAAGACTTAAATCTACTCCAACATCAACTCCAACACATGCTAATGGGAAAGAAATACTTGCTTGTTTTAGACGATATCTGGAACGGGGATGCGGAGTGTTGGGAGCTGTTACTACTTCCCTTTAACCATGGATCTTTTGGAAGTAAGATTATCGTAACAACACGTGAAAAGGAGGTAGCAGATAATGTCCTGAAATCCACAGAGTTATTTGATTTACAACAATTGAACAAAAGCGATTGTTGGAGTTTATTTGTGACATATGCTTTTCAAGGAAAGAGTGTGTCTGAATATCCAAATCATGAATCAATTGGTAGAAAAATAGTGAAGAAGTGCGGAGGGTTGCCTTTAGCTATAAAATCATTGGGCCAACTTCTGCGGAAAACATTTTCTGAATATGAATGGATTAATATATTGGAGACTGATATGTGGTGTTTATCAAACGTAGACCACAGCATTAACTCGGTACTGAGATTGAGTTACCATAATCTCCCTTCCAATCTAAAGCGTTGCTTTGCTTATTGTTCCATTTTTCCCAAAGGATATAGACTTAAAAAAGATGAATTGATCATGATTTGGATGGCAGAAGGTTTGTTGAGGTGTTGCGGGTATGATAAAACTGAAGTTTGGTAATGAAATTTTCGGCGATCTTGAGTCAATTTCATTTTTCCAACAATCATTTGCTATATATGAACACCATGTCATGCATGATCGTGAGTCAATTTCATTGCTCCAACAATCATTTAGTACTACAAAATTTGGTACATATGAGCGCTATGTCATGCATGATCTTGTCAATGATTTAACAAAATCAGTGTCAGGAGAATTTTGTATGCAAATAGAGGGTGCTATGGGGGACGGTAGCCTTGAAAGAACACGTCATATTCGGTTCTCTCCTCGATCAGGTTGTGTTGATAAATTACTCGAGCAAATTTGTGAGATTAAGGGACTACGTAGTCTTATATTCGGTTCTCTCTTTGATCAAAATGTGTTGATTAGAAACAATGTGCAACATGATCTGTTTTCAAGACTAAAATGTTTGCGGATGTTATCATTTAGAGGTTGTGTTCTCTTAGAGCTAGTTGATGAGATAAGCAATTTAAAACTTTTGCGTTATCTAGACCTTTCTTACACATGGATTGAAAGCTTACCTGATACCATTTGTATGTTGCATAATTTGCAAACACTCTTGCTGGAAGGCTGTCGTGAATTGACAGAGCTCCCTTCAAATTTTTCCAAACTCGTCAATTTACGTCATATTAAACTCCCAAGTAAAATTGGACGCCCTTGTATAAAGAAGATGCCAAAGCATATGGGAAATCTAAACAATCTCCAAAGCTTGTCATATTTTATTGTGGAAGAGCATAATGTATCTGATTTTAAAGAGTTGGCAAAACTAAACCATCTTCATGGAACAGTTGATATTGAAGGGTTGGGTAATGTTAAAGATCTTGCAGATGCTGCTACTGTAAATTTGAAAGATAAGAAGTATTTAGAAGAATTACATATGAAGTTTGATGGCGGAAGAGAAGAAATGGATGAGTCAATGGCTGAAAGCAATGTGTCAGTCTTGGAGGCTCTTCAACCAAATAGAAACTTGAAGAGGCTTGCCATCTCACAATACAAAGGTAGTAGATTTCCAAATTGGATAAGGGGTTGTCATTTACCCAACTTAGTATATCTTAATCTACAGTTTTGTGGATTATGTTCTTTGTTGCCACCGCTTGGGACGCTTCCGTTTCTCAAGAAGCTTTCTATTTCAGACTGTGATGGAATAAAGATCATAGGTGAAGAGTTTTACGACACTAGTTCAACAAATGTTCCGTTCAGGTCTCTTGAAGTTTTGAAATTTGAGAAGATGAACAATTGGGAGGAATGGTTGTGTCTTGAAGGGTTTCCTTTGCTTAAAGATCTTTATATAAGAGAATGTCCCAAATTGAAAATGGCTCTGCCTCAACACCTTCCTTCTTTACAAAAATTGTTCATCAATGATTGCAAGATGTTGGAAGCATCAATTCCCAAGGGTGATAATATCATAGAGTTAGATATAAAGAGATGCGATAGAATTTTGGTAAATGAATTGCCGACCAGCTTGAAAAAGTTAGTCATTCATGAAAATCGGTTCATGGAGTTCTCCGTGGAGCAGATTTTCGTCAACAATACCATTCTTGAAGTGTTGGAGTTGGATTTGAGTGGCTCTTTAAAATGTCCCTCTTTGGATTTGTGTTGCTATAATTCTCTTGGTGAACTTTCAATAACAAGATGGTGCTCCTCCTCCTTGTCTTTTTCACTACACTTGTTCACCAATCTCTATTCTATATGGTTCGTCGATTGTCCGAATTTGGATTCATTTCCAGAGGGAGGTTTGCCTTGCAACTTGCTTAGTCTTACAATAACCAATTGCCCAAAACTGATTGCTTCAAGACAGGATTGGAGATTCAATTCCTTGAAATATTTCTTTGTTGGTGATGATTTTGAAAACGTGGAGTCCTTTCCAGAGGAGAATCTGCTGCCACCATCTCTTTTGTATCTTAATTTGAATAACTGTTCAAAGCTCAGAATAATGAACAACGAGGGTTTTCTCCACCTCAAATCCCTCGAATTTCTGTATATCATCAACTGTCCTAGTCTTGAGAGATTACCAGAGGAAGCTCTACCCAACTCCCTTTCTAGTTTGTGGATTAAAGATTGTCCTTTAATTAAGGAGAAGTATCGAAAGGAGGGAGGAGAGCTGCCGGATACAATTTGTCACATCCCTTCTGTTTTTTTTTTGAGGGAACATCCCTTCTGTTATGATTTGACGAAATTTGGCAGAAGAAATGAGATGTTGCCGCAGGCAAGTACAAGCCTTATGTTATTTTTCTTTTATCTAGATATTTTTAATTTTGACATAAGAAAGTAGTAATGTTTTTTGTTTGGCATAATAATAAGACTGTGTTTTTTATGTTGAACAGCGGCAAGAGAATGATCTTACCGTTCCTGCCACCACGATGAATCATTCCATCGACATGAAGCACTTTGTTAATCAGTTCATCAATTAAAAAATATGTGTAAATAAATAATTCTATGCATTTCTTTTGGGTCTCTTTAGTGTTAATTATCTCGTTTCCATTTTTTTTGTGTGACTTGTGTCTGTCTACAAAACATGAATCATGAGAAAAGAAGCAAGTCGGTACTCGGTAACTAGCTTGCATCAACCAATTACAAGGTCAGGACTTGGCCTTTAACTTTAGTTTTAATTTTTTTAAATTTTTTTTAATTTATATTGTTAGGAAGAAGTGATTACGATTTTTGTATAAATTGAATGTCTTTCCACTTTGTTGTCTAAGTGATTTAGATTATTGCATGAATTCAAATTCTGTGGTTGATCACATTCTGCACTACCATATTAAAATTATTACTTTTTCTCTCTGTATTGACATAGCTTCAAACAGAAACGTGGCTGGCTACAATAATTTTCTCGTTTTGCTATGCTATTTTCATGTCATATGTCAAATACAGATTATCATTATTACAACTTTTGCATATCAAAGAACTTACGCATTCTCTAGTTTCAGTTCTGCAGCCAGAAAATATTAACAATTAGCATACACTTTTCTAAGCAACCAAATGATACTAACAGAACGCTATGTTTAGATATAATGACATGTTTTACCTTTTAATTATGTAATCTATTTATATATCCTTGGACTTGGCTTTCTTTTTGTTTTTGAGTTGAATGATGAGATCTTTGTTCCTTTGCTCCTAAGGTGATTTTAATTCAACGTTATGTTTCACTTTTCAAGGTTTTTGAGTTATGTTATGCTGTTGTTTCATTCATTTCTTGCTGAATTAGTTTATGATGTTTTCTAAAGACTATGATGTTTTTTAGGACTTGAGAAGAAATACGGAGAAGACCATCCTATGCGCAACATTGCCATCACGAGTAGAAATCAGAGAAATTTACTCAAGTCAGATATCTGCATTTCATATGCTTCCAGACGTAACACAGAACCATTCTGCCAAGCACTACCAATTTCCTCAAATGTTGCTCAAAAGGGAACATGGAGACATCTGGAACAAGTTTGATCTAAACGGGAAGTGTAACGTAATGAGGCCTAATGATTGAAATGCACAGCTGGATCATATGTATGTTAATGATCATGTGCATTGTGTGATGTGAGGACTCGGGCATCCTCTTCAACCTCTGACTCGTTGCTCAGAAGTTTCATTTTATTTTCAGTCTCTTTTTAATTTACTGAATGTATGTATGTTCCTTCAAAGTTCATACACTGGAAGTTGACTTGTCAATTTCGTACTTCTGATTGGATTAAAAACGGTTTCTCACTGTTTGTAATATTTGATCGAAATTCATTACTTTTTCGCAGTTTGTGAATAGGTCTATCTATCTGCATCACTAAGTGTATGTATCTCTATTGAGAAATTGTGCTTTTTATTGGAAAATATTTTTTTGGAAACACATTCATTTTGCCCTTTTTGGAAGTCACTGTAAAAGATCCTTTGTACATTATTTATAAATGCTTTTCTAATGCATTTGTGATTTCGTTCTCTTAAAATGATACAAAATGGTTGTGAAGGTTTTATTTGTTTTTTTTTATCACAAAATTTTATAGAAGTAAATGTTTGACGAAAAAAGAATGCACTAATTGATACAAGAAAAATTCAAACAGAAAGCATCGAAGAGGAAAACCAGGCTCAATTTTACACCTTATGATTGAGATTTCAACCATTTGCAGTTTAATGCATCTATTTCTCTCTATTTTGGTGGAATTACAGAAGTTTCTTGAAGCTACAGACAGTTTCTTAGACGAAGACTTTAAGCCTAGTACAATCCATCAGAGTCAAGACTTTAAGTCCTGTTATATTTCCAATAGAAAATGGGAAAATGATAACTCTAAGAAAAGATATAGCATGCTTCAACTTTTTTTATCTTCCACAATATTTAGGGAGAAAGTGATAACTCTAAGAGAAGCCTACATGAATCGAACTGAACCAAAAAACAAATTGAGTTGAACGGTTGAAATGAATCGAACTGAATAAAAAAAAATGATAAAATTGAACCGAACCGAACAAAAAAACTGAACCGAACAAAAAATGACGATAACTCAAAGTGGGATAACACAGGGGGTTGAGGGGTGGGTAAAAAACCAAAAAACTGAACCGAACTACTGAAATGAACCGAACAAAAAAAGAAGTCATTACTAACAGTTTTGAAACTGAACTGAAATAGTTCAGTTCAGTTTAGTTTGGTTCGAAACAGTTTGGTTATGCTCGGAACAGTTCGGTTCGGTTTTAAAAGTTCTAAAGTTTGATTTTGTTTGATTTTTGTATATTTTTTCAGTGGTAGCAATAATTACAATTTGGGTCGGTTCGAAAACAGTTTGGTTCAATTTAAAACAGTTCGGTTCGATTTGACTAAGATATTTGAAATTTAGCAAACAATTCAGTTTGATTCGGTTCAATTTTTATCCTGAACCGAACCATACCCACCCCTAAAAAGTTACTATGTTAAGGGTTCTTATAAAGTATTATCGGGAGGGACTTGCTATGAAAGATAATCTGTAGATATGCGGTATAATAAATAGGGACTTGCTATGTTATGTTGGGGCTTGTGGTGTTGAAGAACCAGTCCAATATCTGTCTTTTGAATTCCCCAAATTTGGGTGTGTATGCAATATCATCTTAAGGTTGTTGGGGGATTAGTTGTATCTATACTATATATAAAGAATATTACACTTTTCAGTTTTTTTGGTTGACTTTTCTCTTTTCAAAAATGCCTTCAATAACAAATACGATATAAATATATTTATATCTGGTGCTTTTTTCTTTATCATTTAAAAAGTGCACCAAACTAGATGAGTATATTTAACTTACTTTTTTTTCATTATCCCAATTATACACTTCAACAACTTTTTCTATAATAAAAATTGTTGTTTGTGTCATTAAAAAAAAGAATTAAGCTTATATATATTTTTTTTTTTTTGGCGTCATTGAAATAGGTAATCATGATTAGTTTGATTTGTTATAACTTGAAAACAACACTCTTTATATTTTTCATTTTAATCAAAATCAAAATTTTATAAAAAAAAACACCGTTCATAATTTTCAAAAGTTAGCGCAATAAAAAGAGTTAGGAGCACATAATTAAGTTTTTGTTGGGGCTTGTGGTGTGCTACATTACAATGTTTTTGCCAGATTAGTTGATGGAGGATATCATTGGTTTGGTTCTCATGTGTATGGACAATTTGGAAACTTGGGAGTTCAGTATCAATTTTTAGAAAGGATTGTAATGTGATGCAGGTGATTGAGAATATAAAGATAAATGTAAGGTGTTGGTTAAATGGTAAGGTTAAAGGATTTAATTTTAATGTATACGAATGGAACCTTCAACCATTAGCATTCGTAGGGTTGGAGTGTTAACACTGAGGTTCTACTATGCATGACCTTGACAAGAAAAGAGAGTGGAACACAGAGATTTGTGATGGTCTCAAATTGGGTGGCATTTAATATGGAAAAGGGGAAGAGTTTTCCACCATAAAAAAGTTTTTTATGATCATTAAATCATATAAGGAACATAATATTATCGGTCTTTCAACATTAGATTCTTTTTACATTATCTTCCATCATCCTTCTCTCTTCCTTCCATGTCTCTACTCATTAGGCATGACAACAAAACTCATACCCGCGGGTATCCGCCCGAACCAAAACCAATTTGACGAGTTTTCCTCGCTTTGACTTGGTTTGGTTGTGGGTTTGGGTTTTCCCTGATTTTAAAACACGGGTACGGGACGAATGAAGAAAATCAATTTATTATACCTTTTATATAAATAGAAACCTAAACCATAAATTATTTCACTCACACAGTCAGAGTCTCAGTCTTTCAGATGATTATCATTTATCATAGTTCTCTCTTTTCTCCTTCCATATGTCACAATCTCGGTCTCTTTCGTCTCCTTACCATAGTCATCGATCGCCAACATCTCTTTGTTGGATAATGCATTACAACATTGCGCTCGAGGCTAAAAAATAATTTTATTTTTATTAAAAAAAATCCACTGCGGGGATGGAGATGAGATAGGGATACCCGAACCGATCGGGGATGAGATTCGATTTCTCATCTCCACTGGGTATGGGTAGGGTAACATGTAAGTATATGAGAGTAGGGTATGGGGACGGAAAAGGTAAAACCCGTCTCCACCCCGCCCCATTGCCATGCCTACTACTCATCCACCACCACCAACAACAACCTCTCAAAATCCATCTATTGACACCCACCGACTGCATCTTCATCGTGTTGTTCTCAAAACACCGAGAAAATAAAATTAAAGAACAATTAACAATAAATACCATTGCAGATTTTGTATGATTGTTTTTAACTGAATTTTTTGTTCATTAATGATCGGTTTTGTTTTCCTATGAACAAACAACAAGATTCTAAGTGTTATAATTCAAAATTCATATAATTATTTCATGAAACACAACAAAATTTTGTTTTCGATTTTTTACTTAAATATTTGTTTAACAATTAAGTTAAAAACAAAACTAGTAAATTCATAGGAAAACAAAATCGAACCCATTGTCGTGAGCAAATTTTGATGTTTGTTTTTAACTTAATTTTTTGTTCATTAATGTTCCCACACTTTTTTATTCTTAGATTTGTTGATTTTTATTTGCATGTGTTTTTAGGTTCTTGCAAATAAAGGCCAAGAATCAATGTGTTTTTGGGTTCATTAATGTTATCTGGAAAGGCTTTGGTAAAACATGGATTTCAGAAGTATTCATAGGTTGAAGACAATATGAAAGAGAAAGAAAAAATATAATAAAGACAATCCATGATAAAATCTGTACCCCGCTTTAATCAAATGGTTATAAAAACTTTTTCATGGTGGAAAACTCTTTCCCTTTCCCATACTAATACTAGTATAACTTGTCCGTCGATTGATCAATAATATGCTATAATGCATGAGTTATCATTGCGTCTACATGAATTGCTGACTCTGTCTTGGATGCTAGGTGCATTCTGGGCAGTCTGAATCTGTGTTTTGTGCGGTTTTCCTCGTGTTTTTGGTTTTCAATGGTTGTATCCCTTCATAGATTAGATTATGATGTATTGTTTCATTGCTATTATTTAACTTAAAGTGAACCTACACATCTCTTGATTCAAAATTCTGATTGCATATGATTGTAACTTTGTGAAAGGTTACTTCTTTTCATGTGCAAAATGATATATCTTGTATTATAAATATATGATATGTGCATATCTGAAAGAAAAAAAAAAATGAATTTGACCATTATTTTCAATCAATTCTCTTTCATTTTCCATCTCTATATCATCCTCGTCTTCTATACTATTAAGATTTCTAAACTATTCTAAAAGATATTTGCTTATACCCCGTTCTGATCCAATACGCAGAGCTGATCAAACCTAAAATTTAGTACGATACATTAATCAGAATTTCTTTATGCAATGCTAGCTACTCTTGTCGTTTTCTTATTATATACTTCTTCCGCTCTTAGATGTAAGCAACTTTTCACTTTTTAAAATCATTTAATAAATGATGTATGTGGTCTATTATAAACCACATACTGAAGGTGAGAAAAATACAAGAAGGGAGAGGGGGGTTGAATTGTGTTAGCTTTTTCTTCTCCTAAAACTGAATTCGCTGATCAGAAGCTGATAGAGTTCAGGTTCTGATGCAATGGTCAGAGTCTAATTGCAGCGGTTAAGTAAAGAGAGAGAAAGACACAAAGCAATTATAGTGGTTCCTTCTACAATTCGAAAGTAGTCCACTCCTCCTTGCACTTCCAAGAAAAGTTCAATAAAACTTATATCTGATTACAATTGCTCAAGCACAAAATCAAGAAACTTCAAACTACTCAAACACAACATCAAGATGTTTCCTATGCTCAAGCACAACTGCAAGAGACTTTCTATGCTCAAGCACAACTGCTTCCTTTTTGTAAATGTCATTTCTCTCATTAGTTCTTCCAGAACCTATATGTGATTTAAATTTTTGTCTATGGTCCTGCACACTTGAACAAATATTAGCATACCCAATTGACATTTTTAATACTTTGTTATCATCAAAACTCAAAGTGTTATTGTCAAACACATTTTGTTCCAACAATCTCCCCCTTTTTGATGATGACAAACACTAGTATTAAAATTCTCAATTGTTGTTAATCTAATTAACAAGTTGACTTTTAGGGTCTGAGGTTTGTAAGCTTCCCCTGAGTCTGATAGTTCTTTAAGGTGAGTTTTGTAAGCTCCCTCTGAGTTTTATCCATGTTAATTAAATTCATTTTAAAAACTTAATAAAATCACTCAGAATAATCTCACAAGAGGTTAAAGACTAAGAGATGAGAAGCAGGTTCTCCTAATTAAAATTTCAAATTAAATTAGTGGGGCTCAGAGCCTAAATACTATATCTACTCACCCTTTTGCCATAAAAAAAAAATAAAGACCAAAACAGGGAAGTAAGAAAAACATGAGGTAATTCTAAGCATCGGATTGTTAGAAACAAAAAAATAACAAAGTAACAAAGTTATAATGAAGATAAGCAAATATCAGAAGCTAAACAAAACAACATAAGACATGATTAAAAGACAAGATAAAGTGTGTGAAATCTATGGTTTGGTTTGTTTCTTCATCATCTCCATCATCTCTCACATCATGGATGTCATATCTTCTGATTGCTTCTTCAAAGCTTCTTCTAAACCATCTTACCTTCTCTAGCTCTGAATTCTTCATTTTGCATAGCCATATTTCTCTTCAGATTTTTCTACAAGCATCTTCTGTTCAAATAGTTCCCTTTCCAGCTTCTTGATCTTATGTTCTTGTGCAGAATCATGAATCTTCAATTTTGTTAACCAAGTCAAATTAAGATCCTCTTGAACACCAGATGTGATGATTGATGAAGCATCCAGAACGAATGGAGAGTCTGAGATGAACAATCTGCTTCTGGCTCTATTGACTTCCACTTATTTCATGCTGGTAACAACTTCCTTCAACCAGTTATTAAGAGACTGGTTATGAGCTTCAACTGACAGCTTTTGAAGCTCACACATAACTGTGTTTATTCTTTCTCTCAAGGCAGTCCACTTATCTTCATATTTTTCAATGTGAATGAGATCATTTCTAGCCGTCACAAGTTTGTGCAGATCCTCAAATATGTTCTCACATACCTCTTTTAATATAATATAATCTAGTAAAAGGGTAGGAGGGGGTGAGACAATTGTGGTTTTAGGTGCATGTGAAATAGCTTGTTCTGTAATAGGTTGAGAAGTTGATGAGGAAGGTATGTCAATTGTTTGTTGAGATGGGATGTTGGAATTACTATCAGTAAAACCATCAGGAATTTCATCATCAGAGTCCATTGTGAAGGTGAGAAAAACACAAGAATCACAGTTCATAATTGTGTTTTCTTTTTCTGAGTTTTCTCTTAAAACTGAAATCACAGTTCAGAATCTGATAGAGTTTAGCTTATGAAGTGATGTTCAGAATCTAAATGCAGCGGTTAAAAGCAGAAAGAGAAAGAAAAGAATAACACAAAGCAATTATACATGTTCTTTCCACAAACCGGAAGTAGTCATGTCCCCTTTGCACTTCCAAGGAGAGTTCACTAAAATCAATATCTGATTACAATTAATCAAACACTAAAGTAAGAGACTTCAAACTACTCAAGCACAACTGCAAGAGATTTCCTATGCTCAAGCACAATTGCAAGAGACTTCCTATGCTCAAGCACAACTGCAAGAGACCTCTATTCAAACAGAATTACAAAGAAAATGTTTGAGGTTGAACACTTGATATACAATCAGTGGTGTTCACAATACAATTCAGATAGAGACTCTTAAGACTCTAGAAATTCTAAGATATGAAAGTTGATAAGAAATTCTAAGTGAACTTTGATGTGTAACAATTTCAGGAGAGTTTTGACACTTGTAAAATTGTTGTGAGAGTCTTGCAATTCTTCATGTGTTCACTCCTTTATATAGAGGTGTGAAAGAGACGATGTTGATTGCCAGCACATCAAAAAGAGTCGTTTGAGGCTTGATCAAATCACCAATGATTTGTTGCCTGATTTAGTTATTGTCCTATGAAGGAACAATTTCAAATCATTTCCTTGTTTGGTTGAATATTCTTTACAAACAAATAAAATTGCAATCTCTAACCCTCAACTCTTTTATTTTATTTTTTGTTTAAAAATAAGTAACGCGAATATTTGAACGAAACGACAATCTATGTGGATACGATATTGTACTTACACTTTATTACTTGGTAAACAATTTGGTACATTTTCCTAATTTGACCATCATATGTATATCCCATAAATGTCGAATAATTGTAAGAAATAAAGAAACAAACAATTGTTGGGAATTGGAATGCATAAATATAAAAAATATATATGTGTGTGTGAATAGTTAATTGGATGAGTTTGTTGAGATAATAAAAAAATTAGAATTGGTTTGTTGAGATATGTATGCAAAATAAAATAAGAGGCAAATTGAATGTATTAGGTGATGCCACTTGTAAATTGTCCTAATAAAAATAACCTTATTTTTATATATATGGTAGATAGATATAATTAATTTATAGATAAACAATTTTTGTAGAGGTATTTAGATATCAAAAAGATATGTGTGGTTTTTTATTTGTTTAACCAAAATAGGTAACAAGTGCAAAATCTAGACTGTTCAAATAAACAATAATATACCAATGGCTATAACACAAACCGTACCATCATGGGAAAATGTTTAGCTTTCCCATGCTGAATGCACCTTACTTTTAAAGGTGATATTGATATCACATTGGGGTGACAACATAGTTGAGATGTCAACGTATTTCATTGAGACAATAGCGCTTTTACTTTTCATACAAATGTAAAATACAATGAAAAATGTAAATAAAAAAGTTTGGTAGAATAATAAATATTCATGCAATATTAGATCATGGAAAATAACAACTTAATATCATAATTTGAGATACAATATTTTTGCTTATTAAAGCTTTACAGTTATCCTCATATTAAAATAGCCTACATAATATTTTTTATGGACCCAAAAAAAAAATGTCAAGACCAGATTATTAAACTCGCCCCTGCTACCACAATTATACCCCGTATTGATCCAATACGCATAGCTGATCAAACCTAAAATTTAGTACGATACATTAATCAGAATTTCTTTATGCAATGCTAGCTACTCTTGTCGTTTTCTTATTATATACTTCTTCCGCTCTTAGATGTAAGCAACTTTTCACTTTTTAAAATCATCTAATAAATGATGTATGTGGTCTATTATAAACCACACACTGAAGGTGAGAAAAATACAAGAAGGGAGAGGGGGGTTGAATTGTGTTAGCTTTTTCTTCTCCTAAAACTGAATTCGCTGATCAGAAGCTGATAGAGTTCAGGTTCTGATGCAATGGTCAGAGTCTAATTGCAGCGGTTAAGTAAAGAGAGAGAAAGAAGAAAGACACAAAGCAATTATAGTGGTTCCTTCTACAATTCGAAAGTAGTCCACTTCTCCTTGCACTTCCAAGAAAAGTTCAATAAAACTTATATCTGATTACAATTGCTCAAGCACAAAATCAAGAGACTTCAAACTACTCAAGCACAACATCAAGAGGTTTCCTATGCTCAAGCACAACTGCAAGAGACTTTCTATGCTCAAGCACAATTGCTTCCTTTTTGTAAATGCCATTTCTCTCATTAGTTCTTCCAGAACCTATATGTGATTTAAATTTTTGTCTATGGTCCTGCACACTTGAACAAATATTAGCATACCCAATTGACATTTTTAATACTTTGTTATCATCAAAACTCAAAGTGGTATTGTCAAACACATTTTGTTCCAACAATCTCCCCCTTTTTGATGATGACAAACACTAGTATTAAAATTCTCAATTGTTGTTAATCTAATTAACAAGTTGACTTTTAGGGTCTGAGGTTTGTAAGCTTCCCCTGAGTCTGATAGTTCTTTAAGGTGAGTTTTGTTGTTAGAAACAAAAAAATAACAAAGTAACAAAGTTATAATGAAGATAAACAAATATCAGAAACTAAACAAAACAACATAAGACATGATTAAAAGACAAGATAAAGTGTGTGAAATCTATGGTTGGGTTTGTTTCTTCATCATCTCCATCATCTCTCACATCATGGATGTCATATCTTCTGATTGCTTCTTCAAAGCTTCTTCTAAACCATCTTACCTTCTCTAGCTCTGAATTCTTCATTTTGCATAGCCATATTTCTCTTCAGATTTTTCTACAAGCATCTTCTGTTCAAATAGTTCCCTTTCCAGCTTCTTGATCTTCTGTTCTTGTGTAGAATCATGTTTCAGCTTCTCAAGAATTGGAGTTTCATCATGAATCTTCAATTTTGTTAACCAAGTCAAATTAAGATCCTCTTGAACACCAGATGTGATGATTGATGAAGCGTCCAGAACAAATGAAGAGTCTGAGATGAACAATCTGCTTTTGGCTCTATTAACTTCCACTTATTTCATGCTGGTAACAACTTCCTTCAACCAGTTATTAAGAGACTGGTTATGAGCTTCAACTGACAGCTTTTGAAGCTCACACATAACTGTGTTTATTCTTTCTCTCAAGGCAGTCCACTTATCTTCATATTTTTCAATGTGAATGAGATCATTTCTAGCCGTCACAAGTTTGTGCAGATCCTCAAATATGTTCTCACATACCTCTTTTAATATAATATAATCTAGTAAAAGGGTAGGAGGGGGTGAGACAATTGTGGTTTGAGGTGCATGTGAAATAGCTTGTTCTGTAATAGGTTGAGAAGTTGATGAGGAAGGTATGTCAATTGTTTGTGGAGATGAGATGTTGGAATTACTATCAGTAAAACCATCAGGCATTTCATCATCAGAGTCCATTGTGAAGGTGAGAAAAACACAAGAATCACAGTTCATAATTGTGTTTTCTTTTTCTGAGTTTTCTCTTAAAACTGAAATCACAGTTCAGAATCTGATAGAGTTCAGTTTATGAAGTGATGTTCAGAATCTAAATGCAGCGGATAAAAGCAGAAAGAGAAAGAAAAGAATAACACAAAGCAATTATACCGGTTCCTTCCACAAACCGGAAGTAGTCATGTCCCCCTTGCACTTCCAAGGAGAGTTCACTAAAATCAATATCTGATTACAATTGATCAAACACTAAAGTAAGAGACTTCAAACTACTCAAGCACAACTGCAAGAGATTTCCTATGCTCAAGCACAATTGCAAGAGACTTCCTATGCTCAAGCACAACTGCAAGAGACTTCTATTCAAACAGAATTACAAAGAAAATGTTTGAGGTTGAACACTTGATATACAATCAGTGGTGTTCACAATACAATTCAGATAGAGACTCTTAAGACTCTAGAAATTCTAAGATATGAAAGTTGATAAGAAATTCTAAGTGAACTTTGATGTGTAACAATTTCAGGAGAGTTTTGGCACTTGTAAAATTGTTGTGAGAGTCTTGCAATTCTTCATGTGTTCACTCCTTTATATAGAGGTGTGAAAGAGACGATGTTGATTGCCAGCACATCAAAAAGAGTCGTTTGAGGCTTGATCAAATCACCAATGATTTGTTGCCTGATTTAGTTATTGTCCTATGAAGGAACAATTTCAAATCATTTCCTTGTTTGGTTGAAAATTCCTTACAAACAAATAAAATTGCAATCTCTAACCCTCAACTCTTTTATTTTATTTTTTGTTCAAAAATAAGTAACGCGAATATTTAGACGAAACGACAATCTATGTGGATACGATACTGTACTTACACTTTATTACTTGGTAAACAATTTGGTACACTTTCCTAATTTGACCATCATATGTATATCCCATAAATGTCGAATAATTGTAAAAAATAAAGAAACAAACAATTGTTGGGAATTTGAATGCATAAATATAAAAAATGTATATGTGTGTGTGAATAGTTAATTGGATGAGTTTGTTGAGATAATAAAAAAATTAGAATTGGTTTGTTGAGATATGTATGCAAAATAAAATAAGAGGCAAATTGAATGTATAAGGTGATGCCACTTGTAAATTGTCCTAATAAAAATAACCTTATTCTAATATATATAGTAGACAGATATAATTAATTTATAGATAAACAATTTTTTTAGAGGTATTTAGATATCAAAAAGATATGTGTGGTTTTTTATTTGTTTAACAAAAATAGGTAACAAGTGCAAAATCTAGACTGTTCAAATAAACAATAATATACCAATGGCTATAACACAAACAGTACCATCATGGGAATTTTTTTAGTTTTCCCATGCTAAATGCACCCTACTTTTAAAGGTGATATTGATATCACATTGGGGTGATAACATAGTTGAGATGTCAACGTATTTCATTGAGACAATAGCGCTTTTACTTTTCATACAAATGTAAAATACAATGAAAAATGTTAATAAAAAAGTTTGGTAGAATAATAAATATTCATGCAATATTAGATCATGGAAAATAACAACTTAATATCATAATTTGAGATACAATATTTTTGCTTATTAAAGCTTTACAATTATCCTCATAGTAAAATAGCCTACATAATATTTTTTATGGACCCAAAAAAAAATGTCAAGACCAGATTATTAAACTCGACCCTGCTACCACAATTATAGATCCTTACAACATAATTTAAACATAAACCATAATCCAACAAACTTTCAAGAACACCATAGCATATGTGAGAGAATAGTTCTACACTTTATTTCCGTGAGCAAAATCCTTGTATTGTGGTTTAGTCATATCTTGGGGATATCCTTCATATAATTCATATTATAGAAACACTTAATAAATATTGGTGGAATATGTTCCAAGCCACTTAAAGTGGTATAACAATAGGATGGAATAGAAACAAACACAAAAAGATACATTCATAACACAATCATTTTCTAGGTGCACATAGAATTGTACAAGATATGTATCTCAAATGCAATGTTCATACACCTTCTCTCCACAAGAATGTTGTACCAATAGGTCAAACTCAAAATAGTAAACTTGGAGGACATCAGATGTCAAAAAAGAATAGCACCACTTCTCGAGGTGAACTTTAATAGATCACACTCATACAAGTGTATTATTGTTTTTTCACTGGTAAGGATTTCATGAGTTTAGAATTAGCAAGAGTCATTAGGTTTTTCATAATAAATTATGTTATCATTTCCATAATAAATCTTCCTATGATTAATGTTGAAAAAAATGAAAACAAATATCATCATTTAATTCTCATTAGAAAAATATTAATGTCATCCTCACTTTCACAATATAGGTGCATAATAAACACATCACTAGATAACCATCCCTTCCTCTATTGATCTAGGTGACTCGTCTCAAAATTAGTTAAATTAATTGTGTATAATGAGTTATTAAACATAGTAACTTAACTTGAACGTACTCATAAAGTCAACATATTCCATTCATATATAAATATATATAATAATTAATATACCTCTATGGCTATCAAGAAAATTACAAAATTGATGAAATATATGAAATAGAGAGTAATTATAAAAGTAAAAAGATTATGATGGGCATAGAAATACAAAGATTTAGACATAATAAATAAATATTTTTTTACCTTCATTCGAAAATACACACACAAGTACCTTCGTTGCACATCGGATATAGAGGAATTAAATGGGGATATAATCTACGACAATCGGTGTCAGTAACACATTCATCTAAAATATAAAGTAATAATAAAGAAATATTACAAAAATGAGGTAAAAGATTGATAATAAGATAAACAAGAAAATTGAGAATGTGCTTACTTTGCACCAAGGCTACAACAAGAAATAGGGAAGCAAAAATGACCAGGGCATAGAAAACATTGAAAATCTCAGCCATTTTTTCACCTTTGCATTTAAGAAATAGAAATTGTTTTATCACTTTATATCGTGAAAATTCTCGTGCAAGAATTCCTTCATTAAAATTAAAACAATTGCTTAATATTTTGAAAGTACATTGATGTATCATGTTTGTCCTTTTAGCTCTCAGAATAGAGCAAATGTAAAAATATTTCTTGTCTTTATAGTTCATTTTTGTGTACCAACCTTTCATTAATGTCTTCTATTTCTTATCTAACCTTTCATAGTTTTAAGTTATTTAATTTACTTTATTGATTAAATTTTAATAAGATGTTTATACTCTCATTTATTTGTTAACCCAACATTTTTCATTGTTCTTTTTTTGTTTCATTTGTTTAGCGTTCTAACATCCTGAATTTTTAACTGTGTGAGTCTTTTTTATTTTTAAACAATCTCACGTCACAAAAGAAACAATAATCACCACTTTAAAAGGTTAACCCAATAAATTGATGATTAAAAAAATAAAATAAAACAAGGTAACACATATAAATTGTTTCATAACTTCAAATAGTAAAAACATCATGATATAGTTGTGTCAATTAAATAATTTTCAATAATAATGTTGTTGCAATTATTTCTCTATTAAAATTAGAACAAATGTTAAATAATGTTTCAAAAGTATATTGACGATCTTGTTTGTTCCTCTAGCATATAGAATAAAGCTTGCACAAATTTATTGTGTGTAATTCGACTTCATTATTGTTTTTTATGTATCATGTTTGTCCCTTTAGCTCTTACGGTATAGCTAATATAAAAATTGTATTTGTATATCAAAGTTTCATTATTATTTTTTATTTCTTATCTAGCCTTTAATATTTGTTTTAAGTTATTTGATATAGTTTATCGATTTTTAGCTCTTCAATTTAATAAGGTGTTTATGATATCATTTACTTGATTAACCAAACATTTTTTTTCGTTTTATTTTCATCGGTTTAATGATGTAACACCCTAAATTTTAACATGAGCGTCATTTTTTTAATAAACGAACTCACGGAGAAAAAGGAATAATAATCTTCATTTGTCAAAATAAATCAGCATGAGTGATTTTAAAAGGTGAGCCTAGTCTCTTGATGGTTTTAAAAAAAACAAGAATAAAATAACTATAAACATCAATACAAACATATAACATTATGCATATGCAATGTACTACAACTTGAATAATACACATCGAATATAAAAGAAGGCACATGGATTCGTTATTTGATTAAACATAAGGAAAATTGGTTTAAGCCAGTCAAGTACTATACAAACAAGTCAAAAATACATATTCCAAAAAAGAAGCCTATGCTCTTAGTCAAATATACATGTTGTGATTGTGTTTGTTGTGTTAGCTTCATTTTGTTAAAACAATATGTTCTAACAAGATGTAGTACCAGATGTCCTAGACATGTACATTTGAACTTAAGGAGTTATGATGTAATTCGCATTCCTTGGAGTTATGTATTTTCTGGTAATTTTCCAGAAGCTTTAGTTATGTTACTCGTGCTCTAAGAGGGTGTGTTTTTAGAAGTAATCCTGATGTCGGTTTAAGTTGCCGTGTGTTTGAATTTATTTTCAAGAATGATTTGCTTCAAATACATAGTGTGCTTCCAAAAGATTTGTTCCAAATATATAGAAGATTTGATGCAAATATATTTGTAGATGGAAGATTTGATGCAAATATATTTTTATGCCGTATGTTTCTAGAAAGAAAATTTGAAGCAAATATATTTTTCTGTATCTAGAAGATTGGTGCCGAAAATATAATAGATTTGGTTAAAATACATTTTATACTTCCAGAAGATTGTTGCTGAAAATATAATTATGGAACATTGAATTGTTTAGCCCGTTGAAACTCTCATGCAAAACAATCGCTATATATGGATGACTCTACCTAATAACATAAGTGAACCCGTCATTTTAGAATTGAGTTTTAGGGTTCCGTTGTTTTCTAATATTTGTGTTTTACTGTATACCACTACAATGCTTCAAGCAAGAGTCGATTTGTCTTTTGGAGTTGTTCTCCTATTTAATTGTAACTGTGATTGAGTTAGTCACAGGGCATAGTGTTAGAGAGAAAGTGAGAGTTTACACTTTAACAGGATTGGCGTTTGATAGACTGTGGACCGATTCAGGTCGACATTATGAAGAACAAACGTCTATACCTTAACATTCTTGACGCTCGGTGGACTGTGGACTGGTATGGAGGACCATACCACGTGGACTCTCCTATACATTGACTATTCAGTATGTACAACTCAGCATGATCGTTCAGGTCACGTGAGCTCTACCTTCTTAGCTCAGTTGGTCATTCATGTCACATAAGCACCATCTGCTTAGCTCAGTTTGAATGTTCATGTCATGTGATTTGTACCATCAACGTCACTGACTCTCTCTTAATTCGTTGTCCAAGCAGCGTTGTGGTCCTCCCCTCGATTGTATCTCGTAACATGCCACATGTCATGAACATACAGTGATGTAAGTTGCGTACCCTTGGCTCCATGTGCCTTGTACGGACGAACAGTGCAAGGAAACTTGATCAGCTGCACGTGCATGGTACATATTGAAGGTGATAAAAACACAAGAAGGGGAGTTGAATTGTGTTGTCTTTTTCTTCGATTTCTTTTAAACTGAAATCACTGTTCAGAACCTGATAGAGTTCAGCTTCTGAAGTGATGCTCAGAATCTAAACGTAGCGGATAAAAACATATATATATATATATGTATATATATATATATATATATAGAGAGAGAGAGAGAGAGAGAGAGAGAGAGAGAGAGAGAAAGAGAAGAAAGACACAAAGCAATTATACAACTTCCTTCCACAAACCGGAAGTAGTCCTGTCCCCCTAGCACTTCAAAGGAGAATTCACTAAAATCAATATCTGATTACACTTGCTCAAACACTAAAGTAAGAGACCTCAAACTATGCTCAAGCACAACTGCAAGAGATTTCCTATGCTTAAGCACAACTGCAAGAGACTTCCTATGCTCAAGCACAACTGCAAGAGACTTCTATTCAAACAGAATTACAAAGAAAATTGTTTGAGGTTGAACACTTGATATACAATCAGTGGTGTTCACAATACAATTCAGATACAGACTCTTAAGACTCTAGAATTTCTAAGATATGAAAGTTGTTAAGAAATTCTAAGTGAACTTTAATGTGAAACAATTTCAGCAGAGGTTTGGCACTTTGTAAAATTGATGTGAGAGTCTTGCAATTCTTCACTCCTTTATATAGAGGTGTGAAAGAGATGTTGTTGATTGCCAGCACATCAAAAAGAGTCATTTGAGGCTTGATCAAATCACCAATGATTTGTTGCCTGATTTGGTTATTGTCCTATGAAGGAACAATTTTCAAATCATTTCCTTGTTTGGTTGATCACTAGCGTAGTCACAGCTGTTGTTCTTGTAATATTGCAGACATAAAACAGAGTAGTGAAGAAGGTGGTTGTACAATTGTACTATTGTCCTTTTACAATTTTCTTCAAGGGATAAGCATCCAATGCCTTCAAATTTCTCTGAATTAGCCGTTGCATCAGGCTTTTATTCTTCTGCGATGATATATGTGATCAAACCAACTTTTGATAAACTTGAAACTTCCAGTCTTCCAGCTTCTGATGATCTTTAGAATCTCTGATGACGTCAACTTCTGATTGGCAGCTTCTGATGAAAGTGCTTCTGATGACGTCATCTTCAGAACCTCTTGTCTTCAGATCCTCTAGTCTTCAGAACCTCTATTCTTCAGATGCTTCCTTGCAACATAAGCTTCCATTTGTAGATTCCATTGCTCTTGTTTGTTCTTTAGAACCTATGCTTGGATTTAAGAGACACTAAATTTTTGTCTATAGTTCTGCACACTTGAACAAATATTATCATATCCAATTGACAATTTTTAATACCTTGTTATCATCAAAACTTAAAGGGTAATGTTAAACACATTTTGTTCCAACAATCTCCCCCTTTTTTGATGATGACAAACACTGTATTTAAAAATATTGAATTGTTGTTAATCTAATTAACAAGTTGACTTTTTTTAGGGTCTTAGGTTTGTAAGCTCCCCCTAAGTCTAATAGTCCTTTACGGCGAGGTTTGTAAGCTCCCCCTAAGTTCTATACAAGTTAATTAAATTCATTTTTGAAGCGCAATAACACTCAGAATAATATCACATTAAATGAATATACTAAAAGATGAGAAGTAGGTTCTCTTAATTCAATTAATTTAAAATTAAATTAATTTAAAATTAATGGGGGCTCAGAGCCTTTAAATACTACATCTACTCCCCCTTTTGTCATCAACAAAAAGATAAAATAAGACAAGAACAAATTAAGAGAAACATGTGAGAAAATAATAATAGACAGCATGAGAGTAAACAGTGTTCATAGGCATATAAGTTAGAAGCAATATTAACTAAAAACAAGTGTACAGAAACATAAAGTAAACAAGCAATAATAATGTGTGCATTCTAAGGTTTGGCTTGTTTCTTCATCATTTCCATCAATTCCAGCATCATGCTATTTGACTTCTCTGATTGCTTCTCCATAGCTTCCTTTAGATCACTATAATTCTTCACAAGTGCTTCTTCTCTGATCTTTGCTTCCTTTTGCTGAGCAGTCATCTTCCTTTGAAGTTCAGCACACAACATCCTTTGCTCAAGAAGTTCTTTCTTCAGTTGCTTGTTACTCTTCTCCAGTTCAGAATCATGCTTCGGTTTCTCAAGAATTGGAGCATCAGCTTGAATCTTCAGCTTAGTTAACCAGGTGAAATCAGGATTCCCAGAGTGCACACTTGAAGTGATTCCTGTTATCATGAACTTCCTCCATATTCTTGACAACTTTTGAAAGCCATTCCTTGAGAGATTTCAGAGCTTGATCATGTGCTTCAAAAGATGATTTCTGAAGTTCACACATTACATGGTCAACTCTTTCTCTAAGACAGGTCCATTCATTCACATAATTTTTCTTGTGAACCAGATTGTTCCTTGTCTTCACTAACCTGTTCAGATCCTTGAAAATATTCTCACATACCTCTTTTAATATAGTATAATCTAGTAAAAGGGTAGGTGGTGAGGTGACAGTTGTGGTTAGGATTTGTGGACAAGTTTGGTTGGAAGAACATGGCAAAACTGAGGATAAGGCTTCAGCAACAGCAGTGAGGTCAGATGTTACAAGAGATGGTTCATTGATAGGTTCCAGAACGAAAGGAGAAGATGAGCTTAAAGGTGGATTTAGAAATCCAAATCTAAACCATTGAGAAGCTTGCTCATCTTCATCATCAGAATCTGATGTAATCATACATACAAGTCCTGTACTTTGACTATCAATAGTAGCTTCTGATGGTAAAGCTACGTTAAAGGGTTGCACAACAAGTGTTGGTGCTTCTGATGAGAAAGAAGGATTATTAGAAGCAAGTGTTTCAAAGGATGAGGTTTTCATGTTGGCTAGATTTCTTAATGCAATACCAAAATATATATTAGAGTGCGTTGCATTAAGATGGTATGGTTTAACATTAGGATGTATGTTGAGTTCAAAACAGGTATTGATGGTTGTTTCTGAAACAACTTCATTAGAAGCTATTTTAGAGGGTATTTCAAAATTAGGTTCAAAACCAGGTAATTCACCTTGATAGTGATTAGAAAGTTCTTTAAGGATAGAAGCATCACTATTTTGGGTTGATGGTTGAGGTTTGGGTGATGAAGTTGATGCAGGGATGTCAGATTCAGTTACAACCGGCACACTTTCAACTTCTGCATCAGCAGGAATAGTCTGAAGTGGTTGTATGTAAGGTGGTTGGAAAGGGTGATCAAGAGGTAGTTTTTGACAAACATTTATCCTCATTTGAGATAATTCACCAATTCTTCTCTGAACATCTGGATAAACAGGCACAAAGGGTTCAACAACATCAGGCTTTTTCTGGTGCTTGGTAAATGATGATGGGGCTAAAGAGTTCAGTAGATTTTTATAGACTCTATTCAGAGGAATATTATCTATATTATTATAAGAGTTTGAGGTTGAGGTTGTACTAGACTCTATTTCTATTACATTAGAGATATTATGAGAATCAGAGTTACCTCTAGCAGATTCTGAAGCAGCAGCTTCTGAACAACTAGCTTCCTCCCTCTGAACTTCTTCAGCAGTTTCCAGCAATTCATCAGCTACTACCAGCTCTTGCAAGTCTCCAGCTAGCTCAACTAACTTTTGAGCAGCTTCTGAAGTAGAATCTTTCAAAAAATGTTCAGCAGACACTTCTATTTCCTTTGCAATCTCAAGAGCTCGCTGTAGAGCAGCAGCACCAACAACCTTCTTCTTCCTGACTTATCTTGTTACCAAATAAGTTGCAGTCTCAACTTCAGTATCTTCCTCCATTACATATGGTGAGAATTTCATCTTCCTGATATTATGCTTCCTTTTCTTCTTAGGAATGGTAGGCTGAGGAGGTGTGGATTGTGCAGATCCAACTGAAGATCCTCCTCTGGTGTTTAGAATCTTGGCAGGTTCTAAATCAACTGCTTCTTTTGAATAGTTGGCATAGCAGATCCAACTACTTGATCTTTACTTGCAGCTTTTTCTTTCTTAGCCTTCTTAGGCTCTAGATTAGAAGCTTCTTCTTCTTCAGCAGCTTCTGAAGTAACTTTCTTCTTTGATTTCCTTTTCTTGGAAGCAATTGGTAGAGTACCACCATACATGGTATCTGGGATGTCATTGTACTTGATGATTTCACCAGTAGCCTTCCAGTGATCATATACAAATGCAGCACGTACTTCAGGAGGATCTTGTTTGCAAATAGAAGGGAAATCATCCATTAGATTTGATAAGATGTTTGACTCCTTCAGATCAGTCTCCATCTTGACAACTTCTTTTACTAGGTACATGTGCTTCAAAGTGGTGCCATTTATGTACTTGTCAACCACTGTGCCCAGTTGGTCATCATCTACTGCTTTGGACAGTTTGAGAGCTTGCAAAATGCCTCCTTGATGAAAGATTTCAGACATCAATCTTCCATAGGGAATAAAGCTCCTGCTTTTGTCCTGACTTTCCCTCAGTGCCCATAGCATGTGATGAAATGTGTATTTAGGCAGGTTAACCTTCTCAAAGGTTACCAAGAAGTGCAAGAACACCTTGTGTTCTAGTGATAGCTGATCTACCCCTCCACCTTTGGGTAGAAAACACTCTTGCATCAGCTTCTGAAGAACCTTGCGTTCTTTCTGCATATCCTTGTACTTACCTTTAGGATTTCCATTGAACAGAGAGTCCTTAACAGTCACTTTCCAAAGACTTGTCTTGCTATTCAGATTCTCCTTGTATGATCCTTCAGCCTTTCTTCTACAAGCTTTTCCAATCACTTCTTCAGTAATGATGACTGGAATCCCCATTATGTTAGGGCGTATTTCTGTTTTAGTATATGGTTTCAAACCCAGTTGCTTCTAGTCTTACCTTCAAGACTTGGATCAATCAGAACCATCTGATCCTCTTCAGCTTTAACAACATATTTGTCGTAGATTTCCGCTCTAACCCAGAAATACTTGACCAGATTCTCATAAGTTGGACCATCCAGCATGGTGAAGTTTCCTGATAAATTTTGAAATCTTAAGAAGCTTGAGAGATCACATTCATCACGACTCGGTGAAACGAAGTCCATTGGATTTTCTACTTGTACTGTTAATTGTCCTTCTTTCAGTTTCATCGTTCTTCCTTTGATTTGAAGGGATTCTCCAGTATTCAGTTGCATGGAAGTACCTTGACTAGAACTAGAGGATGTCATGAAGTTTGATGAAGGTTTAAGGGTTCTAAGCTTTTGATTTTGAAAAGATGAGAAAATTTTAGAGAATCGGTATAAAATCAGAAAGTGTTGGTAGTGAAGTGAAAAGTGTGTGTTTTTATCTAAGTGTTTTTAGTAAAAATATTTGCAATTCAAAATGGGACAAACAAACATAACATTAATGACATAGGGGGCGCGAGATGGTACTCCAAAGCATAAAATCATCATTGCCCTCTTACGTTATTAACCAATACACTTAAGCCACGTTAGAATTTTTCAGAGTAACTGCTAAGTAAGTGGGACAGGTGTTACCAAAGAGTAACTACCAACGTTTCCACTAACACTACTATTCATAAGCAAAGAGTCCAGATTCTGGAGTTCAGATGTTGTTGTCATCAGAAGCATATTTTCCTCAGAACCTCAGTGAAGAGCTTCTGATGGACTATAGCTTCTGAACAATAATAGAACCTAAATTCTTATTCAGAGGCAAGCATTTTAGTCAAACACAAAATGCATGTTCGAATTTTTCTTTATAAAATCAAATCTTTCAACATTTAAAGGCTTACATAATATATCAGCCCATTGATGTTCAGTATCAATGAATTGTATATCCAGGATTCCTTTTTAAACATAATCTCTGATAAAATGGTGTTTGATTTCAATATGCTTGGCTCTAGAATGTAGAATTGGATTTTTTGATAAGCAAATAGCAGCACTATTATCACAATAAATGGGAATACTGTTAGCATTAATCTGATCATCTTCCAACTGATGTTTCATCCAAAGTATTTGTGTACAACAACTTGCAACTGAGATGTATTTTGCTTCTGTTGTAGACATAGCCAAGAACCAATCTTGCTTCTGATGTATTCTGCTTCTATCCTAAAGATAAATCCTGGTCAGTCTTACGTCATCAAGCCAAGAACCATGAATGTGATTAAAGAGACCCTGGAAGTTCAAGTTGAATCTCTAGTGGATTTGGAGCACTTCATAGACATGGTATTGATGTTCATACACAGATTTTGTGTCAAGGTATGAATGAATGTTTCAGTATGTTGAATGGACCAACAAATCAGGAGCTGGTAAGAGACTTATGGGTTAGGGCTGAGGTTTATGACAAGGAAGAAGCAAAGTATGAAGAAGTTCAAGCAGTAAACAACAATCCGTCTTTGGTGGGAAAGACGAGAGAAGAAATGGGTCTGAAACCATACACTGGTATGGAAATCAGATCAGCAATGATGGGAATCCCAATTAGCATCACAAAGGAGGTGATTTCAAGGGCCTGCATAGCGGCCAATGAAGGAAAATTTCAGTGGAACATAAACAAGAAATCTGATTAGGCAGAGATATGCAACTTTTTCTTCTTCAAAGGAAGACCTTCAAATAAACTAGTGGATATGCACAAAGACCACATAGTGCTTCTGAAGCTAATCACATACTGTCTGCTTCAAAAGGGTGGAGGATCTGACACCTTGTCTTTGGACCACAAGGTGCTTTTGTACTTTCTGGCTAATATGGAGAAGATCAACTTCCTAAAGTACGTGATGTACCACATGAGCTGGGCCATCAAGGAGAGCCAAACAAAACAAAGAAGACAAGTTCCCTAAGGAAGACTTCTTTCTGAGATCCTCTATCAGGGAGGACTTTTAGAGATCTTGAGTGGCACTGGGGTAGTTTCTGATAAGCAATTACGCACAGTTACTGGGAGAATAATCAATGGCAAGACTATCCAGTACATGAAGATCGTAAAGAAATATGAGCCTCATGAGGAGGACATGAAGGAGTCATTAGTTCAATCATACCTAATGATGGATTTCCCCCCAATATCCAAAGAAGATAATACAGAGGTTCTTGCTAGATTCGTAGTGGAACACTTCCAAGAGACTAGAAAGATCATCAATTACAGCTCAATTCCTGAGACTGCAAGAGGTGCTCCTCTGAAGGTCAAAGGAAAAAGGAGCAAACCGGTCAATGAGGAAGAAGAAGATGAGCCAGTACCTGCTCCCAAGAAATCCAAAGTCACCAAGTCAGCTGTTCCTGCTCTGCCAGGAATGACTATTAGTGGTCCTAAGCTGGAACCAAAGATCCCCAAGAGGAAAAGAGGTAAAGGTGAAAGGAGTCTTAAGAAGATGAAGAAAGAAGCTAGTAAGTTATTTGATGAAGAAGACAAAGCAGAAGAAGAGAGTCTGCAGAAGAAGAAGAAAATAGAATATGTTCCTGTTGTTAAAGAGATAACGCAGAAGATAGGTACTTCAATATCTATTGTCACTGATCAACACGCTCCTGCAAAAGCGTTAGCTGTTGAAGTGGTTACAGCAGAGATCAAGGAACAGGCGGTGAAGGAAGCAACTGAGATGCTAGTGAAAGCTCCTAAACAGAAAGACTCTAAAGTGTCTACAGAAGCTGGTGCTTCAGGACCTCAGGAAGCTACTGAAGCTGGCCCCTCAGTACCAACTATTCCAAAAGCTTGCACATCAGGTAACTCTCATAATGAAGCTTTTATGTACTCAAACTTGGATTCATTTTCATCATCCCAAACTTAAACTGACTCAGATAACATGCCTCTGAGTAAAGTCGTCCCTACACTCCGTAAAAAGACCCCCTCACCAATCAAACCAATCTCATCATATGACCTTCTTGACCCAGAAATCATGGCATATGTTGATGCTGCCATAAAAACAACCATCCAAAATACCATCACTATTTCTCAAAAACTCCCTCCTGACCATCCATACCAACCAGATTTTCTTAAAACACTTCAGGTGATTCAGTCTACTGAAGAACCTGAAGAACCTACCTTATCTCAACAACCATCAACCAATCCAGAACCCACAAAAATAAGTTCTCTAGAAGCTTTACATTCCTTAAAAAGACATCGAGGAGGAGAACTACCTATCACCCCCATCAAATCCAAAGCTCAGACTCAAGGTTCTTCAGAACCTGAAATCGTTGAGTCAGAACCTGTTGTCAACATTGACTCAGATTCTGAGCCTGAGCAACAACAACAACAACAAACTACTCAATCAGAAACTCTCACTCTCATCCATACTCAAAAAGACCAACTCTCTTCATCTCAATCAATCCAACCTCAACAAAACCATCATGAACTCTTAAAGCCAAAGTACATAGAGGACTTCTTTGTGAAGATGTGCAGGAAGGTCAATGGACTTGTCAATCTGAAGAGTGTTCCTATTCTGACAGTCAGCTATGAAGATCAGTTCTCAGATGCTATGAAGGAAATAGCTGATTTTCTGTCGACTATCAAAGATGTTTGTACAAAAGAGCAAGCAGAGGTACTTGCAAAGCATATGGAATAGCTACGCATAACAGAAGAACAATCTCAAGGGGAGATTCTTATGCTAGCAAATGAACATGTCTACTCTGAGTTAGAGTACAAGTCAAGGGAATCACAAGTCATTGAGAAGCTGAAGCAGAAGCCTCTATCTGTACAAGAGGAAACAAGGTTAAAACAAGAAGCTCATCTTAAGAGGACAGAAGCTCTTGAGGAAATTGTTAAGAAGCAGGCTGAGGATCTGCTGATATATCTCTTGATTCTGGTTATTTGCTTCAGATTGTTTTTTTTAAACTCTTGTGTTTTTAAACTAAGTTTTTCTTATTATTGTATTTTAAGTTGACTCTGTTACGTTTTTAACTCTGAATCTTCTCATCTCTTCTCGTTTACTTTAAAAATCTTTTTTAAAACTCTGATACCTTTTTGTTAATGACAAAAGGGGGAGTAATTGAAGTATTTTAAGTCTAGTAAAGGGAAGTTAGCAATAGATAACAACGTTAGATTCTGAGCCCTCAAGTAAATTAAATTTTCACAATTTAATTTAAGAGAATCTTTTCTCATCTCAACTCTTTTAAGTTCGTGTGAGATTTGATTCTGAAGTTATATTTAAAAATGAATTTAATTAACCTGGATAGGACTTAGGGGAGCTTACAAACCTCACCTTAAAGACTATCAGACTCAGGGGGAGTCAGAGCTTACAAACCTCAGACTCTGAGCTTACAAACCCCAGACCCTTTAGTCAACTCGTTAATTAGATTAACAACAATTAACCTTTTAAATACTTATGTTTGTCATCATCAAAAAGGGGGAGATTGTTGGAACAAAGAGTGTTTAACAATACCACTTTTAGTTTTGATGATATCAAGGTATTAAAAATTGTCAATTCGATATGCTAATATTTGTTTAAGTATGCAGGTTCATGGTCAAAGATTTTAATCTTAGAAAGTATCCCGTAAAGACAAAGGAAGAGCAAAATCCTAAAGAAGCTTGTTGCAAGTGATTCTGAAGACTTAGAGAGCCTGAAGAATCATCTAAAGCTTTTTCGAGAGGTTCTGAAGACCTAGAGAGTCTGAAGAAGCCGTTTCGAAAAAGTACAAGATTCGGAGAGTCTGAAGAAGCTGTTTCGAAGAAGTACGAAACAAGAGGTTCTGAAGACTCAGAGAATCTGAAGAATGAAGAGAGTCTAAAGGAGCTGAAGAGAGTCTGAAGCCCAACAGAGTCTAAAAGTTCTACAGAGAGTATGAAGATTGCAACTCAAGAATTCTTTTGTATGAATCTCTGAAGGCATTTCGCTGCAAAAGAAACATTCACATGGAGTAACAGCTATCTTCAAGTCAACTTAAGCATGGGATGCTTGGCGACAAGGAATGCAGGAAAAGGACAGAGTACATTGTACGAACCCTGTTTCCACTACTCCACTACCTTGTACTATTGGCAGCTGTGTCTACTGGTATTATCGCTTCAAGTGGAATGGAATTCAAAATCTGTATTGAAGGACGATTACCATATCAACAATATTTGATCAAGCTTCTAGATAACTCTGTGATGTGATGGCTTTTCTCAACTTCTCTCTACAACGTCTATATAAAGGAGTGAAGACTTGGAAAATTGGTTACTGACTCTACAACTGAAATACTGAGCTATTACACTATTTTGTTATTCTCCCTGAGTCAAGCAAAACACATCAACAACTTAGTGAATTCTTACAAACTTGTTCATCCTAGAATTTCTAAGTGTCACAGAAAACAGAGTCTTATTGTTTTGTTATTGGAACACCACTTATTGTATATCAAGTGTTCAAACTCTTATTCAATATTCTGTAAATTGTGTTAGAAGTCTCTTGCCTGCGTGCTTGAGCGTTTGAAGTCTCTTGGGTGTGTCCTTGAGCATAGAAGTCTCTTGCTTGTGTGCTTGAGCATTTGAAAGTCTCTTGCCGTGTACTTGAGCAACTTGTAATTTGTTATTACATTTTAGTGAACTCTCCTTGGAAGTGCAAGGGGGATAAGACTACTTCCGGTTTGTGGAAGGAACCTGTATAATTGTTTGTGTTCTCTCTTTCCCTTATCTCTTTACTTTATTCCGCTGCAAACAGACTTTGAACTCTTATCAGAACCTGAACTCTATCAAACTCTGATTAAGAAAATAGAATCAATCTTTTTATGAGACGCAAAAAAGTTAACACAATTAAACCCCCCTTCTTGTGTTTTTCTCACCTTCACATCATATGCTTCTTAGGAATTTAACCCAAGTTCATCTTCTATAATTATCAACAATGACTAATCCATATAAAGATGCAGTGTTAATTGGACCAAATAAATCAATATGAAGTAATTCTAAGGGTCTGGAGGTTGAGACAATGTCTTTTGTTTTAAAAAATTATTTCACAATCTTCCTTTTCTGGCATGCACCACAGAGTGCATCTAAATGATAATCAATGTTTGGTAGGCCTCATACCAATTGCAACTTACTAAGCTTTGAGATTAATCTCTAGTTAGCATGTTCCAACCTTCTGGGCCACACCCATTTCTTATCATTCATAGATAGAAGGCAAACTACCTTCTGAACAACCAGTTCAGAGAAGTTAATTTTATAGACATTATCTACTCTCTTTTCCTTGAATGTTATGGAGTTGTCATTCTTGTTAACTACTGTGCAGTTGGTCTTATCAAACAATACATCATAACCATTATCACAGAACTGGCTGATACTGAGCAGGTTATGTTTAAGACCATCTACCAACCACACACAATTAATAGAGATAGAGGAGTTACCAATAGTTCATGTACCAATGATTTTGCTAGCTTGGTTGCCTCCAAACTTCAAATTTCCTCCATCTTTCATTGTGAGAGTAAGGAACATAGACTTCTCTCCTGTCATATGTCTTGAGCAACCTGCAGTATTGACAATTTCAGATTTAGGTACCCATATCTTTATGGGTCCTTTGAGGTTAGTACTAGAGGTTTTACTCTTCCTTATTTGCACCTTCTGCTGCAAGTTTAATGGCTTCTGATCTTTCAATACCTTGGGTTTAATCCCTTTTGGTTTTTATTTTTCAGAAGCATCAGCTGTTTCATTCCTCTGAAACTTAGACATTAAGATACCAGACTCTGAGTTCATCAAACTCTTGGGAAATGGTTCTGATCTCTTTAGAATCTTAATATTTGGAGTCTTAGAGTCAGAGTTAATCATTACCTTAGGCTTAGAGTTCTTTGACTTTGAGATACTCTTAGTCTTAGAACTGGAAGCTTCTGGTTCTAACTGATCAACAGCTTTAGACATTACACCTTCAGGTAGAAAGAAGGTTTTCAATCCTTCCTTTATGCATTCACAACATGCTTTGAGACTGATCTCATTAGGTTTCCCTTATGAGAATCCAATTCCCTTTCCATTGTTCTTGTAAATGCCATAAATCATAAAAGCTATTTTGCTTCTGTCAATACCAGATATAATAAAATCTTCAAGAGCAATTTCATGTTTACTTAAAGATTTTCCATCACATTTTTCTTGTAGCTTCTGACAAAGATACTTGAGCTTTTCTTCATAAGTTTTACAAATGAAGTCAAAACCTCTAAGTTCTTCCTCCGAAGCTTTTAGATCCAGAAGAGTTGATTCTTGTTGGTTTAATAACTCAACATATTTTCCTTTTAAATCTTTCAACTCACCGGTTCTATGTTCAAAATGTGTGAGAAGCTATTTAAGAGACTCAATAAGTTCTTCTTTGGGAATTTTAGAATATACCTCATTTTCATCATCAGAATCTTATTCTGATTTAGCTTCTGAAGTTATTGTGGTAACTAACCTAACACCAGCATCGACTTCATTCTCAGCATCATCTTTATCAGTCCCAGATTCATTGTCTAAATCTTCCCAGGGGGCCATTAAACTCTGCTTGATCTGCTTTCTAAACTTGCTTGACTTGAAGTTTGGTTTCTTGGACTCCTCCTTTGATTTCTCCTTCTGGAGATCATGGCAATCAACAATAAAGTGACCAGACTTCTTACAGTTGAAGCATCCCTTCTGATATTCCTTCTTGAAACCTTTGTAACTGTCTCTTCTGCTCAAAAACTTCTTGTTCTTCTTAGCTAGATACTAAAGCTTGTTGGAAAGCATATCCATCTTCTCAGCAGGGTCTTCATCAGAATCTCCATCAGGGGATTCAACTTCAGACTCAATAACTTTAAGAGCTTTTGACGACTTTCCTTTAGATGGAAGAGCAATTGATTTTGTCTTCTAGACAAATTCATGTTCATTGCGACTAATCTCATGAACCTTGAGAGAGCTCATAAGATCTTCAAAACTTAAAGTGTTTAAATCTTTAGCTTCCTCAATAACAGTAACTTTAGGTCTCCATCTAGCAGGTAAGCTTCTGAAGATTTTGTTCACATGATCAGAAGCTACATAGCTTTTCTTCAATATTTGAAGTCTAGAGACAAGGGTTTGAAATCTTGAGTACATTTCCTCAATACTTTCATCATCCTTCATCTTGAACAACTCATATTGATGAACAAGCATATTAGCATTTATTTCTCTAACCTTCTGTCTGCCTTCATAGTTTGCACATAGTGAAGCAAACATTTCCTTTGCAGTAGATTTATCACTCATTTTCATGTAATCTGTGTGAGGTATAGAAGCAACAAGGATTCCTCTGATCTTGTGATGTTTCTTGTAAAGCTTCTTCTGAGCAGGGGTTTGTTTCTTTCTATCAATAGAAGATGCATCTTCATCAAGTACCAAGTCATTAACTCCATCTTCAAGTATATCCCATAGTTCATCATCCAAACTCATGATGTGACTATACATGTTAGTTTTCCACCATGAAAACTCTTCAGGTTTTCCATTGAATTTTAGGGCTTTTCCAGAGTCGGACTTCATATCATCTGAAGTACCATAGTCATAGTGAACAACATTGTTCTTGTTTCAAGCACTAGAGCTTTCACCAGACATGTTTTTCTCAGAACTTTTTCTGTTACACTGTTAAGTGCTACACAACAGAACCAAGGCTCTAGATACCAATTGAAGGTGAGAAAAACACAAGAAGGGGGAGTTGAATTGTGTCGGCTTTTTCTTCAATTTCTCCTAAAATGAAATCACTGTTCATAACATGTTAGAGTTCAGCTTCTGAAGTGATGCTCAGAATCTAAATGCAGCGGATAAAAACACACACACACACACACACACACACAGAGAGAGAGAGAGAGAGAGAGAGAAGAAATACACAAAGCAATTATACAGGTTCCTTCCATAAACCAGAAGTTTTCCTGTCCCCCTTGCACTTCCAAGGAGATTTCATTAAAATCAATATCTGATTACACTTGCTTAAACACTAAAGTAAGAGACTTCAAACAACTCAAGCACAACTACAAGAGATTTCTTATGCTCAAGCACAACTGCAAGAGACTTCCTATGCTCAAGCACAACTGCAAGAGACTTCTATTCAAACATAATTACTAAGAAAATTGTTTGAGGTTGAACACTTGATATACAATCAGTGGTGTTCACAATACAATTCAGATACAGACTCTTAAGACTCTAGAATTTCTAAGATATGAAAGTTGTTAAGAAATTCTAAGTGAACTTTGTTGCGAAAAAATTTCAGCAGAGGTTTGGCACTTTGTAAAATTGTTGTGAGAGTGTTACAATTCTTCATGTCTTCACTCCTTTATATAGAGGTGTGAAAGAGACGTTGTTGATTGTCAGCACATCAAAAAGAGTCGTTTGAGGCTTGATCAAATCACCAATGATTTGTTGTCTGATTTGGTTATTGTCCTATGAAGGAACAATTTTCAAATCATTTCCTTGTTTGGTTGATCACTAGCGTAGTCACAGCTGTTGTTTTTGTTCTATTGCAGACATAAAACAGAGTAGTCGAGAAGGTAGTTGTACAATTGTACTATTGCCCTTTTCCAACGTTCTTGAAGGGATAAGCATCCAATGCCTTCAAATTTCTCTGAATTAGTCGTTGCTTCAGGCTTTTATTCTTCTGCAATGATATATGTGATCAAAATAACTTTTGACAAACTTGAAACTTTCAGTCTTCCAGCTTCTGATGATCTTCAAAATCTCTGATGACATCAGCTTTTGATTGGTAGCTCTTGATGAGAGTGCTTCTGATGACGTCATCTTCAGAACCTCATGTCTTCAGATCCTCTAGTCTTCAGAACCTGTATTCTTCAGATGCTTCCTTGCAACATAAGCTTCCATTTGTAGATTCCATTGCTCTTATTTGTTCTTCAGAACCTATGCTTGAATTTAAGAGACACTAAATTTTTGTCTATGGTCCTGCACACTTGAACAAATATTAGCATATCCAATTGACAATTTTTAATACCTTGTTATCATCAAAGCTTAAAGGGTAATGTTATACACATTTTGTTCCAACACAAATGAGCTATATGGACCTCAGGGTTATCGGGTCTGGACATCCAAAGAAAGGCCCATTAGATCAAGAAAGTGAGGCCTATAAATGGAGATAACTAGAGAGCAGTGTGGGGATGGAAATTCATTATATATTGAGCATTGTATTTTTTATCTAAGTATTTTTCAGAGTGCTATTGGAATTCCACCTAGGAGAATTCACTGAGCAACTCACCTGTTGTAATTTACTAATGTTTACATACATGAAGATTGGCGCCCACCGTGGGGCCGCGGTAAAACTTTCCAACGACCTAGCTAATTTTTCAACACACCTATTACCATGGTAGGACGCAGACCAACCCGGACATCATCCGGATCCAAGCTGGAAGACGACGCCAATACTTAACTAGCTCATCTGCTCGAGGCAGTGCGAGAGCTTTAAGAGCAGAATATCGAGCAACAAAAATAAAACGATGGACATCAATTTCTACAAGCTGAAGCCCGAGCTCGGGAGGCCGAGCTGAAACAACAACTCGAAGATCAAGAGCGCAAGCTCAGACATCAGATGGAGTCCAGAGAGAGAGTCAAGGCTGCAGCCCGAGCTCTTAAGAAACAATATCATCGGAGCTAAGACTACCAAGTTGATGCCTAAAGTGTTCCAACCATTCTCAGCGATGATAGAAGCGATGGAAATCCCTTGTCATTTTCGGGAAACCACTATAGACTCATATGTTGGGATGAGTGACCCACATAGTCATGTCTCAACTTTCCAAATGCAGATGTTCATAAGTGGAGCTGATGATGTGTTAAGGTGCAAAAATTTTGCTGGCACCTTGAAGGGTGTAGCACATGAGTGGATAGTGGGGTTGCCTGCCAGACTAGTGACAAATTTTGAGGACCTGGCGATCCGCTTTGTGGCCCAATTTGCAGCAAATACTGAGAAGCCTTTCCTACTAGCAGATTTGTTTTATATCCGATAACGTTCCACAGAACCGTTGAAGAGATACCTAGCCTGGTTCAACAACACCACTCTCATGGTGACAGAGCCTAATGAAGATATCTTTGTTATGGCCTTTGAGAAGGGCCTGAACTATGGAACTTTTAGCAAAGCTTTAACTTCGCACAAGCCACACTCCATGAACGAGATTTTAATGAGGGCGGAGAATCATATCGAAGTCGAGGAGATCACACGAGAGAAGGGATCCAAGTAGATACGAAATAGAGACCGAGCTAACGAGGATCGAATTTAAGGAATGATGAAAATGCTAGGGGGATAGGGGTTGTTTAGAAATGCCTGAATGGATCGAGGAGGCCAAGTAGAGCAAGAAGTTCCTGCCAGAAGAAACCCATGGGAAAGAGCTTCACTCCTTTGAACAAAAGAAGAGCTCAAATACTCAAGGAGGTTATGAACACTTGAACAAATATTAGCATATCCAATTGACAATTTTTAATACCTTGTTATCATCAAAACTCAAAGGGTGATGTTAAACACATTTTGTTCCAACAATCTCCCTCTCTTTGATGATGACAAACACTATATTTTAAATGTTCAATTGTTGTTAATCTAATTAACAAGTTGACTAATTAGGGTATGAGGTTTGTAAGCTCCCCCTAAGTCTAATAGCCCATTAAGGTGAGGTTTGTAATCTCCCCCTAAGTTTTATACAAGTTAATTAAATTCATTTAAAAATGTAATAACACTCAGAATAATGTCACATGAAATTAATAAACTAAGAGATGAGAAGCAGGTTCTCCTAATTCAATTTTAATTCAAAATCAAATTAGTGGGGCTCAGAGCCTTTAAATACTATATCTACTCCCCCTTTTGTCATCAATCATAAAGCGAAAAAAAAAACAAAGAGACAAAAAAGAGAAGTGAGAAAAACATCATGAGATTATATTGTTCAGAGTTAATCAAAGCATATAACAGTTATTAGAAGCAAAATCAGATAAGGTAGAGAAACTATATTGTTCAGAAGAAATACTTAAAGTAAGACAAAAATGAATTAAAACATGCTAAAGTTGTGTGCAATCTAAGGCTTGGCTTGATTCTTCATCATTTCCATCATCTCTTGCATCATATCAGTCATCCTGTCTGTTTTCTTCTCCAATGCTTCCTTAAGATCATTGTAACTTTTGACAAGCTTTTCTTCTCTGGCCTTTGCTTCTTCATTCTGAGAAATCATCTTCCTTTCAAGATTGGCATACAACATCTTTTGCTCAAAGAGATCCTTTTCTAGCTTCTTGATTCTCTGCTCTTATTCAGAATCATTCTGCAACTTCTCAAGAATTGGACCTTCATCTTTGAGTTTCAGCTTAGTCAACCATTTGAAGTCTGGATTCTCATAATGCACACTTGATGTAATGATACCTGAAGCATCAAGGTAGATGGGTGTGTATGAGATATAGAGCTTGCTTCTCTCCTAATTTCTAGTATACTCAACTTCTTCCATGCTGGTAACAACATCCATAAACCAGTTCTTGAGAGTGTTCAGAGCCTGATTATGTGCTTCCAAAGATAGCTTATGGAGTTCACACATCACATAATCAACTCTCTCTCTAAGAGTCATTCACTCAGCAGCATAGTCCTCCTTGTGAACAAAGTTGCTTCTGGTTTGCACCAGTTTGTTTAAGTCCTTAAAAATGTTCTCACAAACCTCCTTTATTACAACAGAATCTAAAAGAAGGGTAGGTGGGGGTGAGACATTTGTAGTTAAGAGTTGAGGAATGGTTAGGGATGATGAGCAAGGTTCATCTGTGTTTGTAATAGCAACAAATTGGTTTAGATTAACAAATGTTTCAAAGGGTTAATCAATAACTGGAGAAGATGAGCTCAAGGATAAGTTCTCTTGCACAACTTGCTCATCTTCAGAATCCTCAGTTGTAATCATGTAGTCAGGTTCAGTTGAGTGTTCAGAAGAGCTTAGTGTAGCTTCTGAATAAGGTAAGGTTACACTAATTGGTTAAGGATCAATTGCAGCTTCTCAGACATAGGAAGGCAGAGCTACAATGATTGGAGATTCAACAAGAGTTTGGTCTTATGATACTGAGATGTCAGCATCAGAGTTAGATTTATTAGGTATAGGAGACTCATGTTGAATGTGGGTTAGAGAATCTGGTCTATATTCAAGTTGTTGTTGTTGGGGGGCTTTCTAAAACAACTTTTACAGAAGTTGTTTTAGAGGCATTTTATGAAGTGGCAACAAAACTAGGTAGTTCTCCTTTGTAATGATATGATAATTGATCAATTGCAAAGAGGGAAACCGAGCTATGGAGTTTATTGGCCTGCAGGAAACATCTTCGGGAAGCCTCAATGTTGTCGTGTAGGGTGGTGATGGTGTTATTGCCCGCATGGTACTTTATCTTCAAGTAGGCAGTTGAGCACGTGGCCCCAAGCTACGCTAGTGCGTTCCTCCCAATGATGCAGTTATAGAGGGAGGTGCAGTCGATCACCAGAAATGGGATCCTTATTGTTTTCGCCCCGTCCTCTTCTCTGAAGGTTACGAGGAGTTCCAAGTAACCCCACAGCTTGGTGGAAGATCCGTTGAAACCGTAGAGCTCGGTTAGGACGTAGGGGGAAAGGTTACTCTCCGTCAGTTGGAGTGCTTTGAACAGCCCCCCCAGATTTGGGTTGGACCAAGTGGTTGACGCATAGCGACTCTTCAAATTTCCTCTTCATTCTTCCAACGGAGAGGGTAGAAGTTCTGCCGATGATGACATTTGTGGTGGGGAAATGTTCCCATGAGCACGCATATGGAGTTACATCCATGTGCTCAGGGAATTCGTTAAGCTACTCGACTGCCATGGCGATGGCTGGGTTCTTCTCCTTCCCGTCGGTTATGAGTTCGACGACTTGTCTTTCTGGCTCAGATTTCTTGGTGAACTGCTTGAGTCGCCCTCTATGTATGAGAATTTTGATTTCATCCTTCAGATGGATGCAGTCGTCGGTCATGTGGCCATGGAATTTGTGGAATCAATAATATTTTGTCTTGTCGACTCCCTTCTTCTTCTGTGAATGAGCTTCCCTTAGTTCAGCTACACAGATCTCAGCTAAAATTTTCTCCCTGGGCATTGCCAAAAGAGTGTACTCTATGAAGCAACTGCAGCGTCCTTTACCTTCACGAGGGACTTTTATGTTCTTCCTTTTCTCGTGGAAGGGCTTTTTGGAGGTTTCAGCAGCAGGCTCTTCCTTCCTAGCTTTGTTTAGGTTGTCGGCGTAGACCTCCTCCTCATATCAGATTTAGGTCTTCACGATCGCGAGGAGATGGTTATAAGTCTCCAGACGATCGAGGCAGACAAACTTATTAACGTATGTGCCTTTGCACAGACCTCTGGTGATCAGGTACTATTTCATGTATTCATCAGCACCTCGCACCTAGACAACTTCTTTATTGCACCTCTCGATGTAGTCTCGGATAGGTTCGCTTATTCCTTGGACAATGGCTTCAAGGGACGCCACTGTTTTAGGTTGGGTCCTTGAAGCCGTGAAATGAGTGGTAAACTCGTGGCAGAGGTCACCCCATGTGTCTATGGAGTTTCTCTTTAAGTTTTTGAACCACGTCATAGCTCCCCGTCTTAATGTTGTGACGAAGAGCTTGCATTTGACCGATCCTCATACTTCTCGGTACGTGAGGACAACCTCTATGTTCTCGATGTACTTATCTGGGTCCAATGTCTCGACGTATTAGTCCATCAAGGGTGGGATTGGAGTATCTCGGATGCGGCGAGTGAAGGGGTCGTAAGTGTAACGACCACCTCGGGCACCTAGTTCATCGTCAGAGCTTGATGAAGAGGAGGAGGAGGACCAAGAGCATCTGCCTCGCCTTGGTGGGGATCTTCATGGGGGAGTCCGCCTTGGTAGGGAGCGTCTTGGTAACCTCATTTTGTTTGACCGCCGTCCGCGAATAGGAGATCTGACGTTGGGCGAGCGTCTGGGAGATCTGGATCGGCGGGGGCTCCTTCCCCTTCTGTTACGTGGTGGGGAAGGAGTGTCATGGACGCGGATCAGCTGACTTTTTGATTACTCAAGTTCAGTAATGTGTCGATCCTACTCCTCGGCCAACGTTATTAGACGTTTGACCGTGCGGAGTAGGAGAGTGATCTGTGAATCCGTGGAATTGTCATCCATTTCCTCAATCCATAGAGGGCTGAAGAGTGGTGGCTCATGCGCCTAAGCTGCTAGTTGAGCACTCGTTGGAGTGGTACCCCTTCGTGGGCTAGGAGCAGGAGATGGGGAATTTTCTTTTCTGTCGCGTTGAGAGCGTTGGATTTAGCTTTGGGGACGTGGTGCAGCACCGTTGACAGCCATGGTTTTATATGTGAAAGCTTTAGTTTTTTGTATGTAAAAACTGGGGAGAGCTTGTTATTTCCCACAGACGGCGCCACTGATCGTACCTGATCAGAAGGTGGCTGCTGGTGCTTGGTTGAAGGTGGTGGTTCACGATGGTTGAATGTACTTCCGGTGAGCGTTGGACCGAATGGGGGATGTGTACCTGCAGATACTCCGACGCTCAAGTCAGTAGAGGTTCAGAATGGGGGGGTTTGAGAGTGAGAGAGATTCTACCTTGGAGGCTGCGAGGAGGCTCCTATTTATAGAGGTGGGTGAATGCAGAGCCGTTGTAAGGCACACGTATGACCGGCGGTTACAAAATCAGTGGAGGTGTAACCGTCAGTAAGATATTTGCGAGAACGTGGGAAAAGAGACGTTACTGTTCGTTTGAACAAGTCTCAGTCGCTCCGAGCACCCCCCCCCCCCCCCCTTGTGGGAGAAGGGGTATGTTGCGAGTAAATCGCCTTATGCAGCATGTGGGCTTGTTGTGGTAATGGGCCTAAGCAGTTAAGCCCAGGTTTTTGACCGGACAAGAACATAAAGTATTTTCTTTTTTTTTTGAAGGGTCTACTAAAGTATTCTTATTAATTATAGTTAATATAGTAGTTAAGTTAGATGAAATTAAATAAATAAGGATATAATAAGGGAAAAATAATAAATGTTACATTATTATTCTAAAGTGATAATTATTTTTAGACATAAAAAAATGTTAATATACAATTATTTTGAGACAGGTGAAGTACTCCTATCCCACTCATCTTGCATTACAACAAAAATTGCGGTATGTGTTTTAGTTTTTAAAATAAAAAGAAAATGCTTGAACAAAAAAAATGAAAGTGGCAAGTAAAAGATGAAAGTTTAGTGTCAATACATGAGGGAAGAAAATCAAACAATAGAGAGAGTAATTATTATCCTTTGACATTAAGGTGTTCAATTTTTCGATTTAAAATGGTATATTTTTTGTTTAATAATAACGATGTTATCACTTAAGGTTAAATATGTTTTTAGTTTCTATAAAATTATGAATTTTTTTAAGTTTAGTCTCTCAAAATAATTTATTGAGTTTAAGTCTCTATTTACATATTATTGGGACTATTTTGAGGTCTAAAAATCTAACTTTTTGTAAAAAGTTTTCAAAATATGAATTATTCTACAAACTGCAATATTATAAAGGTTTGGAATTATCATTAAAATTTCACCGCCTTCGAGTAGGACACTATATTCCCTCACCCTAAATTTTCTTTACCAAGAAATTATCATTAAGAATTAAATTGAATCAGATTTGAAAGCTCATGATTTTGTAGGAACTAAAAACATATTTAACCTATTATTTTATTGATTTTGAATTTAAATATTTTTTATATAAATATTATGATAAACATTATTTGACCCCATACATTGAAATTTCTGGATCCGTCCCTGAGCATATAGTTTGATTTTTGTAAGAAAAGAAATCAATATGAGTGTAGTAATTTATTAATTACCATAAGATTTATATATGGTTATTTATATTTAAGAGAGCCAAGTATTGAATAATAAATAAGTAAATAAATAAAATACACTTGCACACACCTGCCATCTCCATGAGTTTATCACTTTCAGCCATTACCCAAAGTTTATATTGTCATAATCAAAATCAAACCAACATCAATTTATTACACTTCATTTTCTCCTCTCAATGATCACCCTCCCTCAATTTAATTAACCCTATTTCATCTAGAAAATGAAAGACAAGCAAAGCAATTTCCCCTATCGGTTTTACCCGTGAGTTGAGAGAGAGGAATGATGGGTAATTTATGGAATGGTTTAGGAAATACATAATGAAGGTCAAGATGGAAGTAAGAGGGCTATGGCCTATGGGAGCTCAAGACTGTACATGGCTGCAAATTTGATTTCCTCTTTCAATTGGTTTGTTTTTTTTTTCAAACTCTAAATGGTTAAATGTTGCTGCTTTAAGTTGAAAGGGATAACATTCATTCTGTGGAATTATTGTCATGGCCTCATGGGCCTCTTTGAGGTAAAATCTATAATTCATAAAGTTTTAGGACTTACTTGATCTATGAAAAAGTAGTGGTATTTGAACAAAGTAGTAGCTAAATGTTGGGGAGGAACATAAAAGAAAGGACCTAATATGGAAGAGGAGAGAAGAAAAAAAATGGAAAAGTTTAGAGGGAGACGAGAGGTACCAGTGTAAGAAGCTTAATGAATTACTATTTGAGGTAATGAACTCTCTTCTCTTCTCTTTGTTCATTGAAATTTTAATGTATTACTATTTGAAATTTTAATCTATTACTATTTTAATCTCTTCTCTTCTCTTCTCTTTGTTCAAAATTGTTAACACAATCCTGGGAACACATGAACAAAAAAGTTTTCACATTCCAGCTAGATTCCCATGGATGAGTTTTAGCACTGAAGTGATAGCAAGAATTTCATCCACCTTTCCATCTAGAGGAGCATCTTATACATGGTCTAATGGCATGAGGAGCTGACACAACACTCAAAAAACGGATTGATAGAGTGATTTGCAACTATGATTGCATCAACTCCTGTACCTCCGTGACATGCTCAACACTCACCAAGTTAAGGTCGGATCATTTTCCCATTCTTCTTGAACTCAAAAACCAGAATTAGGCGGTGATCGGTTATCCAATGCATATTTTGAACCATAAATTAAAAATCTTGAAAGAATACCTGAAGCTATGGAACAGAAATATCTTTGGTGATGTTCATTTGAAAATGAATGAAATTCAGTCCCAACTTGATTTGCAGGAGCACTCAGATTTGTCAATAGATAAAGAGAAAACAACTCAAATTGACCTTGAAAATGCTCTCATCCTAGAGGAAATCTTCTGGCAAGAAAAAGCTAAAGTCATAAAGTTGATGTTTTCATTTGTTAGATGTTGGTGAATATTTGGTAAGAAGCTAAAGCACACTTATCCAACTCAACTTTATTTTCTGGAAAAGATTGTGTAGCATATTTTGACTATATTTTAGCATCATCCAATAATAAATTTGATCATAAAATATTTGCAACAAGTTAAAGTTGCATGACATAAAATTGCAATAACATCAAAATAAGCAAAAAAAGCAACATCCTAATTTATAGCTTTAACATGTTTTGATTTTCGATAAAGAGAATGTCTTGTGCCAATTTTGGAATGTAGACTTATTCATGACCACAACATTTATTATTCTCATTCTTTTCTATGAAAATAAAAATAAAAATGTTAGCATTATTTGGAAAAGTGCGCTTATTGGGTTGAGTCTGATTTTACCCAAAATCCGTTATTTTCTGTGGTTTTTTCGTTTTTTAAAACCATACTCACCGAATTATCCTACTCAACCCCCTTTTTAGGTGGGTTTAACCGATTTTTCTGGGTTGACCCAACCCATGTACACCTCTATGTCTAGGGGTCGGTGTTCCAACCTCAGATTCCCCTGATAGAAGTTTGGCAAGTGTACCAAAAACTAAAACTATCGAAGTAATAAAATAATTTCGTATCCATGAGGAATGTGTTAATCTCAATTTAGAAATAAAGTAAATATTTAGGATGTATAAATTATTTTCTTTGCCCTAGGCAGTAGATTTGATTTGATTGCATAAAATAAAGATTCTGTTAGAAAATATAGATTCTGTCAGAAAATATAGATTCCGTTAGAAAATATAGATTCAGTTAGAAAATATAGATTTGGTTAGAAAGTATGAAGAGAGATGAGATCAGATCTTTCGAATCATCTTAGTTCCCCTAATTGGTATACTGCACTTATTCTTATGAATGATTTTCTAGTTTTACGATAGTTAACAAAATAGTCTTAATCAATCCCTTGACTTAGGACCCTCTTCTCATATTACAGCCCTTAATATCTTTGAAGGTTTTAAGCACGTTAACCTAATATCACTAACAATTAGGTCTAAGTCGAAAGTTATGGTCAGTAGTCATTCGTTCTCACTCAATCATGTTTATATTTGATCATGATATAAAAGCATTAAGAACAATTGAATTGAATAAAAACTAGATTGTCATTCACACAATAAATAGAGTTTCACAGCAACATTGATCAATTAGGGTTACAAAGAATCATCTCAGACCTAATCTCTAAGAAATTTAGCTACTCATAATCGAGTTTACAAATAGCATAATTAATGGAAGAATTAAAACATACATGAACGGGTTACATGGTGATGAAATCGCCCCTGCAGCCGTCTTTGGGTCTCAAATTTTCTCTCTCTCTCTACCTCTAGTTTTCTTGTTGACTTCTAAACCCTTGTTTTCAAACTCTCTACCTCAAGGTTTACTCTGATACAGGGTCTATATTTATAGTAAAAGTATCCCTTAAAATTTGGAACAAATCTGCACTGCAATGCTATTCGCCTTCAAGGCACCAACGTGCCACGTTAAGATCCCATCGCTGTACTTTTTTTCAATAACTTGCTTCACGAATTTCTTCAGCAAACTTGGCAAGTTTTCTTCAGAACCTGATTTTAAGTTAACTCTCACAGATCCAATAGATTTATAGTAATCCACAACAATAGTAAAAAAGAACCCTAGAGAGACAAATTTTGTACATTGAAGATCCTTTTTTCCTGTTGTAGAAGACAACTATATATCAATTTGGAACTATGAAAAGTGTAAACGAACATATAAGACATAGCCCCAAGTCTCTCTGCGCCTTCTTTTTTTCTCTGTCAAAATTATGAGATTACTAGTCAACAATGTTTTAATAAGAGAAATGAATGTGTGTTAATAGATGTCAATAGATGATTTGATTTAGATCAATTCATGTGTGTTATTGTTATGTCATTTGAATATCTGAGAGAAATTTGAGTTACACTATGAACTTTGTGAGATGAAATTTGAGTGCTAAAATAATGAACATAATTAAGTATAAAAATGATTAAACTTTAAGATTAGAAGGATAGAAAGATAAATAATTTTTTAAACATTTCCCCTCCCTTAATGAATCAAACAATGTTTAATTAAAGTTCGTTAAGTTTACTATCCTTATTTCCTCTCTCCCTTCCTTCATTAAAATCTCTCTCATTCCTTCGTTCCAACAAAACAAAACAAAAGAAAGTAACGGGTAGCAGAAATGTGAAAAGTGTGTGACAGTGTGAGTAAGAGAGAGAATGAGAGAGACGTGATGGTGAGAGACTGAGAGGATATATAGAAGGAGACTCATATAGAACCGGTGAGCTATGCTCATTGTTGTCACAGGTCTGTAATGGACAAAGAGGAAACCTCTTGCTCTTTCCTCCTTTTTATCTTTTTTTTTTTTATAATACAACGCATATAGGTTAAGACCATCGTCGGTCGAGAAAAACGCCATATTATGTATAGTAGGAGTAACAAGGAGTGGGGTTAATAAACAAGAACAAGAACACATTTCTTTTACAAAAAAATTCGTATAATTTATCATTCTTTCAAAAAAATCAAGGGTCTAGAACACATTTTTTAACAAGAACAAGAACAAATAGAAAAGGATAGACACTAAATTTTATACAAACTTTGTGGAAAAAAATGGGTGTGTGAGAGAGGGTTAATGGTTTGACACTTTGTGCAATTGGTTTAATTAGTAGATTTATACTACAAACTTTGTGAAACAAAACATGGGTCAATGGTGGGTCTGTGGTTGTGAGCTTGTGAAGAAATAGTACATGGGAGTAGTTGGGGATAATTCTAAATTTTGTGCAATGAGAAGTAGAAAATAAAAATTGTACCGATTTGTTGGAAGTGGTTGGGGATAATGTAATTTGGTGCAGGAAAGAATAAAGAATAAAACAGAAAAATCATCTTTACAGTCTCCTTTTGAATACAAAGGAAAATAATTCTGCAACAAGAAGAAATGTTGTTTTTCTATTGCTTCTTTTGTCACATGAATTTCAATTTGCAAGTTGTCAAATGGTGAAGCATGTTGGGAATGCATTGGCTGTGATTTCAACTTTATGAATTAAGGCCTTGAAATATGTTGCTCTTATAATTGAGGGTGAACTAAATTACCCATCTAGAAGTAAAGTAAATTGGTGGAAACTTTTTATCAATCCAATAAGATGTTAAATACATACTAGTAATAATGTTCCTAGTATGAGCAAGTGAGATCCTTAGTCTCAAATACATTGCACGATAACTAACAGTTATAATGTTACAAACTATTGTGAAAAACCCAAAATCTCACATCGGATAGATAAGACTCTTGATAAGAGTTTATATAGATGATGCAATCCTCGCCATAGAGCCGGTTTCGTAAGGATGTGTTAGGCTCCAAACTTCTAACACAAACCTGAAAAGGATGAGTTAGACCCTAAAATTCTAACATGGTATTAGAGTTTGTCGAATTCAAGGGCAACCTACCGATTCACGGACCAAGCCCAAAGAGTGCTTGGCGTGACGGGGGTGTGTTGGGAAAAATCCCTCAAGTCCCAAATCGGATAGATAAGACTCTTGATAAGAGTTTATATAGATGAGGCAATCCTCACCATACAAGCCGGTTTTGTAAGGATATGTTGTCAATTCACGCACCAGCCCAAAGAGTGCTTGGCGTGACGGAGGTGTGTTAGGAAAAACCCAAGTCCCACATCGGATAGATAAGACTCTTGATAAGAGTTTATATAGATGAGGCAATCCTCACCAGGGGCTGAGCCACCCCCCACCCAGCCTGGGCACTAGCCGAGACTCAACTCCAACTTTCTTTGTAGCAAGCCCAACCATTACTAAAACTTTGATCTTTTCCTACGGATTTACCTGCGGATTTTTGTGTAAATTCCGCAGGAAACACATTTCTTGCAGATTTTGTCAAGGATTATAGGTTCCTAAGTGAGGTAATTCCTTAGGATTTTAGGATCCGTAGGAAAGATATATCCGCGGGAAATGTGAAATTAGTCGCAGGAAGGAAGTAATATTTTGCGATAATTTTTTTGCCCAGACTCTATAAAATTTCTAGCTCCGCCACTGATCCTCACCATACAAGCCGGTTTTGTAAGGATGTGTTAGGCCCCAAAATTCTAACACAAACCTGAAAATATGACAGACCCCTTGACCCAAATTTCAAATCTTATTTCAATGATAGACAATATCGTTAATCTTTATAGCTTCATGAGTTGTGACTCCATTCTATGACAAAATACTAATGTTAGAACTAATAAAAATGTATGTCTAAGCATGAACGGGACTCTCTCTTCTAAGAATTGGACTTGGTACCATGTTAGTTATGTGCTAGTCAAAATGCAAAAGGACAGATTTTCAGGAAAACTAAACAAAATGCAGCAAATCTAATAGATCATTCAATCCTGCTCGCCTATATAGGAAAGACAATACTTATCATTGGCAGTTTTTTCTTTTCATCAATTACTTAAACAAGGAAAAATACTTAATGTAAATTAAACCTAGCTTGCCTAGCCAAATATTAGATACTTAATTACTCACTCTACAAATACAAATCTTCCATATCGAGAAATAGCTACATTGTTACAAATAAGCATAACATGGAAGACATGCTTCCCCAGAAATAGCTGTTGTTACAGTAAGGTTTTTGTTGAGATGCATTGCATGGATAAAGGACATTAAAGGCAAACCATATAAATCCTTCCAATCATAGCATTTTTTTATACTAAAGTTCAAACTGGAGCACATAATGCTGATGGTGAAAAACTCATGAAGGAACTAATCTAACTTCGAATCAAGGTTAGCTTTCAATATTAGACTTGCAACTATAGCACTGCAATGCTTTTTCAGAAACTTAATGATTCTTAAATAGATAAACAAAATCCTTGCGATGATCTACCCACAGTTCTTTCATTTCTTGAAATATGGTGAAGGAGTTGAGAAATTCTCTGTAAGCAAATAATCAATGTTAGTTAAAAAGTATGCCTTACACTGAATAAATATTTAGTAAGTGGAAACAATACAGAGAGAAACATGATTGTATTTGTTGTCACAACAATCATTAAAAGATAATACACGATAATAAGATTAGCACCAAATAACAAGCCTGTGAGGGTGAGAAAATCTCACCAATTTTATAAAGCACCAAATCTCACAATTTTGTATCAATGACAAAATAACAACCTTTGAATGTTTAACGCATGATATCATCCGATGAATGCATCGCTGGAGTAGAAAGAAATGAAACCATTACATTACCAGTTTTACATTTATTCAGAAACTTGTATTTGTAAAAAAAGACTGAATTTTCACCAACAAATGGTTTTGTGGTTGATCTTAAATTTTGTGAATAGTGATCATCATCTCATAATTTTCTCTTTTTACAGGGATCAGTAAATTGAAGGATAAGAAAGACGAAAAATATCTCAATAAAAACATACACACATGCATGTCACAACAAAAAACGGAAGTTTTTTAAGAGTTCGAAATTGGAAATGATTTGGCCTGAAGAAATGTTCATAAGTGAGGGAAGTCTTCACCTCACTAGCCGGTTTTGTAGAGGAGTTGTGTTAGGCTAAACAACAGTTTCTCGTACGGTATAAGAGCATATCCAAGATCTGTTGGGCTATCTGATATATGAAAGTCAGAAATGATATTAATAATGCACCTGAGTCTTAATTTCTAAGATCAAGGGCTACCTGATATCAGAAAGTTAGAAATGATGTAAGAAGCCTTTAAAGTTTTCGCAATAAATAAACAGAAGATACAATAAAAATATTAACAATGCACCTGAATCACATCCTTGACAAATAGAGTTACATGTTGTTTTTGTAGCAATAAATAAAGTACATTCGTTATTGCAGTGACAATAAAGCCATACGATATTGTTGTTTCAAAAGTTCTATCTCAAAAACTTCCATGTCCGAAAATCTTTGCTTTTTCAGCAGTGATTGTGAAATATTTAGATGTTCATCAAATTTTCTCTTTCTACAAGGATTGGTGAATTTGATATCCTCCATGTTGCTTTTCTCATTGAACACATGGATTCCCATTTCTGTGTTGTAGTATTTCATCACCTCATCCCCGTCACATTTCGATTTCACACAATTTTTCCACTCAATCTCAACCGTAAGCTCCGCATGGATCCATTCATTTTTAAAAAGTTCTTCACACAATTCAGATTCGAGTGTTTTGTAGCTCTTCCTCCGTTGAACTCGTCTTTTCAAATCCATATCAGATAGGTAAATGTGATCTTTTTGTATCCAACAATTCCAGTAATCCAACCGATAGATATATTCCCGGCTATTGAGGAAAATATTGAATCTTAATGAGAGAGCTCTATTGTTTGGATCCTCTATATTATGCATTGATTTATTAGAAAAGAAGAGAGCTAAAGAAGGGATCTTGTTACGAAACCAGAAAGAAATGGTCGTCGGTACGCTGCTTTGGTGTTCAAACCACTTGGGAATCCTCTCATTTTTTGATGGAAACCATAAATTGGTCCATCCAGACTCATGTAGTCCCTGTTAGGTTATGATATCATCAATTTCATTAAAATTAGGAAATATTAAATCAAATATTCATGCAAGAAAAAACAATAATACCTTATTTAGGAGCATACTTCTACTCGAGGAATTCAATGATTCACAACGTAATGCACACAACCATTTTAGATTTGGCGGAATCCCTCTAATTTCTTCAAGAAACTTGCAATCATCCAATCTAAGACTATGTAGAAATCGACATTCTTTGAGACATTCTGGAAGAATTTTGAAATTATTTCTAGACAAGTCTAGATATCTCACATTAGAACACAACATGAGAACTATTGGAAGACATTCATATGAGAGACTGTTTGTTACAAGATCAAGAAATTCGACATTTGAAGACATTGTAGAACTCAGTTTACCATTAAGACATGGCAGTAATAGACGACAGCCCTGAACCCAAATACGCGACAATTTTGGCATCTTACATATGATACTTGACAACCTAAAGATTCCACTTCCCATTATAAATACCGAAATAAGCCCGGTGAGATTTTGAAAGGAAACCGGAAAGCCTTCAATGGAAGTTCCAGAAATACAAACATGTTTTAGATTTTCCATCTTGTCCAATATTTCAGGAAAACTTTGAAGACTCTTGCAATCACAAATATCTAATTTTTTAAGGGAAGTCAACTCCAAAGGTGGAAAACTCATCAGCTTGATACAACCTTTGGCATTCAAGAATTCAAGTTTATTCAAGAATCCAATAGAATTGTCAATTGTAATTAAATTTTCACAATTTTCAAAGGAAATTTTTTGTAAATTTGGGAGACAGGAGACATTTGATATACGTGTTAAATATTCACAATTGTCGAACTTCAAAACTTGCATATTCTCAAACTTCTGCATAAACAAAAAAATAAAAAAAATCAAACGAAGAATCTCAAAGGGAAGTTATAGATATACATGATTTGAAAATAAACTAATGTCACTTGCCTTGTCGAAAAATCTAGATAATATAGACTCTGAAGGATAGTTCTGCCATTCCAATACTCTTAAACTTCTTGGAAAATGTCGGGAGCCTCTGGAAAAATGACCACTCTGAATGATAAGTGTTTTGAGATTTTTCATCTTCTTGAAGGCTTTTCCATTCCAGTCTATTACAGTGTCCAATGACGGGGAATTCAGATATATCATTTCAACTTTACCGGTCCCCTTGAACCACAATTTAGACAAGACTTCAGCACACATAGAAATTGACATATAGTTAAGAGTAAAAGTTTTGCAAAAAGAGGAAAATTACGCCTAAAGATAAAAATCAAATTGTTCATAAATATTATTCTTACGCACCGTATTTTCATTTAAAACATGAACTATATCTTGGTGAAACCATAATCTACTGCGTTCTCCAGGTTCTTTGAGTGATTCTTGTCGCACAATTTCTTTGCCCATATCTTCAATCAAGTCATGTAACGTCACTTCATTTGTGCAACTCATGTGTCCCCAAGTAATCTTTACGAGAGATTTATCAACCAACACTCCAAGATGATGTTTTATGCAATGACCATAGTGAGCATGAAGTATTTCTTCGACCTTTGTCAATCTACACCCTTTAAAGCAACAAGCAATATCTAGAAAGACACTCTTCTCTTCTTCGTCCAAAGCATCAAAGCTTACTTTAAGTATCTTTTGGATCTCTTCATGTGGAATCCTTTCATACTTATCCAACGTAGATTCCCATTCTGCTATACCCTTTTCAATCAAATTGGAACCCACAATTTCTATAGCTAATGGAAAGCCAGATGCATAACTAATTGCACGGTGCAAAATATCATCGTAACTTGAATCAATTTTGTTACTTTTAAAAGCTACCCACTTCATCAATTCAAGAGCTTCTTCCTCATTTAAGCCATCTACTTCATATATTTGTTCTATCTGATGACATTGTAGCAAGTGTTTGTCTCTAGTGGTAATAATGACTCTACTGCCAAGACCAAACCAATCAAGTCCTCCAACTAAAGCATGTAGCTGCTTCAGATTGTCAATGTCATCGAAAATCAATAGAACCTTCTTTTTATGTAGCCTTTGTTTTATGATTGGAATACCTTCATTGACATGCTGCACTTGAATTTCCACTCCTATGGTTTCGAAGATGAGCTGCTTCTGGAGATGTTCTAATCCATGTTTAACTGAAATCTCCCTTACATTGTGAAGGAAACACGAACATTCAAATTGATCAGCAATCAAGTTATAAACTGCTCGGGCAAGTGTTGTTTTACCTATTCCTCCTGTTCCATGGATCCCTACCATGTAAACTCGATCATCATTTCCCATATGCAGAAGTGAATTCACCTGGAGTACTCGAGACTCGAGCCCAACAGGGTAATCAACAACATGTAAAAGTGCGCGATTGATCTTACTGTATACCTCTTTAACTATCTTTTCAATAAATTTGTGTTCATATTCATTCCTGTCAATCAGACAAGTATGAGTAAACGTATCAGAATCACAATAACATCCATGTATTAAATAGTAATAATAATAATAATAATAATAAAATAGTAGTAATAATTTAATTTAAATTGTTTCAAATACATATACATCTCTTTATCATTTAATCTATGGAGGATATGATTTTCTAATTGGTTAATTGAAATTATCTGTGTATGTAGAAGATGGCAAAAGAGGATTGAAATGAAAAGAGGTACCCAAGATTAAAATGGTAGCCGGATAAGTTAGCAGCTTGGTTAAGAGCCATCTTCCATTGAAGCAACTGCTCCATATTTTTCTTGTTATTTTGAAACTTCTCTTCATACTTAGCTAGTGCTTCACCATAACTACTTTTTTGATGTCTTACATGAGAAGGTTCCACACAATAGAAAACAGGCAAAACGTGACGACCCTTTTCCTTTAAGCAGTAAATCATGTGCACAAGTTCGTCTAAGCAAAATGATGAAGAAGCATAGTTGATAGAAAATACTGGAATTAAAATTCTTGACTCTTCAATGGCTTTGACAAGTGATGGTGTAATTTCATCCCCTCTTTGAAGTTCAATATCATCAATGAAGGTGTGGATTCCTTTATCAAGAAGAGCCTTGTAGAGATTTCCAGTAAAACCATACCGCGTGTCACTACCCTTGAAACTGAGGAAGACTTGATAGGTTAACTCACGGGGAAACGAAGAGGAAGATGAAGGTGGTTGCGTAGCCATACCAATTTAGAAGAAATGAACCAGAAAAGAGTTTGAGGATATGGAATATGAAAATTGAGAAACTAATTAGAAAAATGGTAATTGGAGTAACAAACTCCCTAACATAAAAATGGATTCTTATGATAAAAATAGGGAAATAACCAAAACATACCACTTGAAAGATACATTTGAAAATAATTGATTCATGAGTCAATTATTATGGACAAGCAAAAAGAAAAGATAAATTCCCTTTAAATATAACTATATGTGTGGAATTATTATACGTTTAGAAAGCAATTGACTTTCTCCATTTATTTTATAGAAAATATCCCACGATTTATTGTCATTCTTTATCTTATCACAATCACAATCACAATATTTGACAAATATGAAACCTCCTCTTTTTTGCTGGACTCAAAGTCCATATAATCGTGTGAACGAATCAAAGTCAATATTTGTATCACCTCTCTCCACGTCAAAGCGACAAGAAGTATAATTAATCAAGTTAATAATATTTCCAGATCACACTGACCCCTTTGTTTGTTTGCTTTGAAAGGTCCATTAGACTTGAGATTAATTAAGTTTATATTAAGATAATGGATTACTACCAAAACTCTCCAAATAGCTTTCCTCTATTTATTGACACCTATAGTACTTAGGCATATCTCTTTCAATCATCCAATCCAAACAGATTGCTTGGCTAATCAACAATACCGTATTGTAGAAGAAAATAAATAATATCTACTATATATTCTACTTCTATTAGGTACAATCTTCCATCACTATTATAATAAAAAATCTATATTTTAAATTTATTCAATAAACGATGTATATGATCTATAATAAAGTAAGAGACCAGAAACTTCAATCATGGGACCGAAACACTTCATGTTTTCACAGTTGCTAAGATTAGAGAGGCAACTAAAAACATTACTTTATTACATGGTGATGATGTTGTGTTATTCTCTCCGGATGATATTGAGGCGCATATCCTGTCCTACTTTGAATCTAATTTTTCTGCAAATAATACCTATGTGTCGAATGGTATGATTTCTCAAAGGCTTAAATATGCATTTCATCCCTGCAATTAGGGGTCGTTTAAAATTTCATCCCTAAACTTACTAATCCTTCCATTTTGCCCCTGCAAATATTAATCATTTGAAATTCCGTCCATTTACCCATTTAATGACTGTCAAGTCATCAAATTAGCAAAATGGCATGGGAAAAGACAAAAATACCCTTTTTAATTAAAAAAATCAGATTTTTTCTTTAAAAATCATAAAAAAATTCCAATTTTTTTTAAAGATGAAGAAAAAAGTGGAAAATTGATTTTTAAATCCGGAAATTAGTTTTTCGAAAAAAAAAGTAATATATAATTTTCAAATTAATAAAAAAATAATTTTCGAAAATTAAATTTTCACTTTTTTTTTCAAAATTTTTAATTTTAACAGTTTTTTTTTCCAAAAAAAAAATTCAGATTTTTTTTATGATTTTTAATTTTTTTCCAGATTTTTAATTTTTTTAATTAAAAAAGGGTATGTTTGTCTTTTCCCATGCCATTTTGCTAATTTGATGACGTGACGGTCATTAAGTGGGTTAATGGACGAATTTTCAAATGATTAATTTTTGCAGGGGCAAAATGGGAGGATTAGTAAGTTCAGGGATGAAATTTCAAACGATCCCTAATTGTAGGGATGAAATGCATATTTTAGTCTTTCTCAAAATATTCCTTTGTTGGTGTTTTATGACGATAATAGGATGCTGGTTCGTCTCCCTCATTTTGATGAAATTAAAGTTGTTGTTTTTTATCTTAGTGGGGGTAGGGCCCGGGTCCATATGGTTTGGTGGGCATTTTTTCCAAAAGTATTGGGATATTGTAGTTTATGATGTGGTGCATTCGGTTCAGGAGTTTTTTTATTACGAGTGTTCTGACTCCAAATTGAAATTCCAATCTTCTGATTCTTATTCTAAAGGTTCCCGGGACGAAGACCATGAGAGATTTCAGGCCAATCGCTTTAGCTAATTTTCAATTTAAATTTGGCACAAAATTCCAACTGATAGATTAGCTATGATCACAATGCGCACTATTTCTATTAAGCATAGAGCCTTTAATCGTGACAGACATATTTCTAATTGTGTTGTTTTGCCCTAAGAACCTATTAATTTATTAGACAAGATGCAGTTTGCGGGTAATTTGGCTCTTAAAGTGGATATCAAAAAGGCTTTTTATACGTTGGACTGGAAATTCTTGGATGATGTTTTGAAGGGTTTCGGTTTCTCTATGATTTTATTTTATTGAATTCTATCTATTTTGCACTCAACTTAGCTCTCTATTCTAGTGAATGGAAAAGCAGTGGGTTTCTTTAGCTGTGCTCGTGGCGTTCCTCAAGGTGACCCACTTTCTCCTTTGTTTTTTTGTCTAGCAGAAGAAGTGCTCAGTCACGACATCTCCAAGGCTCGTCTTGCATAGAAGCTTATTCCCATGTCTTATGCTCGTGGTGTTTCACATCCTACTCACATTCCTAAGTCTGATACTTGCTTGACATTTTTCATTTTTTTCAGAGATATCGTGGTCAAATCATTAATAATTCTAATAGCCAATTTTTTGCTGGTTCGAAGACAACTTCTAAAGTTCAAAGAACGAAGAACTTTCTTGGTTTCAGTTCAGGTGCTATTCCTTTTCAATATATTGGTTGCCCAATCTTTAAGTTGAAACTGAAATGTGATGACAGATCATCTTACATTATTCTTAGTATATTTTTCAGTCATTTTCAGTAGGTTTTACATCCAGAATAGAGAGGAGTATTAGAACAATTGCTTATGATTTTGGGACATTTGTAATGTTTTCTATATTTGTATCTGTAGTTTTTTTATTCCCGAAAACATAGCAATTTTAGAGTGTTTTGTTGTACTTCACAAAGAAATTATGCATATCGAAAAAGCAAGACATCTGAAGATTTATGAAGAGCTTGTGAAGATGAAAGAATGAATATTCAAGAGACCTTATAAGGCGTTACAATGGGAGAAATTATGTTCCCATGTTCCAAGAGAGTGAGTATTATAGACAGTGTTCAAAAGAGATTGTTGTTAGCATTACTCATTTTTTAATAGAGTCAAAGGTCAAAACATGTATAATTATAAGTAGAGAATTTCTAAAGAGTGTTTTTAAAACACTGTTGAAAAAATTTAAATAGAAATATTCTCTTAAAAATGGTGAGCGAATGTATATTCAATTTTTTGTTGAAAAAATTTAAATAGAAATATTCTCTTAAAAATGGTGAGCGAATGTATATTCAATTTTTTGAACTTTTAAAAGTCGTTTTTAATATAAATTTTTTACTTTTTACTATCTCAACAAATGTTTTGATGTCATTTGTTAGCAAAACCTTACTAAATAAATAGCAAAACTCAACCACATGTGACATCATGAATATATTCTTGCAGCTCAAACATAGTTGACTATATGGTTATAATCATTTTTTCTAGTACACCCAAAATCCATATTAATTTATCATAATATCGAAAATAGCCCTTAAGATCATATTAATTTTACAGACTCTATATTTTCATTTTTCAACATCCATTGAAGAGAGTTCTTTAACTTTTTTTTCTAGGAAGAATTCACGATATATCTGATATATCCGATATATTCACGAAGTAAAATAATGTTTTCATTTACCTCCAAAACAAAGCAAATAATGTTTTTAATTAGATACCACTTTTTACATGGTCAACCTCATTACGAACATCTTCATCATTTTCATCTTCGTCATCATCTCTAAGAGCACCACAACAATTAGAAGCAAATTCTTGGTAGGTGAGATCAGAGAATTGATTGAGGCCAGCAGTCCAACTATAATTTCCTTGGTTGTGTTTGATGATACCAACATAGCATTCCTCAAACACTTTGAACCTGTAGCATTTTTCTTCCTCTGAAGAATAAGTTTTGCCATGTTCCTTGCACCACTTTTCAAATATTTCTTTGGTATCCGAGACAGGGTCCTTATATTCACAATTAAAATCACATATAAATTAACCCGAGAAAAGATGCATAAATTCCAACTAAGAGAAATCAATCACACACATATATATAGTGTACCAATCAAGTACATATATAATTTTAACAAAATATTACCTAATAATAGTGAAATAAGGGTTGGTTTTTTTCGAAAAACAAATTATCCTTAATGATATATCCAACTTTTGGAGTACCAAATCATCATTTTTATTTATATAGGTCTCAATATTTTTTCCAAGAAAGTTTTGGGACTTAATTCTGAATATCATGAGAAAAATTAAATAACCAACCTGGTGTTGAGGAGGAGAGGCCTCTTCTTGAAGCTTGGAGGCTTGCTTTTTGTTTCCTTCCATTGAATTGAATAGAAACTTTGTGTATGTTGATGAGTTCAAGACGCTGGAATGTCTATGAGAAATTATGAAGACACAATTGGCCTTTTATACATTGATTAGTTAGACAAATACAATGTATAAAGTAAACAATTGTTTTAAAAAAATCAAACCTTCTTCGTTAAGAAAACACAGTTTTGGTTAAGAATTAAACATAATTATGAGTTACTTAATTATTTAATTTTCTCCATTCAAAAGAAAAATTATTTACTTTTCGATAATAAAAAAGTCAAGAGTTTTTTATAAAATCAAACCTTCTTTGTTAAGAAAACACAGTTTGAGTTAAGAACAGTTCAGTTAAGAAAGAAACATAATTAATAGTTACTTAATTATTTAACTAGTGTAGATACCCGGCGTTGCCCGGATTAATTAATCTAAATAAAGTTTTTAAGCATAGACACATATATAGATTTGAAAAATTCATCTCACTATGAACATTGGATGTAGTAGCCTGTTGTCATATAAAAAAATTAAAAAACGATTTCGTAAAAAAGACAATGCTAATTAATTAAAAAACGATTTCGTAAAAAAGACAATTCAAAAATCACCATACATTAAAAAAAATCAAAAAATATAATTAATTATTGTAAAAAAAATAAAATTTTCCACTTTAATCTCACATGTTCCAATTTGTAAATCTCAATAGTGTTGCTTATTAATGAATCATCAAAACACAATCTTTTGATACTGTGAAAAAATTAAACATTTGCAAACAATTTTCAATATTTGTGCAAACCATAATGATAAGTGCAGACCACCATGAGAGCATTTGTTGAAGCTTTTCAAAGGCAGCCATAATGATATGGAAACTTTGATAATTATATGATCATCCTTCACAAGAAAATCTCCAAAATAAGGGGAGTGGAGGAAATAGGAGCGGGAGATCATCACGAGGGAGATCATGATCGAGTTTGCCTGAATATTATGATGGTTAGTTTATTCTATTAGTTTTCTAGATTGTACGAATATTATTGAAATATTTATCATTTTGTACAAAAACTATTTATGATACAGTGTTTAATTAATTTTTGTCTTCTTGTAAAAAACAATTGCGTCTTATTAAATTTAAATTTTATTTATTTAATTTATTTGTGCTTAATTAATTTTATTTCTTTAATTAAAATAAAAAAGTGGGAAGGGAAAATGTGAAGTACACTATTGGCGGAAATTTTCGTCAATAATGCATATCTGCAATAACATTACTGGCGGATAATCAATAAGTAATACTTGGATGAATTGTAGGAACAACTGATGGTGCATTACTTATGGATTATTCTGTCGGTAATTACGGACAAACTTTTCCGCCAGTAATTACAGAGGGAATAATCCCTCAAGAATACTTTGTCAAACTACCTTCCCATTCTTGTGGGAAAATTCCACCAGTAACATTAGTGACGCAAGTGTTACTCAGGGATTCATTTTTCATTAATCTGACAAAATTCTTGTAATAGAGAAAGCTCCTGGAAATATCGTGAAGATTAGGAAACAAAAGTATAAGCTCAAGAAAGAACTCTATCGGCTCAAGCAAGCACCAAGAGGATTGACAAGTTCATATGTAACATTATTGGTTTCATAACATGCATCACGTATCGTGGTTTATATGTGAGAAAAGCGAGAAAAGCTGCTGATAAAGGTATAATAGTGTTGTGCCTTTATGTTGATGATTTGTTAATTACTGGAAGCAATGAAAAACTGATATTTGAATTCAAAGAGGGTATGAAGAAAGAGTTGAGGTGACTGGTATGGGGCTATTGACATGTTTTCTGGGAATATAATTTATAAGAGAAAGCAAAGGGATTTGAGTTCATCAAAGCAGGTATGCAAGAGAGATGTTGAAGAAGTTTGAGATGGAACCTTGCAATAATGCATTATCACATGATAAACCTAGATTGCAGCTGATCAAGGATACATATGAGAAGACTATTGATCCTTCATTCTATAGGAAACTCATTCGATCACTAAGGTACTTAGCTTATAATGGTGGTATAGTAAGCATATTTATGGAAAGACCAAAATCATCTCCACCTAGTTGCTGCAAAAAGGATCCTGAGGTACATTAGAGGTACAAAAAATTATCAAATTTTATTTCCATTTGCGAACAAAGGTACAAATGAACAAAGGTATAGAGGATCGTGGAGGTATAGAAGATCGTGGATTCAAGCACTCATTTGGGGCCAGAGGGAATATATGTGAAATTGGTCGTTTGCACATATGCAAATTGGTGTGGAGACACAGAGGATAAAAAGTAAACTGTTAGATACATATTCTTCAATAGTGGATCACCAATATCCTGGAGCTCGAAGAAAGAACCAGTAGTGGATCTTTCACTATGCGAAGCAGAATATATAGCTGCATCACTTTGTGCATGTCAAGAAGTTTGCCTTATGAACATGATTGATGAAATCAAGAATGAAAAATGTGAAACAATGACTATAAAGATTGACAACATCTCACCATCAACTTATCTTAAAATCCCATTGCACATGGAAGAAGCAAGAACATAGAAATGAGATTTCTTACTTAAGAGAGCAAGTATGCGAAGGAAAACTAAAATTGGAACACAGCAAAAGTGAAGAGTAAATTGCAGATTTGCAAACTAAAGTTGTGCATGTGCAAGTGTTTCCGAAATTAAGAGATCAAATGAGAATGGAAACTTTGGTAAACTTGAATTAAGGTGGTGTGTTAAGATATTAATTCAATTTAGATTAGTCAATATAATAAGTTGCTTGCATCACAAGTAAGTGTAGATAAAGATGAAATAGACAAATTTTTTTTAAGAGTTCTTCTGTTATAGACAGGTTATTTTTATCAGTTAATTAGTTGTTTGTTGAACAATAAAGGTGTATCATATGATGTATAAATACCTAATGAGAATGTGAATTAAAAATATAAAGTACATTTGATTGATATTCAATATAAAATACTCTTTCCTCTCTCTCTCTTCCTCTCTCTCAAAATCAATTTCTCTTTTATCTTCTTCTCTGATAAGAATATAGTGAAACAAATACAAGTGTTTGTGAACATGAAATGAGTGAAAGTACTAAGTTCCAACAATTTTCATGTTGAATTAAGCTGTTTGATAAGAATGTATAGAATATCAAGCTAGAATATTCTACTGATGTGTGAGTTATTGCATTATAATATATGGAAAATCATATTCTCTTGCATTTCATAGTAACTATTAAGTCATAGACAATGTCCCACCTTAATCCTACAGGCTTTTATCAAAGATATTTTGCAGAACGTTAAATTATGGAATCATTTTCAGTGGCATCTAGAGTCATTCATTTGGGCTAATTGTGCATTATTAAATGTTTGTGCAACTAAATATTATAACTACTATCATCTCAAAAAATAAACGAATATAATAACTATTATGTTTTTTATCATATGCCATATGATATGCTATATATGCTTTCATATTCTGCGAAGTTGTATACATGATGTGCTCAGATCACGCCCATATATCTACTATTATTTGTGGACTGGGCTTTTGCTTAAAGTTCTTAGTTGTTTGATCTGCACTGAATCGCTGCATTGTGGAAGACATGGCAAAGTTGTGACTTGGATTGGTGACCGATAGCAGCATGGCTTAATGCTACTCGTGGGACATCAATACCAAGTCATCGTCAAGATAAACTTAGGAGTTTTGTATCTGAGATAGTTGTAAACTACTTTCTTTCATTGCCTAAAGGTTTAAGTTGTGAGTAATTGAGTTATTGTGGAAATCATTATACAAAATGTGGTAATGATTGAAATTTTCATTTTATGAATTAAATTTAAAAGAAAAGATTTTACTTTAATTTAATTAAAGGATGATTATCGAATGTTTATTTGCATGTTTGAAAAAAAAAATATACACTATTATTGTTAAAGATTGGAGTGTCTCATGTAGCCCTAGCTTGAGTGTTACATGGGCTTAGGAAATAGGGTTTACGTGTCGGAACTTGATTGGATGACTCAAATGCAGGGATTTCACTAGAGATGATAAAAACGTGTGACTAATTGGGGAAAGTTTGAGTTTAGTAATAATGATACAGCAGGAGAAGATGTATGAATAGAATTTGGTGAAACTTGGTGAGAGGAGTAACTAGAAACAAAAAGATAAGAGACTTGATATGAAAATGTTAGTTGTAATGGAATTAAGGATGGGACAAAGTGTGAGAAAGCTGGAGGTTAATGTTTTAAGGAGAAAATAGGATATGCCAATCACAATTCATTGAAGAAAACATCGTTGGAGATGTGGATTAACCACGGTAGAAACATTCTTGATAATGAAGAATAAAATTTATGCTTATTACAAGGTCTAAATATATAGAGGGAAACAAACACAACCAAATATTACAAACTTGTAATCTGATTTCAATTCCTAATGCTATTAATACTACTGTGAATTCATCTACCTTTTGCTCTTAGCACTCTAGGCTAGGTCATCCCGTGCATATATACTAAAATAGTGTAATATCACTTGCCCAAATAAATTAATTGTTTACCCTTGTTCTAGATATTGTATTAATTTTCAGTGATCTTTTGGGTCTATCTCCAGTTTCCACAACTAATGGTTTTTCTGTATAATCATGTTTATTGATATGTATAGTAAACTTACCACGAGTTACCTATTAAAGCAAAAATCTTATGGTCTAATGGCCTCTAAACATTTCAAAACCTTCATTGAGAAATGATTTCCATTGAAAATTAAAGCCATGAAAATTAACTAAGTGGTGAATTTGTCTTTCACCCAGGTAGAAGTTTCTAAGTGGTGAATTTCCATTGTCAAGTTGTTCAATTTGCAAACTAGGTACAAGTTTCTAAGTATATTTGGTTCTGCATTTTTCCGAATATTAAGACCATATTAAGTTTTTTTTGGTACCGCTTATGTCCTTTAAGTTAATTAATTGTATTAAGTTAGTCATTTATGTTTTTTTGTACCAATTACGTCCTTTAAGTTATTTAACCGTAACAACTTTGGGGATTTCAGACTTAAAAATGTAAGTTATTCATGGCCTAAAAGTTACGAATAAATAACTTAAGGACCCAAGTGTTACGAAGAATACTTAAACAAAACTACCTTAGGGCTCGTAGGAGTTGTACATTGCCTATATTAAATGAGAGGAATTTCCAAAATATATACATGGAAAGGTTGAATGGTTAAATACGATGCAATATGATTTAGTAGTTGAATGGTTGTATCAATTTGGCTAAAGAATGTGGCCACGTAAAAAAATTTGTCCGGTTGATTTAAACTTGTGACAATGGTGCATGCGAACGGGTGTTTCCTTTCACCCATGTGCCAACCATTGCATCATGTCATTGCAAAAACTCTTCGAAAGAGTTTTATCATTTCACCAAAAGGACATAAATTTCTCAATAAATAGAGACACTTGAAGGCAAAACATACACCCAATCACATTCTTGCGAGTCAAAATTTTATGAAAAATAAAACTAAATTATTTCTTCTTTTCTCTAGTGCACGAGAGTAAGTTAGAAAACTTAATCTGTAAACTATCATTGATTCATACATTTAGGGTGAATGTGCAAGTCACTTCAAGGATTCCAAAGTATCTTGAAGGAGATTCACTAGTAGACCCTTTTGCATCAGTTTGACATAACTGGTGGGGGCGAACCAACCCTAAAAATTAGTGTATTCACACACGCTTTGAGATCTATGTGCACTCTTCATCATCCTCATTTCCATCTTCTTGTTCAAGTCACTGTAATAGTCCCCCGACACAGGCTCTAACATATAAGTGGCACTTGTGTTTGATGTCAGGTGGTTGCTACTAACATGTCAAGGATTTGAAAGATAATTAAGAAATGTGCACAAGTGTGGAAGGAATAGGTGCAATCTACTGCAACATCCTGATTTAATGTTAAAACAGGATATCCGACACATTAAGCTTTCAAAAATTAGGCCACAAAGCTCTATTTAAATAAAGATTCGAAAAATACTTCCCAATTTCATCTTTATATGGGCCAAGGGCTTTCAAACGAGCTCGCCATTTATTTTATTTTATTGAAAGTACTATAAAATAGTCAAACAAATTTCACTATTAACACACAAAATTTCACTATCCCTCAAAAAAAATTCACTGTTAACACGAGTTTTCGTATTAGAAGGATATTTTGGTAATTGTAGACTCAAGGGTATTTTAGTCTTTTACGAGGAAGGGTAATTTAGTAATTTGTGGTAGTAGTTATTTTCTTTAGTGTTTCTAGTTAGAACCGTTATTGTTTGTAAGAGATTAAGTTGTCGATATAAATTAGTTAGAGCCGAGGTTTCTAATTAATTACCGTTAGTAAGTTAGAGTTAGCGGTTAGTGTATTTAGAATTGAACCCAATTAGTTTGTGTAGTTTAGGCCCATTAAGGGTTGTGAACATTTGACCCATGACTTTGAGCAAATAGGGTTTGAAAACTTTGTCATTCAAATAACACAAAAGAATAGAGGAAAAGAGGCTAGAGAGAAGAACAAGAGAAGTGGGTTGGAGGCTAAAGGGGAGATTGATCCTAGGAGCTAAAGTGAAGCTTGGGTTAGGATTCTTGGTGTTAGAGGTAAGAGGGATAGTTTTCACACATATTCTTCAATCTTTCATTTCTACCCATTTTCATGATTTTGATTAATTGAATTAGTGTTGTGAATTCGTGCTTGGATGTTGATGATATGTTTGTAGCATGAATTATATGATGAATGTGTAGTTGTTGTTGAATTAACATGTCAAAATGATTGAATATGAATATTTTGAGTTATGTGAAAATTGTTGAGAAATGAAGTTGTGATGTTGAGTTATGTATGATTTCATGTTCAGTTGATGTTATGAACGATTGGTGAACTGTTTATGGTTGATTTGTTGAACTGGAATCATTGTTATGGATTGAAGATGAAATTTGTGGTTGTTGTTGGTGTTTTGAGAAAATTATGAAATTTGATGAAATGAGTTAGATTGTTGTTTATGATGCATGTTTTGAGTTCCTTTAGGTGTGTTATAATGATTGTGACCTATAAACACTTTCAGGAATACGTTTTTGGGATTTGGGGGTTTAAAATTGAGTTTTGAGTGAAGAAGGGTCAAGAACCCGTGAGCATCTGGTCTGCCCAGATGAAGGTTCGCTCAAGCAAGCCCCGTTCGCTAAAGCGAACATTCATATGAGCCACCCAGTTCGCTTGAGCGAGCCGTAAGCGAGCTCCAAGCGAACAAGGCTTTGCTCTCGGCGTGCTGGTCCCTTAAGCGAGCCAGACTTCGCTTAAGCGAACTGTGTCCTGTTCAGCCCCATTTGATTTTTGATTTGTGTACCTTGGGGCCTTGCCGAGCATTCCTTAATGTTCCTTTCAACTCATATAAACATTATTTGCATACTTAATCTCACTGGAACTTCTCTATAATCGAATCGAATTGAATTTTGTGAAATGGAACTTGATTTTGAATAATGTTCAAGAACATGAACTTTTCCGAGGTGGATCTTTTTCAAAGAAACAAAGTGAGATTAGGCTTGTACCTTGTTTATATGCATTCTAAAAATGATTTAAATTGGTTCCATTGCTTTATGTCTCGTTTTGTTTTGAAAACTTGGAATTTTGGGAAAAATGACAAAGTGAGACGAACTTCATGATTTTTGTGAATTCATCGTGTTTGGCCGATGAAAGGCTTATGTAACCTCTACCGCACACAATTGTGATTTAAGAGTATACATGGCTTAGGCAATTAACCTTATTTGGTTGGTTTTGATTCATTATTTCAAATATTTTCAAAGATATGAATTGTGAGTAGAACTTGTGAATGAATGATATATGTTGATTGTATGTCGGTGTGTGCATACTTGTCGAATGATGGTGATGATTGCATAGTTGTATATGCATTGTTTGGTTATGATTGCATAATTGTACATGCATTGTGATGGTGATGATTGCATAAAGTTATATGCATGTTGCTTTTTGAGGTGACTATTCTATGAACATATGCATTGAGTCAAGTCATATGTTCATGCATTCATTGATTGGTGACGGACTTATGTCCAACGTAAGGCAGGGCGTGAAACCTTACATATGATGTTTTTGTTGTATCAAAGGTGACGACCTTGAGGAGACTTGGTACCACATGCATCTAGATGAGTCTAGAACACTGCATACATTTGTTTGGTGAATTGCATTGAGTCGTGATATGTGGTTAATGCATTTGGTTCATGTGAACTTGAATTGATGAATTGGATTGATGTTGGAATATTGAGTGATTGTATATATATGAGGATGCTTATACTTTTTAGTATTCATTATATATAATGTTCCCGATTATTTGCTTTATGAATTATGTTGATGTAATGCTAACCCTCATTGGTTTACCACCTACCTTTCTGTGCGGACGGGTAGATGGAGTGCAGGATTAGTAGCTTATTTGTTGATGTTGCCGAGGAGCATGAGTCCTCTATTTCTTTCGCGCGCGTCTAGATTAGGGCTCTGATCTAGGATAGCGTTTATATTTTGAACCTTGTTTATTAATTGTTGATCCGAGGAGTTATGACATGATTTATTTATATCTGATGTTGAGGATGAGATTATGTATTTATTATCATGAGATTGGAGATGTTGTTTATATGTTTGATATATTTCGCTGCTATGTTTATGAACTATGATAATTTATTCTTGTGAACTTTGAAATTTGTTGTTGGTGTAACATCTATTTCTAGAATATATTTGTATGTCCGCGCGTTTTACCGCTTAATAGGAATAAGGTGTTACAAGTTGGTATCAGAGCCGTGGTTAGTCTTGTCCGGACTAGTATTCGTTGAATTTCCTGTTTGTACACGAATGGTATTGAGTTACCTTCGGTACTTGTTTTGTTGTGCTGTTGTTATTATCTGTTGGTTTAGTTTAGTGTAGACGTGAGATGGCTGGTGGTAGAGATGATGCGGCGATTGCAGAGGCTTTGGCTGCAATGACACAAGTGTTGGCTCAAGCCAATGAGCAGGCAGCAGTTGGTATCAGAGCCGTGGTTAGTCTTGTCCGGACTAGTATTCGTTGAATTTCCTGTTTGTACACGAATGGTATTGAGTTACCTTCGATACTTGTTTTGTTGTGCTATTGTTATTATTTGTTGGTTTGGTTTAGTGTAGACGTGAGATGGCTGGTGGTAGAGATGATGCGGCGATTGCAGAGGCTTTGCCTGCAATGACACAAGTGTTGGCTCAAGCCAATGAGCAGGCAGCAGTTGGTCATCGGAATGAGGGAGAAACGGAGGAGCAGAGGCTCGATCGTTTCTTGAGAAACAATCCTCCAACGTTCAAGGGAAGGTTTGACCCGGAGGGAGCTCAGACATGGGTGCAAGGCATGGAGAGGATCTTCCGTGCTATGGTGACTAGTGATGATCAGAAGGTGCAGTTGGCTACGCACATGCTTGCTGAAGAGGTTGAGTTTTGGTGGATGCATGCTAAGGGAAGACTTGAGATTGGTGAAGAGGCCGTGACTAGGGCTAGGTTCAAGAGTGAGTTCTTGAGGAAGTACTTTCCGAAAGATTTGAGGACTAAGAAGGAAGTGGAATTCTTGAACTTGAAGCAAGGGAGTTCATTTGTGGCTGAGTATGCTGCGAAGTTTGAGGAGCTTTCTAGGTTTTGCCCGTACATCAATGTGGAGGATGCCATGATTTCTAAGTGTGTGAAGTTTGAAAGCGGTTTGAGGCCCGACATCTATCAGTACATGTGTGTTTAGGAGATTAGAGATTTCGATACTTTGGTGCACAAGTGTCGGATGTTTGATGATGTTGGTAAGGCCAAGGCGAATCATTACAAGGCGATGAATAAGAAGAGAGGAATGAGTCGTGGTTTTGGAAAACCGTACAACAAGGACAAGGGAAAGAAGAAAGTGAATGGTGGAGGCTCCAAGCCGAATTTAGCGGATGTCAAGTGTTTCAAGTGTGGAGCTTTGGGTCACTACTCTAATGATTGTAAGAAGAATGAGAGTTGCTACAAGTGTGGGCAAGAGGGTCACAAGTCTTTTGAGTGCAAGAAGGAGATTACTTGTTACAATTGTGGTGAGAAGGGTCATATTAGTACCAAGTGTACCAAGCCGAAGAAGGCGGCAGGAAAGGTCTTCGCTTTGAATGCGGAAGAGGTGGAGCAGCCGGATAATCTTATCCGAGGTATGTGTTTTATCAATAGTACTTCTTTGATTGCAATTGTGGATACTGGTGCTACTCATTCTTTTATCTCGGTTAGTTGTGTTGAGCGTTTGGGTTTAGTTGTGTCTCCGTTGTCGCGAGGAATGGTCATTGATACCCCAGCCAATGGTTCGGTGACTACTTCTTTGGTGTGTACTAAGTGTCCCGTTAATTTTGATAATGTTGATTTCAAGTTCGATCTTGTGTGTCTTCCGTTGAAGAATATGGATGTGATTTTTGGTATGTCTTCCGTTGAAGAACATTGCATACATTTGTTTGGTGAATTGCATTGAGTCGTGATATGTGGTTAATGCATTTGGTTCATGTGAACTTGAATTGATGAATTGGATTGATATTGGAATATTGAGTGATTGTATATATATGAGGATGCTTATACTTTTTAGTATTCATTATATATAATGTTCCTGATTATTTGCTTTATGAATTATGTTGATGTAATACTAACCCTCAATGGTTTACCACCTACCTTTCCGTGCGGACGGGTAGATGGAGTGCATGATTAGTAGCTTGTTTGTTGATGTTGCCAAGGAGCAGGAGTCCTCTATTTCTTTTGCGCGCGTCTAGATTATGGCTCTGATCTAGGATAGTGTTTATATGTTGAACCTTGTTTATTAATTGTTGATCCGAGGAGTTATGACATGGTTTATTTATATCCGATGTTGAGGATGAGATTATGTATTTATTATCATGAGATTGGAGATGTTGTTTATATGTTTGATATATTTCGCTGCTATGTTTATGAACTATGATAATTTATTCTTGTGAACTTTGAAATTTGTTGTTGGCGTAACATCTATTTCTAGAATATATTTGTATGTTCGCGCGTTTTACCGCTTAATAGGAATAGGGTGTTACATGAGGGGAATCCTCGGCTTTGGCATTTTCGGGATCATCTACAACTTGAAGTGAAAAACCGGCAACACATTAGGAGGTTCAATAACATATGGAAATTCAATGGAGGCATCAACAAGAACATCTATTACTGAAACAGTGCGAAAGTAGGGTCAAAAAATGCTAATAGTTTATGTAATGGTGTTGTGCGGATTATACAATCCGAACTACATTGTTAGAATTCAGATTTTATAATCCAAAACACTCCAGTTCAGATTTGTTGACGTGATCAAAAGGAAAGCGTCTAGAAATCGAATGAGTTTATATACACATTACCTTTGCATTCAGTCGAAAATGATGATGTTAACACATCTTGATGACCAGATTTCTACTCTAAATCACATTTTCGCCCAATATGGTGTGTCTATAGAGGTGTAGGGAGTGTTTGGTGACAAGGGTGGTGAACTTATTGTAAGTTATGGGTTCACTATATATATTCAAAGTTTTCGGATTATAGAATCCGAAAACTTCCGCAATTTTTACCGCCCATTTGATTTGCAGGGTGTTCAGAATATATACTCTAAAATACGTAATAAAAATTCGGATTATATTTTCCGAATCAACCTACACCCTCCTTTTGATATTGATGCCAAAGCTAGCATAGAAGCAATCAGTTTTTGGAAGATTTCAGATTTTATAATCCAAAACAAGTTTAGTTTATAAAATTCGAATCAAGGGTAAAATTGTAAAAAACGCAGGACGTACGAGAATAACAAAGAATGAAAAAAGTAATAGTTTTTATGTTTGTTAGTAACTGTACCCTTTGGTTTTGTTACAACATTATTCATTTTGGAATTTGTATTATGTTACTAACTGTACCCTCTTGTTTAGTTACAACATTATTCATTTTGGGATTTACACATGTGGTTAAGTTTAATTGAGGTCTAAAAAAGACCATCCATGTAACTCATTAAATTTAATATTGTCTGTGTGTGGGGTGGCTAAAAGCAAAAAAAAAACATTAAACTTAAGAAGGATCAAAAGCATATTTAAGAATCTATACAAGCCTTATACTCAAAAGAGCAATTTTAAATGTAAATCCAGTTCCAAAAATTAATTATAAGCTCAATCTACTAACATTTATTTACTTTATAAATTCTTTAGCAAGGAAAATTTATAATTTGTTGTGACAAATATTCATCAACAGGAAGTAACGAATAACTTACAAAATTATTTTTTTATCTTAAAGACAAAACTAACTTGTTTGTATATATCACTGCATTATCCTTTGTTTTTAGCTTGTCTTCCCACGTTGATGTTACCCTATTTTGTAGGTTGCATGAATGACTTGTCCCAAAAATAGCACCCTCTTAATAACTTTTGCAGGAGTTAAGTAAAAAACTAAAAAATTAAATAATGTCATCAATCTAAAGATAGATTAACAATTATTATTATGACATACAATCTTAAAAGGAGGAAGAAAAATAAAGCACAAGGAAAGTATCTTTGGACATAGATACAAACCCAAAGCTAGCTTTGCTGCTCAAATCATCAGCCTTTGGCACTTCTATTTTTCTCACTTTGACATTGCTGCATATACAAGAAAGAATTGATCCTTTCAACTATTCCCTTTATCCAAATAAACATCTTCATTAAGTAACTTTATGGAATTAATACAACACTATGAAAAAGGTAATGATAATTCTCCTTTATTGTTTATGTTAACCATTTATTCGGAAAAAATAATTTTAAAAAATTGATTTGAGTTAAAAATGTGTGTTTGAAGTAAAATAATTTGTGTTTGATTATATTCACACGAAAGTAAATTGAATAATAATTTTAAGTTTGAAATAAAGATGCAACTTTTAACTTCAAATAAGAATATATTATTGTTATAAATCACAGGATCAAGTATATGCAGATTCATCTCATTGGATAAATAAAGCTTGACAAATATGAAATTATTGATAAAAAAAATAGTAAACGAGTGCATGAGATGCTCTATATAGAGTTTGAGAAATAACAAACTAAGCATAATAACAAAAAAAAAAGGTTAATAGGTCTTTACCCCTGTAATATAAGTCATTTCCAGTTTTTTCCCTTGTAAAATTATTTTTTTTATTTACCCCCTGTAAAATATTTTTGTTTTGATTTATCTCCCTAATAGGCCAAACACAAAAACCAATTTTATTTTATTTTTCAAGAAATTTTTCGTTTTTTTTTTGTCTATTAGGGGGTAAATCAAAACAAAAATATTTTACACGGAGTAAATCAAAAAAATAATTTTACAGGGTGTAAAACTGGAAATGACCTATATTACAGGATAAAGACTTGTTAACCCCAACAAAAACTAACTAACTAACTAAATTCTATATTTTCATTAATTCTATAATTAAAATCTATTTAAATTGGGAACCACAAAGGCCAATTATATACCAATATCCATATTAACTCTTCATAATCCATTCTTGGCTCTCCTAAAGTGCCTTTATGAGTGTAAAATTGATTTTAACTCTTCATGATTTATAGTGTACAATTTATTTTTCAACTTATATACCTATAGGTGATTATATTTATTTTTTTGACAAGTTATAGGTGATTATATTAAAACATAAAAAATTGTATATTAAACTTATAAAACCAAAGCACACGCTTACTAGTTTCATATATTATACATTTGATCAAACAGAAGCTTTCTCTTCATACTTTTCTGCTTTAAGCTTATGCAGCTTCTTGATCAAACTATTCCTTTCTTGAAACCAAAGAAGTTGCAAACACTTCTACTAATGTGTGAGAAAGTGAGACAACCTTAACTATGTGAACTTCCACCTTTTGAATTCTTAAGTATAATTTGGTTGATTAAGAATCGAATATTGGATTACTTGTGAATAGGTACTTATAGATTTAGCTACCTATTTGCATAAACACTAAGCAGAACAATTTCACTTTGAAAACAAACCAAACAAAAAACCTTAACACCATTTAGAAACACAAACTTTTTTTCCTTTTGGATATAACCTAACTACTAAAATCTCGATCCACCAAAAGACGAGGCCTAGTACCGGCTGAAACATCGTTGGAAGGGTGAGAATACTTTGCTCAAATCTTGTTAAAGGTGAGGAAAGTGATCAAACTTACAAGCATTAATAGTTTTCAAGATTCAATTGAAGAAACAAATCAACGACTACGAAAACAGAAGTTTTCTAGCAGCCAAAATGATGTCAATAAAGAGAAGACCAAGAGGTAATAATCCAATGACAATGCACTCAATCAACCCTCAAGTTCAACAAGGCCATCCCAATAGTCATCATGAAGAGGACTATAATGTGAGAGACACAAGTCCACAACTCGGCGAACGGTGGCCAAATGGTGGAACTTATAATGGAATAGGATGGATGAGTGGTGGTGAAAGATCAACAAGTACCTATGACCTTGTTGAGCAGATGTTTTATCTTTATGTCCGCATCGTGAAAGCGAAGAATCTCACCCTGAACAGTCTCACATCAACCTGTGATCCATATGTTGAAGTGAGGCTAGGGAACTATAAAGGAAGAACAAAACATATTGATAAGAGATCGAATCCGGAATGGAACCAAGTCTATGCTTTTTCCAAAGATCAAATTCAATCTTCTATTTTAGAAGTGATTGTGAAAGATAAAGAAACGGTTGGTAGAGATGATTATATTGGAAGAGTAGCTTTTGACCTCAATGAAGTTCCAACTAGAGTTCCACCAGATAGCCCATTGGCTCCTCAATGGTATAGAATTGAAGACAGAAGAGGAGAAGGAAGGGTTAGAGGCGACATTATGCTCGCGGTTTGGAATGGAACACAAGCCGATGAAGCTTTCTCAGATGCGTGGCATTCTGATGCTGCAACTGTGTATGGAGAAGGTGTTTTCAATATCAGATCAAAGGTTTATGTTTCACCGAAACTATGGTATCTAAGGGTCAATGTGATCGAAGCACAAGACGTGATATCGAGCGACAGAAACCGGGTGCCGGAGGTTTTTATCAAAGCTCAGATGGGCAGCCAAGTACTGAGGACTAAGGTATTGTTAAAGTTATGAGTATTAAATTAAAATAGTAAAGAAATAATGAGATCTGAAATACTTTTGCTAATATCTTGATACAAACCTGATACTAAACACTAATCCCTATTAATAGGGATAAATAGACTCAGTTAAGAGGTAATCTAACTCTAAGATTATAAACTGATCATAGAAAATAAACTAAGATGTTCTAAAATAACATCATTGATATTATAAAGTATTTTCTTATATTCTAACAGGTATGTCCAACTAGATCAACTACACAAATTTGGAATGAAGATTTAGTTTTTGTGGCAGCCGAACCATTCGAGGAGCAATTGACAATTACGGTGGAGGATCGTGTGCACGGTTCAAAAGACGAGGTACTTGGAAAGATAATGTTACCATTGACACTCTTTGAGAAGAGGCTAGACCATAGGCCGGTTCATTCTCGATGGTTCAATCTCGAGAAATACGGTTTTGGAATGATGGAAGGTGATAGAAGAAACGAGGTTAAATTTTCAAGCAGAATTCACATGAGAATTTGCCTCGAAGGTGGTTACCATGTCTTAGATGAATCAACTTTGTATGCAAGTGATCATAGACCAACAGCTAGACAGCTATGGAAGCAGCCTATAGGAATGCTTGAAGTAGGGATCTTAGGAGCACAAAAGCTTCTTCCAATGAAGATGAACAATAGCCGAGGAAGCACCGATGCGTACTGTGTAGCCAAGTATGGTCAGAAATGGATCAGAACTAGAACTATTCTTGACACTTTTAGTCCTAAATGGAATGAGCAGTACACATGGGAAGTTTACGATCCTTGCACCGTAATAACACTAGGAGTTTTTGATAATTGCCATTTAGGTGGAGGAGGAGAAAAAGCTCCTAGTGGTGGTAGCAATGCAGCTAGGGATTCAAGAATTGGAAAGGTAAGGATTAGGCTCTCAACACTTGAAGCTAATAGGATTTACACAAACTCTTATCCACTTCTTGTTTTGCATCAAAATGGTGTAAAGAAAATGGGTGAGCTTCAACTAGCAATAAGGTTCACTACTCTCTCAATAGCTAACATGGTTTATATTTATGGACAACCTCTTCTACCAAAGATGCATTATTTAAGTCCATTCACAGTTAATCAAGTTGAAAATTTAAGGTACCAAGCGATGAACATCGTAGCTATGAGGCTCGGTAGAGCCGAACCTCCTCTTAGGAAAGAGGCAGTTGAGTACATGTTAGATGTTGATTCACATATGTGGAGCATGAGAAGAAGCAAAGCTAACTTCTTTCGGATGATGTCGCTTTTTTCTAGCGTGATCACAATGGGGAAATGGTTCAACCAAGTTTGCAATTGGAAGAATCCGGTCACGTCAGTACTAGTTCACATTCTATTCCTGATATTGATTTTGTATCCAGAATTGATTCTTCCGACAATATTTCTCTACATGTTCTTGATTGGTTTGTGGAACTATCGGTTTCGTCCAAGAAATCCACCTCACATGGATACCAAACTCTCTTGGGCTGAAGGAGCTAATCCTGACGAACTCGACGAAGAGTTTGATACATTTCCAAGTTCTAAACCACATGATGTGGTAAGAATGAGGTATGATAGGCTTAGAAGTGTTGCAGGAAGGATTCAAACGGTTGTTGGAGACATAGCTACACAAGGAGAGAGGTTTCATTCTTTACTGAGCTGGAGAGATACAAGAGCAACTAGTCTCTTTGTAGTGTTCAGCTTGTGTTCTGCAGTTATTCTATATGCAACACCACCAAGAGTGGTGGCTTTGGTAACTGGTTTGTACTTTCTCCGGCATCCGAAGTTTCGGAGCAAGATGCCTTCTGTGCCAAGCAATTTCTTCAAGAGACTACCAGCTCAAACAGATAGCATGCTGTGATACTTGTTTATTTTCTTCATAATACTTTTACTGTTCAATATCTATCTTCTGTTAATGTTTCTAGGTAAAAAAAAATTAGATGCTGAATTAGGACTGTGCAGTAATTTACTTGTTATATGTATCATCATCGTCATAGTTTGCTAGTTCTGTAAACTTATCCAGACAACATCATTGAATAAACAGATATCTAATTATGTAATCTTTCTGCTCTAAGTTCCACATAAAACTAAAGTAAAACAAAAACAAAAATGAAATCCTTCCATTTGATTTGTACAAACTACTATATATACATATTCCGCATTGAACATAGAGATGACACATAAAATCACAAATGTAAGACTCAAAAAGCCATATAAGCTCGTATGATCAAAGCAGTGGCGGAGCCAAGAATTGTACGTAGAGCTTGGGCAAAATATTTTGCCAAACATTTTCATCATATATATTAAAAAGTTTTAAGATACTAGTGGCTTATTTTGTTGAACCTAACATGGAGAACTGCGGTTCATGTCCCCAGGAACTATTTTTTGAATAAAAATATTATTAAAACAATAGAAAGAAAAAAAAAAAGAGTAGCATGGATCGAACCCACACCCTCTACAAGTTAGGGAGCTCACCAATCCACTGCAACGCGGATGTAACATTTGATATGTCTCCTAGGCGATCCGCACACTGAGCTCGGGCTAGCTGGGGTGGCTCCGCCCCTAGATCAAAGTAAAGTTTAGTAAAAAACAATCATTCTCTTGCAAGCTTAGCTTATAGTGTTTTTTCAATATTTTATATCGTCTTTTTAGATACTATTTCAAGTAGTATTTGACTTTATATGATCGAACTTCATTACATTACACAAATATATTTAAGTTAATCAAAATCATAATCAAAATAAACTTTTTTCATAAAACTCATTGATTGGTATGGTCGATGACACCTTCAAACCCAATTTTACTTTTATTAAAACAAAAATCCTTTTTATTTTTATTTTTAAGATAGACGAAATGACAATAGTTTGTGAAATTCACACACAAAACTGGAGGAGCCGAGTTCAAACCCGATCATGACAGTGTAGCAGTTTTAACATAAATTATCGGTCGAGCTAAAACTTATGGACAAAATCCTTTATTTACTTTTAAATGATAAGAACATCAATTTATCCGGTTTGAGTTTATTCGTATATAGTAGTTTTTTTTTTCCTTACCAATTGAGCTAAACTCAAAAAGGACCGTCTATAGTAGCTTATTAACTATTTGAGGTATTATCTTTTTGTTAAAAAACAAAAGGTTAATACTTGTTTACCTTCTGCAATATTAGCGATTTCCGGTTTACCTTCTGTTAAAAAATTTGTTTAGATTCCAACTTTGTAATTTGAAGATTCTTTAGTTTTGGACCTTCATGAATTTTGACAGTACAAAATCGATGATATGACAGGGGGGTAAACCAAAATTTTCTTAAATTACAGGGGGTGAACGTACCTTAAATCTTGTAATTTGATTCCATGAAGGTCTAAAACCAAATAATCTTGAAAATACAGAGTTGAAATCTAAACAACTTTTTTTACAAGAAGGTAAACCAGAAATCGCATTTAACAAAAAGTAAAATATAATGGAAAATGAATGTTTGTCCCTACCAACTGAACTATATTCAAGATGAAGTATAATGATTGATATGAGATATGATAGTAAGTAACTACTTATAATAATAATAATTATTGATATAACAATAAATAAGTATTTTGAAAACTAATATATAAATATTAACGGAACATTTTAACGTAAACGACTATTTTGACTAACCTAGTATACGATCAAAACTAGTTTAAAATTTAAATTAATATTGTGACTAGTTTTTTTTTTAATAAATTAATATTGTGACTAGTTGTTGTTACAAAAGGACCAAAATGATTATTACTTGCTCCTATAACGTGGATTATAGTATTCCGGTTCGGATTAATGTTCAACCCGACCCAACAAACACAGTTGTACAATTTGTATGTGTATTGTATCTAGAAACTCATTTCCAAAAAGATAACAAGATAAACATCATAAAAACAAAACCACCATTTCCATTTCATCCACATCAAACTCAATTCAAAACAATGGCTTCTTTACTTTCACAACTCAATTTCCTTTCTCTAACTCACAACACTTACACAAACATTACCTTAAAACCCAAAACGACAACACCTTCTTCCCTTGTCGTTACGACACGTCGTTTTAGAAAAAACTTTGTTGTTTCTTCTGAACAAGCCACGGTTGATTCTCCTGCTGTTAGAAAGCTTTATGTTGGTAACATTCCTCGTACTGTTAGTAATGATGAACTTGCCAAGATTGTTCAAGAACATGGTGCTGTTGAAAAAGCTGAGGTACTTTTTTTAATTTTTTTTTCTGCTGGAATATTGGGATTTGTTTAATGTATGTTTGGATTTTGAAATTAATGAGAGAAACTATTAGAAATTTTTTAGAAATTAATGGGTTGGACCGAAATATGCTTAATGATAGAATTTTATAACTTAATTTGATCCACTTAGTTGAGAAAAAGCTTGGTTGTTGTTGTATGATATGAAGCATAGATACGAACATCGGACACCACATAGACACTGACATGTCCACACCGCTAATAATTTGAGAAAATAACATAATTTAGTGTAATTATAGGTGTCGGGGTCGACACGTGTCTGACATCGGGACACGTCTAATCCAAGGAGCGTTTGTGCTTCATAGGTTGTATGCTTGCATTTTGTGAAATAAAATTTGGTTAAAATGGGTTTGTTCAATGTAATTTATGTTTTGGGTAAATTTTCTAAAAAGTGTGTTACAAAATGTAATTTGTTTGACCCAAGAGCATTTGATGAGATTGTAAGGGTCTCTTTCAGCTTAACCAAAGATTTTGGGTTCAAATCCAATCCTGGGAATGCAACACTGTTAAATTTCTTGATTGAGAATTTGTCGCTCATTGTTGTCCTACCCGACTTGAGGGATTAATGTATGTAGTGTTTCTTTGGATTGAAGCTTGTAAAATTAGGTTTGGTTAAACTTCATTTTGTAATATTAACTGGAAAATTATCTGGTACCTTGGAGTTTTGTTGGGTGTTGGTATCCTGTAGATTAAATCAAAATTTAAATTTATTTTAAAATAATTAAATATAAAAAATGACATGGTGTTAAATAACCGGATCTTGAATACTTGTCTGACAAAACTCTAGTGTACCAACAACATGTTAAAAGTGAATTTGGTTAAAATAGGTTTGTTCAACTTCAATGTGATTTATGTTTGTGTAAATTTTGTGCAATGTATGTGTTAGAAAATGTAATTTTTTTGGGATGATTTTGATGCTTTAAAAGTACATTTTCAATGCATAATTACGATGAAATGCATGACTTTAGGGCCATTTTGTTATTTGTTATTAATTATAAAAAATAGTGTTTTTGACACTAAATAATTTTAATCATCTTAATTTTTGTTTTGGCTAAAAGACACAAAACAGTTGTTAAATGAATGTATTAGAGTGTAGTACTCCTATTTATCTTAATTTACAGCTTCAGTTTTAACTCCTTTATCTTTTTTGTTTCATTTTAGTTGCATATTTTCTATAATGTTAATGTATGAATAGATAACCTGTTGGATCATTTACATAGAGATATGCAAGCTTGTGTCATAAATTATAACCTAAAGGCTGCATTAGAAAGCCAAAAACGGATTAAATAAGCAAACATTGTTAACTTTTTAGAACACTGAAATAAATAAAGACGAAGGACTAATTTGAAATTAAAAGAAAGATCCAATGGGTTAGTTTTGTTTGGTTAATTATCATGTTTAATTTATCAAGGAGTGCATTGTTGGTGTATTGATTTCTTATTAGTAAAGTGAATTTGTAATGATCGAGGCGATGATTATAATGAGAGAGGCCTTTAGTGGGAAGTACCCTATTCTATGGGAAAATCAGAGCCCAACTTCTATTAATATCAAAAAAAAACAAAGCAAAACGAAACAAATCAAAACCAATATTGTCAGAACTTGAAGATGCCGCCACACTGTTTTAACCAAAGGGGTTGGCTTTGGTATCTCAGATTCTGTCTTCCTCTTCTTTCTCGTCTTCCTCTTTCCCTGACTGTCTCTTAAATTGAATTGAGGTATTTCCCACAGTGAGAGATCTTTCAAATTTACACTTGATATGAGCCTGAAATCCATCTGATTTCTTTTGTATTGATAAAAAAAAATGTAAATTTGAAGATGGCGGTGTTTCAGTTGTTTGTTTTAGGGGGATTTCGAATGTTAGACACTTGTGTGTTTTTGTGTGGATTTGCTTATTCTTCATCTTGTATAAATTTTAGTTTGTTATGTATGCATATTGTTTTTTTTTTGACATTTAACATGATAGATTTTATAGAAATATTGTACCATTCTGTTATTGTTCATGTATCCATGTAAAGTAGCAAAGAAACGGGAGAACGTCTTTAGTTGGATCTTGATGATGTGTGTATTTTGCTACTGCTTTCATGGAGAACATTGCTTTGGTATAAAGTGCAAGAAGATTTCCTGTTTTAAGTTTATGGTCGTTTATCCGTTTTGGTCTGCAAGATCTAGATAGTCAAAACTGGCATTTTTCACCACGGTCACATCTGTGTGGTGTGAAACAGTGGCTGGTCGCCATGTTGACGCCAGTGGCGTCGTACAGATGGTGCTGGTGCGACTGGTTTTTGCTGCAGGAACGGTGTGGTGCGGTTGGCGTAGATGCATATTGTAGAAATCGAAATGCAACTATTGTCTTGCAGACCGAAAGGATAAACAACCATAAATCTTAAAACAGGAAATCTTTTTGCACCACGGTCGCATCTGTGTGGTGTGAAACAGTGGCTGGTTGCCATGTTGAGGCCAGTGGCGTCACACATTAATGGTGCTGGTGTGGCACTGGATTCAGGCAGGAACAGTGTGGGGCCCACTGTTGGCGTAGATGCATATTGTAGAAGCAGAAGTGCAACTATAATTGCACACGTCCTGTTTTCTCTCCTTGGCAAAGGTCACATTCACATGAAAATAGCAGAATTTAGATTTCATAAGCATTAATGTAAGTAATGGTTAGTCAAGACCTACGTTAGTCTTTCAAGAATAGCTTAGGGTGTGTTTGGATTGAGGGTTTAGGAGGGGAAAGGAGGGGAGGGTTTACTTTTCTTTTTTAAATTACGGACTATATAACATGTTTTTCTAAAATAAATTAAGTGTAATTGAAGTATTATATGATCATTTATCATGTTAACACGTTAACTTTTTTAAAAACATTTCATAGTGTCGGTAATTTAAAAATGAAAAGTAAACCCTCCCCTCCCTTCCCCTCCTAAACCCTCCATCCAAACACACCCTAAAGGAAAAAGATATAGAATTTTGTTCATTTGACTGACAGAATAAATATTGAATTTTGAAATCTCAATGAATTTTACTTCTTTATAAGGTGAAACTGTTCAGTGGAATGACTACAGATTCCGTTGATAACATAACCTGAACGATGCAATGTAGGATTTATCGTAACCTAGGGATATGAGTTGATAAGGGCATTGCTTATATTCATCTTAAATAGTTAAACATCCTAAACCTTTTTGTATGTTTAATCATTTTATCTACCACAAATATTGAGAGCATCAAGTGCAGTGTTAACCTTTTTTTATGATTGATGCATAGGTTATGTATGATAAATACTCTAAACGGAGCCGTCGCTTTGCATTTGTTACAATGAAAACCGTTGAGGATGCAAACGCAGCAGCTGAGAAACTCAATGGCACTGTAAGTTTCATTGCAGAGTTTACCAAATACATTAAAAGACTGCTAATGTTCATTCAACAATTTAGGTTTCTTAAAGGACTTACAAACTTCATGTTTTTATCTTATGACAGCAAATTGGAGGGCGTGAGATTAAAGTGAATATAACTGAAAAACCTTTAACAACAGGAGGTTTGCCTGTCCAGGCCGAGGAATCTGCATTTGTAGACAGTCCTTACAAGGTATATGTGGGAAATCTGGCTAAGAATGTAACATCTGATAGCCTTAAAAATTTCTTCTCGGAAAAAGCAAAAGCTCTTAGTGCCAAGGTTTCACGGGTTCCTGGGACCTCAAAGTCCAGTGGTTTCGGCTTTGTTACTTTTTCATCAGATGAGGATGTAGAAGCTGCTATCTCATCTTTCAACAATGCTGTAAGTTTTTCACTGCCCTTCCTGTTTACTTTGCATGCTGAAACATCCTGATACACTTCAAGTACATGGTGCCGTTAGAGTTACTTCTCTAAACCTTGCTTGATGATGATAATGATGATGATGTTTGTATATATTTGTTAAAGTAGTCTTTTGTCGGCAATGTGTTATTAATATAATAAAATTAAAAAACAGTCTACAAAGGGCGTCTAACATTGGCAAAATGTTAGTAGGCCTCCTACCAGAAGGGTTTATGGTAGACGCAGACTATCAAAACTACCGAAATACCCTTTTTATTTTTCAACATATATATTGTTCTGTTTTGCGAATATTGTTTAATTTCCAGTAGTTACCAATTGTGTAACCAACTTGCAGAAGCTATTTCTAAGAGTGTGTATATTGTTATTCCATTCCATCAATTACATACCCATTCTGACCAGATCTATCACAAAATCACAATAACATGCTCATTATCATTTTCTAAATTGATCCCTGAAATTGAAAATTGTTAATCTGGTCTGTCCCTCCGTTTGGATTTCTTATCAAATGAATCTTACAAATACCAATGGAGGGATCAATCTGAATAACATTCTTCAATTTTATGGATCACTCTAGAATATTGATCATGTGGGTGTCTAAGTTGATATAGTCCTACAATTTTAGAAACTAAATTGGGTATTGACACTTTACTTTCCATCATCACAAGTTCCCTCGTTAACATCACATTTTTGGACCAAATGAAATCGCTGCTCTCATCCCTTTTTGTCTCCTTCTTGATGCTCATGTATAATTTTCCTCTAGTTTTCTTAGATTTATACATCTTGATATTTTTCATGAATCATGATATAAGTTTCCCATCTCCAAATATGTTAACATGACTTACAATTTCTATCATGGTTTGGTGAGTCTGTTCAATGGGATTTAATTTTATAGATTGAAAATAATTGGTGATTCAATGAGTGATTAGTTTGTTCTAAATACAATGCTGACCTTGATTTGGTATTTGTTAACTGCAGTTGTTAGAAGGACAGAAAATCCGAGTGAATAAGGCGTAGAGAATTAGCAATGTAGCAGTGCATGTTTGTCAGCTGATAGAGTTCCAAGGAGAATCATGAGAGTAACATAGTGCTTAGTTCAGCTCAATTCTCCTTGTTGTCCAGAATGATTTTGAGACCTTGTTAATTTCTTCACAATTATATTACATTTTTCTCTTGGTTCTAATTATATTGCATATTTTTTACATGATACATTGTGTCTATTGTTGTTAACATATGTATGTATTTGATTCCATTTTTTGTGTGTGTGAATTGGAAACCCTTGCGATCATTCACTGATGCAGAGGCAAAAGTTGGAGTTCTTATGCTATAGTTTGTCATTGCCTTTCATCCATCAATTTTAACCATCCCATATTTAGATTAAAAACAAAACAAAAGAGTATCTTTTGTCTAAAAAATGGAAGAATAAAAAATAGAGTATGAATGATATGGTTCATGTCTCTTTTAACTTATCCAGATGTTTTGAATTCAAATCCAACATTTTATCGCGCATTGTGGTCTTTTTAGCTTGAATGTTTAATTTCTCCGTAGAAGATAACTGATTTATACAAATAAAATATACATCAAAAAATCAAAATATTCTGCAAATCAAATAATTAATGTCAAATCATTCGGAAGAATCTGATTGTGACAATCATATTTTATTTTTACTTACCTTTAACCAAATCATCTATTTTTGTCACTGAATAGGAGGTATTCCATAAGTTTAATTTTCGATCATTTAATTTTCAGTCATTTATTTTACATAACTACTCTATCTCATAATTTCTTTACTTTTATTGTTTGGTAACTCGCGACTAAGCTTGTTGTTTTTACATTAATTGCATAAACTTTCATTTTCCAAAAAATTTGTTTGTCTTGGAGAATTATTCCAATTGAGGGCTAGCTTACTTATGAAGTTCAAGAGCACGATAACTTTTGGAACTTGTTGCAGAAGATACTCAGAAAATGTCGCTATTATAGTTATGTATAGCATAACCGGTGATATTTTGAGCCAAATATATATCTCTGCTTTTTACTACTCTTTTTTCTTTCATATATGAGTGTTCCATGAGGATGTCTCCTTTTACCACTCTCCGAACTATCAGTTATATTGCCATACACACGAGACACTTGTTTTGGTACCTAAAACGTATATCCAGCCACCATGATTTATGGCTATATTCTTTGTGAAACCACTTTAAGCCTCCATGCATTATTTCTTTCTTGGTTTCTATTTATGACTTGAATCATGTCACAAGTTTTAAACCTTACAATGTCAATCTGTTTGATTTCTTTGAAGCTAGATAGATCAGTGAAATACTTGTCATGGTTTGAAATTAAGTTTATGGTTGCTCTTTAGAATTAGCAAAATCATAAGTTTGGGGTGGAGTACCGGTAGAACTTGGTTTAAAAAAAAAAAATGTAGATAAAACATCAAGATGATGGTCTACACAAAAAAAAACAAGAGCCAAAAAGATAAGTTGAGTAAATAATAAATATTATTATCATTTGTGACCAACGAATAAATAATAAATATTAACAATAATATATTGGAATTATTAATTAAAGTGACTAATAATTATGTACTAACATTGTTATTTTTATACTGTTCTTGTGAAAGAGATTCAAAGGTAGGAGAAACATTTTTTAAATAAAAATCAAAGTGCAAATGACAAACATGACATATAAACTATGTTGGCCTCCCATTATTTGTAGCACTCTAAAATTATTGTAACAATTATAAGTAAAATGATAATTTAAAATATTTGAGGACTAGACCAAAACCCAATAAAAGTTAACCAAGGGAATTCAACATGTCTCTTATTAAAATTTTCTCGAGAAAATCCATTGGAATAAAACCTGAATAGCGGAAAAAAGTATAGAGCAACTAAACAACACAAAGATAACATAAACATGGATCAAAGTGCATAGGATATTATTAAAGTAAGAACATTATGACATAAAAATCAATTATATGTAACATAATTATATTATACATACTATAATGGTTAATATTTTAAGCACCTACACAATCAATGTGATCTTTGCATATAATAAGCACTGCAATGTCAAATAAAAAAAAGAATTTTTTATTAAAGGGGTATGAAATATTATGTCTAATATAAATAAGAAAATGAGAAAATAATGTCAAAAAATACTTACTGCCATCGGTTACCACCAGATATATAGAAAGAAATATTATCAAAGCATAAACAAACTTGAAAATCTGAGTCATTTTTTCTTCCTTTACATGTAATTAGTAAAAAATGGATTAAACATTTTATAAGTAAAAGTTTATTGCTTTGTTTTTTAGAAGTTTATTGCTTTGTTAACATGAATTAAATATTTTTTAAACACTCAAGAGTTGGCAATTTTTTTTTTATTAAATTGAAGTTATCGTTAAATGTCTCGAAGCTAGATCGGCGCATCAAGTTTATCCTTTAGCTCACTCAATTGACTAGTTAACTATAATAAAGATCTCAAATAAATTTTTAGGTCATACTTATCTCTTATTTATAAAGCTTAACTGGTCATTAATGTCATTCGAATTTGAATTCCCACAGTATGTTATTAATGTCATTAATTTAGATGATTCATGTTTAATGCATAATAATATCCCTCCCATCCATTTTGATCAATTCCAACGTAATCATTGACATCTATTCCATCAATATGAAATTGATATTCTCTCACTACTACAAAAGATCTTTCCAATGCATATCAAGGAACACTCAATAGATGTGTGAATTACAAGGTTACAACATTTCCACAACTTATTCACAAAAACATTTGCATTAATTAATTGGTAAACATTTTTCTCTTTCCATTGCTTCATTTCTCATATCATCTTCATATTTGTTAATAAGCTATTTAGTGCTCTCTCTCATCATGCTCTAAGCGTCTTTTGAAGGTTGTCTTCACTATAGATATGGAATATGTCTAACTGTATCTTTTTTTTGCTTTTGAACCGAGAAAAATGGGTTTTTCAATTTGAGTTTTTCTTCACTATATAGATATGAAATACATCTTAACAACTTCTCATTTGAAGCTATTTTTATATTTTTTTAGATTTTGATTTTTTTAAAAGATGTAACAAACGGATGTAAAATTCTTAAAAGTGATTATTTTATTAAAAAAAAGTGATTCTTTTTTAAAAAAACTATAACAAATGGGCTCTAAATTATTATTTTATTTTTAAAAAGTAATTTCTATTACGCTTTCTAGAACACTGTTATGATCTTAAATAACACAAGGGAGAACATACAGCCGAAAAATAGAAATTGATGAGGCTAAGGGACACATGCCATGCCATGCCATGCCATGTGATCCACAAATAAAAACATTGAATTTTACTAATTTTTCTACTTAGTCTACTTCTCCCTAATTTAGTTTCATCCTTACTAGTGATTCACTAATTTTTAAGTACTTTTGTTATTGTACTATTCTATTGTATAAATAGTAAAAACATTGAATTCATGATCCCTTTGTCTACTTTATAATCCATTACAAACACATTTTTAGTAAATTTCTATAACATCTTCTAAAATATACTATTCTTGCGATGCATCTTTCTAAGTTCAGTAAAATTAAATAAGTGGAAGGAAACAAAATCCACCAACACTAGACATGACGAACCCGGATTATATGTCTTCTTCGTCGAGGGAGTAGATTGTCTCCAGTCACAGGAGAGTGCAGTGAAATCACATCCATACATTTTCCTCTTCTGAATTTGGTGAAAATAATTAAATAGCTATTTAATGGTGAAGATTTACACTGGACAGCATCCGGTGAAAAGTTCATAGGAGAGGATCCCCTCCCCTTCGTCAACACCGGATGATCTAACCCGTAAATTTTCACCATGTTTAACCCGATTTTCATCAATATATATATTTATAAAACAACAACTTCAATTTGATCCTGTAAAATAATGTGCAATTATCACCAACTTCAACAAATAGGAAAAAGCAACATGAAATTATTGGTCCCAACTTTTATGTTTGCATTATCCACTAAAATGGTGAAAACGAATATAATGCAAATTAGCATCATGAAGCCATCCCTTGATAACTCAATACCCCCATCTCAGCACACAAAGAAACTACCTTTCAACAATTTCCAACATGTCCCAAGCTCCAGAGTCTCCAGCAAGACACAACATGCCCCGACCCAACATTCCCCATCACTCTAGACGAGAATAAGAAATCCTTGGGGTGAACATAACCGTCGTGTTCATAAATCGGAATTATATAAAGCATGCCTCTGATGTTAAAGCAACATAACCGGTTTATGATACCGTTGTCAACTTACCTCCATGTTTGCACTAAAAATCAAGGCGGAATTACAAATTGTTGCATTTTTGCTCTAATTAACTTTTAATGTTGAATACATATTTCTTTTCATCCAAGTTAGTTCTTAGTAATGGTAAAATACAAAATCTAATTGCTATCTGATAATGATAGTTTGCTCATCTACTTGAACAGAAGGTTATGATCTAAATGCATTAATTGCATTTCCTGTTATGTTATGCTGTATGAATTAGAATTGTTTTAGCATAATTATTTGAAAAATAATTGAGAATAGGGTAACAGGGATCTAGCTCTAGATTTTATACTGGTCACAGTGAATTAACTATTACTGTATTAGTTCGTATATCCAGGTCTTAGCGATAATACTTTTTTGCAGATATTTAAATTATTGCAGCATAACTTTCATCAGGTTTCAACGTCATCAATTTACAAGGAACAATACAATCATTTGTCTGAATAAATCACTTTGATTTCCGGTATATTAATTAATATTTGTTGGTTTTATCCAACCCTAGTTAGTTCAGGAACTGAAGTTCTCTTTCTGCTTGATCTTGAACACACTTTTCTCCTTTTTTGTTGTTTGTTTTTACCTTGTCTTGGGTGAAGCATGCTCATGTCTTATACAATTTACTCAAGTACAAGTAGTGCATATATATTAGTTAAGCAAATTCCCAAGACATACTAGGAGGATAAACTTTTCATATCAGGATAAGAAGAAATGAAATACTTCCAAAATAAACTAGCTTTTATACACATGTATCAAAATTCTTAGTTCATTATTCTTTCTAGAGCACGTTTATAATAAAATTTCGATAATATCTCCTAAAATTTACTAATGCATCTTTCAAGTCCAGCAAAATTGAAAAAATCCTTACCAATTCTATACAAAATCTATCTCTGATGTAAAAAAGAAAGGACCCGAACACAACTATATATATATATATATATATATATATACATATATATATACATATATATATATAATAAAACAATTTATAAACACAATTTATAGAGTCTAAAATGAGAAGCAAAATTTATGTTTATGTAGGGATGTATTGGATGATAGAATTTTAAAGGACAATTGTTTGGGCATTGACTAATTTGTTTTATGTTTTGTTGTTTTTGAATCTTTGTAACTTTTACTGGTCTCCTAGGGCACTCCTTGTGCTTGGTAACTGTTGTTCCATGGTGATATATAATTTCATTTTGATTTTTTCAAAAAAATAAAAAATAAAAAATTAAAGGACAATTTTTGTTTAAAACAATTTTGAGGATTTTAAAAGACTTTGTATGATTTTAATGACTTTTATTATTTTTAAAAACTATCAAGATTTACAATTAGGATTTCAATGGATTTACATCATAAAATTTTAAAGGATTTGAAATGATTTTATAAGATTTCAAAAGATTTTATGAATTTTAAAAAATCAACGAAAAAATAATATTATAACACTCTCTTTCACAATATTTTCAATATAGACTCTTTTAATTATTTTATTTTTCATTTTTTACGAGAGATAAAGAGAGGAAGAGAGAGAGTGGGGAGAGAGAGGAAGAGATCTCATGTTTCATGAAAGATTTTTTCATGCTAAAATTTCCCTAGATAATCCCACAAAATCCAATTTATTTAGGTGATGAAGAGTCTTGATTGAATACCACAAGATTTTTTAAATGACAAAGTTTTTTGATTGAACACCACAATACTTTTTTTAAGTTGCAAAAGATGGAATACATTTTTCATAATAAAGAAATCCTTTAAAATCTCTTGAAATCTTAATCCAATCCATCGCTATATGTGGTGCCTTCATGTTTCTCTTTAAATAATGGATAAATGAATGTGCATGTGGTCCCTTCTTGTTTTTTTTCAATGAATGGACATGTTCTCCAATTTCTTTCACAACATGAAGATGAACAAGGTTGTGCAGATAACTTAAGTGCAACCTTTTAAGTAATCAAGCACCATGAACTTGCCTTTATGTTTTTGGATCAAAATTGTCAAAATCTTTTCTTCCAAAAGAAGTTTGCAAACTCTATATTCACTTTCCTCCCTTCGTCGACATCATGGAAGCTTTATTAGTATCTTCGCTTAGCCATTTTGTACTATAATTGCTACAAAAAATAATATATCTATAACTTTATGTAATCCAACATAAGAAGTTATAAAACATCATTTACCTACCAATTATCGTCCAACAAAGTATTCTTCTCAAATTGTGACTTTCGAGGATCATCATCCTTTGATCACTAATCACCATGTGTTGGCGAGCGTAATCAAATGTGTGAAAACCAATTATGTCTGCATAGCTTTCAAAATTTTCAGTTCACATAGTTACAGTATTATAAATAACAAGGAAGAAAACGAACTTTGAAGTAGTTTGACATGAATAAATCGTCTTTGCCTCCGCAAAAATCTTCTTTATGACTGAAATCTTATGATTCTTCCAACATTTATGTGAATGCATGTCAGACTAGTTTTTGTTCGTTTCATTCATTCGAAATTTATAAAACTATAAATGTTGAAACTGAAATATTGAAACTAATGCTTAATGCAGACATAATTGGTTTTCACAAATTGGATCAGGCTCATTATTTACCGTCTACAGTCGAATTGGATTGCAATATGAATTCCAGAGGGGTTGGGATCAAATACAATATTCATATGTGCTACCTTGGATCACACCCTTCTGATTTTATCAAGAAGTCTGCAAATAAGGAAGAAGGAAAAAAAAACTTAGTCTTGGGACATGTTTAGGCTTCGAAAACTCTTGAAACAATTACCTACACCACATGGTGAGTTAGTATTATTCCAAAAAAAATATATATCTTATTTTTCTTAAGAAACATGGAATCAAACGATAATTATAAACTAAACAACAAAAATATTCATTGATTAAAAAAGAGAAAACAAAATGAAAATTGAAAAAAATAAATATGGCTGACAAAACCAAAACCTATACACATAACTTGCAGATCTAACTCATATGTGATAGATTAAGATGAAACAGTATATTTAAATATGACAAAAATGAAAGAAGATAATTGCAGAGAAGATAACAATAACAAGAAATAGATAGATATTGGATGTAAGATGAAAAGAACGTACTTATGATGCTAAAAGGAAGGAATAATGATTAATGAGATCCGGGAGAGCCGCTGCACTGCACTGCAATGCAATGGTTTTGTTGAGCAACAAAGAGGTGTAAGGTTTTTGTATATATAAGGTGTAAGAATAGGTTAGCCGACTGACTTGGGCCTATGATCTAACTTATCTGAGACCCAAATTTTTTTAGATAAAATTACAAAAAGAAAATTTCTTTTGCCACTCGACTAGCTTCTCACGCACCCTCTTAATTTTCCATCTTACATTCGTTTAAATTAAATAATTTGAACTATTTTTACCATATTTTGAATGATATCATTCGAATCCAAGCTAGGAAAACGCTACAAATTGTCAAGTTCCGTCAAATCTTGTTTACATACAATTCAGAAAAGAAAATCCGAACAAAGTTAATACCAATTCAGATTATATAATTCAAATCTCTCAACATACCGTTTTAAAGACCAATTACACTTCATAGGTTGACATAGTTTAGATTATATAATATAATCTCGTTAAACACAAATTCAAATTATATACCAGAATTATGTCGGCACAAAGACATAATCTATGTTCATTAGTTAACATTTTATTTTTGGCAAATTGGCGAAGAATTGTTTGCCATGTGAATCTAAGCAAATTATAAGCACAAATGTAATCAAAACATATGGAACACACATTAAACATTCTTTAAAAAAAACAAATTAAACATAAAATAAAAATAGTATCAACAATATTTAAACGTTACAACTCCAAGAATAAATTAAAAATGCATATTATCCAAATGCTACAACACTATTGGGAATGGTCTGGACCCTACCAAACTGACACATCACGCGCTTTTGTAGATAACGGACCATGCGAGGTTCGTATCTAAGCTAGCTAGAATAGGTGTTGATTGGTTGGAACGAATATCATAGCCCGTGCGTATCGATCCTCCTTGTAACCATCCCGATAACCCCTGCCTCATAATTCCTCAAAGTACTGAAATATCCAAGCATGCATCAACATCAACGTATAACAATCATGACACAACATGATTAATGTTTAACTAAATAACAATTTCATTCTTATTCCTGAAGAAGGTTCCATGTCCAGCGAGCTGATGGGTCTTCAAATGACATGCAAAATTAAACCCCATGTAGAAGTGAGTCGAGGCAACTACGTGATGACATCTCGTCATTACGTAATTTTAGTTGTATTTTGATCACAATATGGAGTTCACAAGGTAACTTAAGCAGCAAGAAAAGCTAGCAGAAAACTGGAGAAAATACAAAGAACCAAAACGTGTCATGATTTATCCAAAACGTGACACGATTTGACAAGGCAAAAAGCATGCTCTCGACATTAAGGAAAACGTGTCACGATGACCAAAGCGTGACACGATTTGAAGAAATCCTAATTCAGCTGTTTGTTATATAAAGGAAAACGTGTCACGATTTACTTAAAACGTGACACGATTTTGGGCGAATTTCTGTGTCTATTTAAGCTGAAACCTATTCCAAAGACAAGGGTTGCGATTTGAGAAGAGCTGTAACGCCCCATTTTTTATTATTTATTTATTTTATCGAGTTTAGTGTCTTTTTATATATTTTATTTGAATATTTGCTATGTGATAATTTTTAGTATTTATTAGTAGGTTGTTATGATATAAATAGTTGAAGAATCTAATTATATTAGATTTAATAAGACATAAGGGTAATTTGGTAAATGGAGGAGTTTGTTAGGTTAAGAATAGGAGAGGTTAGAAATAAGGGGGATTTGTTAGGTTAAAAAATATTAAATGAGAAACAAACTCTGGCTGGTTATAAATAGAGGAGAACATTAGAGAATTAGGGTTAGAACAAGAAAACAGTTTTGGGAGAAAACAGAGAACACGTAGAAGCAGTTTTTGGGAGATAAAGATGAGAAGTTTGTAGAGTTCTGTAAACAACTAATCTAAGGTAAGGGTGGGACTAACCTTCTTTAATCATAAGTATATAATTCTGAAAAGGGTTTTAATATCTTGTTGTTGAATTTTTGATGTTGTAAAAGTTAGGTTTTTGATTGAATTAAATTGATGAAAGTATAGATAATCTCATGAATTGAGTTTTGTAGCATTAAATAGTGGATAATCCAGTAGGTTAACAACAAATAATTAGTGTTTTAATGATAATGTAATCATGGGGTGAATATTAGGGTCGAGTTTGGAGAGTATATGATCAAGAACGGAGTCGAAAAGGGTTCCCCAAAGTGAAATCGCAGCAAAACTGTGATTTTGCTGTCATCGTGCGTTTCTTGCTGTCTCGGTTTGACAAGTTTAAGTTCCGAACTGGGTTTTGATGTCTTCATGAAAGTTTTAGATAAGGATGTTAGATTTCACTAGCCTTTGGAGTGACTCAATTTAAACGTCTAGAACTCTAGATATGATTAAAATACTACACAGGGGTCAACAGGGTCGTGCTCTTGTCGATTTCTGTTACGGAATAACAAAAATAACAACTGGGACTTTTCTGTTCATAACTAGGTTTTGATGTAAACATGAAAGTTTTAGATAATTAAGTTAGCTTTCCAATTGCTCTGGTTTTACTTGAAAATGTTTTGTGGATTTTTAATTATAATAGAAACACTCCAAGTAGGTCTTGGAAGACTTTTAAGAAAATTTAGCATAACCGCTTCTAAATCAACCCGAAACTTTTGGTTTGCTTCCAAACTTCAAATCCTAAGTACTGTGAATTTAATTATAATGTTTAAGAGTATTTAATCTATGACTTGATAAATCAAACTTAGTTTTCTTTTGATAATGAATTGGTGAATCATATTGATATGTTGTTGTCGATTTGTGGTTGAATCTATTATTAATATGATGTTTATATGAAAGTTATATGATGTTTATATGATAGTTGTTTATATGATGTTTATATGAAAGATGTTATTGTTGTTGTACTTGAAGTTGTGTCTTTGCATAATGATTAATAAACGTAGGGGCTTGATGCTTGTCGATGTTATTGTTGTTGCATTTCTGAGTCGTATCATTGCATAAGCATTTGTTAAAGTTGAAGGCTTGATGCCTTGTTAAAGTTGGAGGTTTGGTGCCTTGTTATGTCGAATTACGACATTCTGTTGGGAGCTTGACGCTCCGTTGGTACCACATGCATTTGTTGAGTCGTTGTTGTTGCATTTGTTGAGTTGTTGTTGTTGCATTTGTTGAGTCGTTGTCGTTGCATTGTTGAACGAAGTTGATTAATTCCTTTATGTAAATTAATTGTTGGTGATTAGTTGTTGTTGTTCTATGTTGATTGATTCCTTTATGTGAATTAATTGTTGGTGATTAGTTGTTGTTGTTCTATGTTGATTGATTCCTTTATGTGAATTAATTGTTGATGATTAATAGTTGTTGTTTTATGTTGATTAATTCTTCTTTAAATTGTTGGTTATTATTAGTGAATGTGAAATCTCACCCCTTCTGTTTGAATTTTGCCTCTACGTGGGTAACATGCAGATATCTAGGAGTAACCGCTGATGTGAGTTGAGTTCTCGTGTCGTCTTAGGAGTCTTGCTCTGATACGTAACGGGATGAGGATATTTATTTGCTTTGTTTTTCCTTGATTACGTATACTTTCTAAGATGTTGTTGTTGAACCATTTTAATTGGGATTTTATTTTGTTGATGACGTTGAGGCCTAATGCCAAGTTTTGATTTAAAAGTTGAATATTTTCCGCTGCGACATTGTTTAAATTATTGAAAGCAGGTGTTTAATTAAATAGTGGACTTTAACCCTATTTTTGATGAAATGATTTTTGAAGAACGATATGTGATATCCTGTTTATGATGCACTCTGATATATTTTATGTTTATTTTTATGTTGGGAAAACGGGGTGTTACAATAGCAAAGTGCAATTTTTGAGACTACAAGACGGCTAGAAGGACGATTTCTTCACTCTTTTACCAATTCATGTATGTATTGATTCCTCTAATGATTATGTTATTTGCAAACACCATTATGAGTAGCTAAATCTATTAGAGGTTAGGTCTGAGATGATTCTTTGTAACCCTAATTGAACCATGTTGTTGTGAAACTCTATTTATTGTGAATGGCAAACTAGTTTTTATTCAATTTAACTGTTCTTAATGCTTTTTATATCATGATCAAATATAAATATGATTTAGTGAGAACGAATGACTACTGACCCTAGCTTTCGACTTGGACCTAATTGAATTATTCTAATAAACATGGTTAGTCTAGTAATGGATAATCCTTTATTAGTGATATTAGGTTAACATGCTTAAACCTTCAAAGATTATTAGACCACCTAAGGAATTAGGGGCTGTAATCCGAGAAAAGGGTCCTAACTCAAGGGATTGATTAAGACTATTTTGTTAACTATCGTGGAACTATAGAATCATTCATAAGAATAGGTGCAATATACCAATTAGGGGAACATCGATGACTCGAAAGACCTAAACTCATCTCTCTCTTATTCTTAACAATCAATTTTACTTTCAGTTGTTACTTTTATGAAATCAAATCAATCTACTGTCTGGTGGCAAACTAAAAAAACTTTTATGCATCCTATTTTAATAACGTAATTGAATTATTGAGATTAAAACTAGTCCTTGTGGGAACGATATTTTTACTACTTCAATAGTATTTGGTACACTTGTCAAACTTCTATCACTGCTCTCCCATGAAAAATCGAGGACCAACTCAAGGTCACAAAGATACTTCAGAGATGTCACAATGCAAGAAGCCTAAGAAGGCTCAGACTACTGGTAGAGTGTTTGCCTTGACTGGCACACAGACAGAGAATGAGGATCGTTTGATCAGAGGTACTTGTTATTTTGATAGTACTCCTTTAATTGCTATTATTGACACTGGTGCTACACATTGTTTTATTGTCATTGATTGTGCTGCTAAGTTGGGTCTTACTATGTCTAATATGAATGGAGTAATGGTTGTTGAAACTCCAGCTAAGGGTTCGGTGACCACTTCTCTTGTGTGTTTAAGATGTCCTTTGTCGATGTATGATCGTGATTTTGAAATTGATTTGGTTTGTCAACCCTTGAGTGGTATGGATGTGATTCTGGGTATGAATTGGTTAGAGTACAATCATGTACATATTAATTGTTTTCGCAAGTCAGTGTATTTTTCCTCTGATGAAGAAGAAAGTGGGGCAGAGTTTTTATCTACTAAACAGCTGAAGCAGTTAGAACGTGAAGGAACGTTGATGTTTTCTTTGATGGCATCTTTATCTATTGAGAACCAAACGCTGATTGATAAGCATAGAGTGGTATGCGATTTTTCAGAAGTTTTTCCCGATGAAATTCCTGATGTGCCTCCAGAAAGAGAAGTTGAATTTTCGATCGACCTTATTCCGGGCACGAAGCATGTGTCTATGACACATTATCGCATGTCAGCTTCCGAGTTGGCTAAGTTGAAGAAGCAGCTAGAAGATTTGCTTGACAAGAAGTTTGTTAGACCGAGTGTTTCTCCTTGGGGAGCGCCAGTATTACTAGTAAAGAAGAAAGACGGTAGCATGAGGTTGTGTATTGATTACCGACAGCTGAATAAAGTAACTATAAAGAATATGTATCCACTTCCGAGAATTGACGATTTAATGGATTAGTTAGTGGGTGCACGAGTGTTTAGCAAGATTGATTTGAGGTCAGGATATCACCAGATTAAAGTAAAAGATGAAGATATGCAGAAGACAGCGTTCAGGACGCGTTACGGGCATTATGAATACAAAGTGATGCCTTTTGGTGTTACGAATGCACCTGGTGTGTTTATGGAGTATATGAATCGCATCTTCCATGCATTCTTGGATCAATTTGTGGTTGTGTTCATCGATGATATTTTGATTTACTCCAAGTCTGAAGAAGAGCATGTGGAACATTTGAAGATAGTCTTGCAAGTGTTGAAGGAGAAGAAGTTTTACGCTAAATTGTCGAAGTGCGAATTCTGGTTGAACGAAAAGAGTTTTCTTGGCCATGTTATTTCTGATAATGGTATTGCAGTTGATCCGTCTAAAGTTGAAGCAGTATCGCAATGGGATACCCTGAAGTCGGTTACAGAGATTAGAAGCTTTTTGGGATTAGCTGGGTACTACAGAAGATTTATAGAAGGATTTTCGAAGTTGGCACTTCCGTTAACGCAGCTGACCTGCAAAGGTAAAGCATTTGTGTAGGATGTTCATTGCGAGAATAGTTTTAATGAATTGAAGAAGCGTCTGACGACGGCTCCAGTTTTGATTTTGCCTAAGTCCGATGAATCTTTTGTTGTGTATTGTGATGCGTCCAAGTTGGGTTTAGGTGGTGTGCTTATGCAAGATGGTAAAGTGGTTGCTTATGCATCGAGACAGTTGAGAATCCACGAACGAAATTACCCTACTCACGATCTTGAATTAGCTGCAGTGGTATTTGTGCTTAAGATTTGGAGACATTACCTGTACGGTTCGAGATTTGAAGTGTTCAGTGACCACAAGAGCTTGAAGTATTTATTTGATCAGAAGGAATTGAATATGAGACAGCGAAGGTGGATTAAGTTGTTGAAAGATTATGACTTTGGTTTGAATTATCATCCGGGTAAAGCTAACGTTGTTGCAGATGCCCTAAGTAGGAAGACTTTGCATATGTCTGTTTTGATGGCTAAAGAGTTTGAGTTGCTGGAATAGTTTAGAGATTTGAGTTTAGTATGTGAATGGTCATCTCAAAGTGTGATGTTGGGAATGTTGAAGATTGATAATGAATTCTTGAAAAGTATTAAAGAGGCGCAAAAATTGGATGTTAAGTTTGTGGACTTGTTAGTTGCTAGCAATCAGACCGAAGACGGTGACTTTAAGGTCGATGATCAAGGTGTGTTGAGGTTCCGAGGTAGAATTTGCATTCCAGATGATGACGAGATGAAGAAAATGATTCTTGGGGAGAGTCATAGAAGTAGCTTGAGTATTCACCCGGGAGCTACGAAAATGTATCATGATTTGAAGAAGTTGTTTTGGTGGTCTGGATTGAAACGTGATGTGGCGCAGTTTGTGTATTCGTGTTTGGTTTGTCAGAAGTTGAAAGTGGAACATCAGAAACCGGCTGGGATGATGATACCTTTAGATGTGCCAGAGTGGAAATGGGATAGTATATCCATGGATTTTGTGACGAGTTTTCCGAATACGCCTAAAGGGAATGACGCCATTTGGGTAATTGTTGATAGACTGACGAAGTCGGCCCATTTTATTCCGATTAACATCAGTTTTCCTATAGCTCAGTTGGCAGAGATTTATATTCGTGAAATAGTGAAGTTGCATGGTGTTCCTTCGAGCATCGTATCAGACAGAGACCCGAGGTTTACTTCTAGATTCTGGAAGAGTTTGCAAGAGGCTTTAGGTTCTAAGTTAAAGTTGAGTTCGGCATATCATCCGCAGACAGATGGTCAGTCGAAAAGAACGATTCAGTCATTGGAAGATTTGTTGAGAGTTTGTGCACTTGAGCAAGGAGGAATTTGGGATAGTCATCTCCCGTTGATAGAGTTCACGTACAATAACAGTTATCATTCTAGTATCGGAATGGCACCTTTCGAGGCTCTATATGGCCGGAGATGTAGAACCCCGTTGTGTTGGTTTGAGTCAGGTGAGAATGTGGTTCTAGGACCAGAACTTGTTCAACAAACTACTGAGAAGGTGAAAATGATTCAAGAAAAGATGAAAGCGTCTCAGAGTCGGCAAAAGAGCTATCATGATAAGCGTAGGAAGGACCTTGAGTTCCAAGAGGGAGATCATGTATTCCTAAGAGTTACTCCCATGACCGGTGTGGGTCGTGCACTGAAGTCGAAGAAGTTAACCCCGAAGTTTATTGGCCCGTATCAGATATCAGAGAGAATTGGGACGGTGGCGTATCGAGTAGGTTTACCGCCGCACCTTTCAAATTTGCATGATGTGTTTCACGTGTCGCAACTTCAGAAGTATGTTCCAGATCCATCCCATGTGATTCAAAGGGATGATGTGCAAGTTAGAGATAACCTGACGGTTGAGACCTTACCAGTGAGGATCGAAGGCCGTGAAGTGAAGAGGTTGAGAGGCAAGGAGATACCTCTTGTGAAAGTCGTTTGGGACGGAGCGACTGGTGAAAGCTTGACTTGGGAGCTGGAGAGTAAGATGCTGGAGTCTTATCCCGAGTTGTTTGCTTAAGGTAAATTTTCGAGGACGAAAATCTTATAAGTTGGGGAGAGTTGTAACGCCCGTTTTAATTATTAAATTATTTTACATAGTATAGGTAATATTTATATGATTTTGTGTGAATTTAAGTGATATTTGAAATATTATGTGATTTATATGAGTTATGTGATTTTATGAGGGTTGAAACTTATTTTATTGTTTAATAAAATAAGATTTGAAAATAAAAACAAATAATAAATTGTGGGTTTGTTTTAGAATTAGATAAAGTTGTGTGGAATAAGATAAAATAAAACAAATAGAGGTTTAAAAGGGAGAAATAGGTTTAGAATTGTACAGAACGTACAATTCAGAGTTTAGGGATAAAACAGAAGAGAAGAACCAGAGAGGCTGCTGCTCGATTTTCTTAAGGTAAGGGTGAGCCTATCATTACAATTTCATTAGAACATGTAATTCATGATTATAGTTAACAATTCTAGGTTTAATTCATGAGAATTAAGAATTAAGAGTTAGGTCAAAAAGTGGTGAATTGATGATTAGATGATGAGAAACTGTACCGTTGTTGTAGAAAACTGTTTACAGACCATAGAATAACCCTTGAACTTCATTATAGTCGAAAATCTGAAGGATTAGGATGAAATTTGGAGTTTGGGGTGAAAACCCTCGTAACCCCGTAACTGTTCTGCCGTCGCTCGCCACAGCGAGCAGCCAGCTCGCCACGGCGAGTATTCATCCGCTCGCGAGGCGAGCCAAACAGCTCGCCATAGCGAGCAACCCCTAGGAGGTTCGCGAGGCGAACAACCTACTCGCCATAGCGAGTAACACCCAGGAGCTCGCCAGGCGAGCAACCCAACTCGCCATAGCGAGATACCCTTGATGGTACGCGAGGCGAGCAGTTCAACTCGCCGTAGCGAGTAACCCCTGTAATGGTTCACGAGGCGAGAGATCCCACTCGCCATAGCGAGTAGTCCTGTGTCAGACTACCTTTTAGAATAATGCGACTCTTGTCGCACAATTGATTATGAGATTACCCTTGGATTAGAATTAAATACTGAAATATTAAGACGACCTGTAGAGCCGTTAACTGATGCTTGAGTTGTTATAGTGACCTAAACATTTGTATATGCTTTCTTTGAATTATAAGAGATGATGTATGTGAATGTTTATGACTGTACTATGTTTGTGATGTTGATTGCTGCCATGCTGCCATGATTTATTAATAATTAAAAGATGCATGTGTCGTTATAAGATTTACGATGTTATAGTCCAAATTATTGGAGTTCATTTGAGATGTCTAAGATTTATGAAGTTGAGTCCATGCATATTCATCCAGAGACGAGGGCTCATGCCCTAGGAGCTTTTGCTCAAAAAGAGACGAGAGCTTATGCTCTAGGAGTATTTTTATGCTCAATAGCGACGAGGGCTTATGCCCTAGGAGTATATTTATACTCAATATGGTACCACATGCATGATTAAGATGTCTAAGTTGCATAAGTTGAGTCGAAGTTGCATTGTCAAGTCAAACTATTAAGTTGAACTATGATGTTGAATTATGATGTTGTTTAAGATGTTACTTGACTATTATTATGATATATGATGATGAAGTTATGATGTTAAATGTAACTGTTGAATTATATGTTTAATGTTTTTGTTATGAGAATCTCACCCCTTCTGCTGGAATTGCCGCCTTGTGGGCAAGTGCATGTGATTAAGCTTTAGTTGTTGTTGCTGTTGTGAGTGGCTACCCTCACAGTGTCCTTAGGTGCTCTGATACGTAACGGGATGGGAACTTTTATAGCTACTTTCTATTCCTTACGTATTTGATTATGATTTAAGTTTTCAGTTGATTTTATGTCGAGACGTATTTATGAGGCCTGTGTGCCAAAACGATTTGTACACATCGAATTTTATCCGCTGCGATGTTAGAACAATTTTGACCAGAATAAATGTTTATTTATTCCCTTTTTGAGAATTTAAGAAATGTAGCATTCCGTTTTATATGATACTCTGATTTATTTATGAAATTTTGAATTTGGGAAAACGGGGTGTTACAATTGGTCCCAATTATGACGCATCTTCTTGTCATCCTCCACATCAGCTGCAGCTGCTGCTTGGACGACTCCCAAATATTTTCTAAAGAAGCTTAAATGTGCTTGAGCACCATTAGTGGCTATCACTTGGTACTCAGTATCCTCTGGATTAGCTCTTAACAACTTCTCATACCCCAATTTTTGACCTAAGATCCTACATTCATATGTCTTTTGATCCTGAATAGTCTTTGACTTTTCAAAGAAAATTTCAACAGAGAGTTATTTTATAATACCTCATTTTTTGTTCCGGTATCGGGCCCTCTTCTCACTTTATTTTTATTATTAGTCCTCTTATTTTTATCTTTAGTTTCTTTTTCATTTATTTACTTTATTTTCACCTTTTTATTTTTATTTTATTGGCTTAATACATGCCTTGGTCCCTTAACTTATTTTTGGATTTCAATTTGGTCCCCTAACTTTAAACTGTCTCAATTTGGTCCCCTAAGTATACCTCTGTTTACTAAAGTAGTCCCTTCTGTTAGTTTTTGTCAAAAAACTTAACTTTTTTGGAATGCCAACATGGACAAAGTTAACGTTTTTTTTGACAAAAACTAACAGAAGAGACCACTTGAGTAAACAGAGGTATATTTAGGGGATCAAATTGAGACAGTTTAAAGTTAGGGGACGAAATTGAAATCCAAAGATAAGTTAAGGGATCAAAGCATGTATTAAACCTATTTTATTTTACTTCTTATTATTATTTTATTTTTCATTTTAGTTTACTCTGTTTTTTTATTTTATTAAAGTGTCCAATGAGTCCGAAAACAATCCATGGGGTCTCAAAAATATTTTTTCCAAACACGCCTCAAATAAACAACATCCACATAGGTGGTGCTCTTGTCAGTAAAATGTGATACCCACCAAATAGAGCAACATATACAGAGAGACTAAAGCCGCTTCTGCTGCAACCAAATGACCAACATGTTACCTGGCATTATTTACCTAGTTTAATGACATTATATTCCTCGCAAATACAATTGGAGAGATGAATGTAATTAACAATGTTGGAATTTCATGGAGTATCGATAATGTGGATATTTAAGTTCATATATAGTCCTTCAATTTTAGGAACTAAATTAGATATTTACTCTTTATTTTCTATTGTCAAGCTCCCCCCTAAACATCACATACATGTACCGGATGACGGAGTAGAAGCTCTCATCCCTCTGTGTCTCCTTGGGTGATGCATATCCATAATCAAGGTTTTTTATAGATCTTAGGCTTAATTAATGATTTGGTCCCTTAAGTTATTTGTTGGTTACATTTTGGTCTCATAAGTTATTAACGTTACAATTTGGTCCCTTAAGTTAGTATATGTTAGCTAAATAAATCTTCACCGTCAGTCTTTTGCCAAAATGTTAAATAGGCACATGTGAACAGAGACGTGACAACTTGCAATGTGTATCCACTTTAGACATTGGGTTAACGGTTTTGACGGTGGAGATTTATTTGGTTGACGGAAGATGACTTAAAGGGACCAAATTGTAACGTTAATAACTTATGAGACTAAAATGTAATCAACAAATAACTTAAGGGACCATATCAGTAATTAAGCCATGAACCATGATACAAGTTTGTTATCTCCAAATATGTTTACTTGTCTTAAAAACCCTTGTATGGTTTGAACTTTTATATGTCTGTTCAATTGTGCTCTAATGAGTGATTAGTTTGGTTCTAAATACAATGTTGACACTGATTTGTTATTTGTCTTATGACCTGTTAACTTCAGTTGTCAGCATTTCGAAGCACAAAAAATCCGTGTGTGTAACTAGCCTTTCTATGTTAAGGGATTAAGTTTAATTGATTGGAAATCTAATCTAGATATGGTATGGCTGGCTATATATAAATTGTTCGGGTTCGTGTGAGAGGAAGAAATTATATTGATTTTGGTGGGAGTAAGTTATATATATATATATATATATATATATATATATATATATATATATATATATATATATATCGTCTTTGTTACTTCTTTATTTTAATAGTTGAATTTACTCTTATCTATTTGTCATGTGTTATCTTGTCAAAAAAATAATTTGTTATGTGTTATTTGTATTAAAAGCTGAGGATAATTTTAAAAAAAGAAAAAGTCAGTCAAAAAGAGTCATAGCATGATATTTTCTTTATATATAGTATAATATTTTTTTTGAAGTCATATATAGTATAGATATAAGCACAAAAAATCTGCAACGGACACAATGCAAACATTGATCGTTGTTTTACTCAAAATGTAAAAAGTTATTTAATAGAAGCATTACATTAATGTTTATATTTTGAAAATAGTCATAAATTTTTAAAATTTTATCATATTAATTTTCTCATATATGCATATAAAAATTTACTTTCGCATGTATAAGCAAATAAAATCCACAACTAATGTGATTCAACTATTTAAAAAAAAAACTTATTTTTGTATATAGAAGAGAAAAATGTTTAATAAAAACGTTAAATTAAACTTGATAACTTACACTCACTTGTTAGCAAGCTACACCCACTAACCTTTTAACAAAAACTCAATTTTCATTATCTTAAACTAGCGGAAAGACGGGCACTATCGTGCCCATCTGTCCGCTCTTTCTACTGCGCTAACGCATGTAATTATTATATTATGTTTGTTTGTATAATTTTGATAAATTTTTTTAAATTATTGATATATTGATTTATAAACAAAATATTGTCAAGGCATATAACAAAATTATTTTTGAATCATAATCACTTATAAACTGTCAATATAATCCATAAAATTAATCGACTTTGATTAGTTGTAATAACTAACATAAAAGGAAAAAAAAACTTTTAGGTTAACAATGCGGGAGCAAACTATGAACTATGAAAACCCTAATTAATAATATTTAATATAGTGTTAACAAATATTTTTTTAAAATATTTTGAGTCATAATCTTTTTTTTAGAGGATTTAAAGTCCAATATTTAACAATAATTTTAGCTCAAGTTTGTTACTAAACTTTTTTTTTAGAGGATTTAAAGTCAAATATTTAACATTATATTTTGCTCACATTTGTTACTAACCTCTTTTTTCAGAAAAGTTCAATCTTTAACATTATTTTTTGCTAACGTTTGTTACTAATTTTATTTTTTTCAGAGGATTTAAAGTCTAATCTTTAACATTATTTTTTGCTCACGTTTGTTACTAATCTTTTTTCAGAGGATTTAAAATATAACAATATTTTTTCGTTCATGTTTATTACTAATCTTTTTTAGAGGATTTAAAGTCCAATCTTGAACATTATTTTTTGCTCAAGTTTGTTACTAAACTTATTTTTAGAGGATTTAAAGTCCAATATTTAACATTATATTTTGCTCACATTGTTACTAACCTCTTTTTTCAGAAGATTTAAAGTTCAATCTTTAACATTATTTTTTGCTCACATTTGTTACTAATCTTTTTTTAGAGGATTTAAAATTCAATCTTTACCATTATTTTTTGCTCACATTTTTTAGAATTTATCAAAGGCTAAGGAAGAGTAACTTATACTAATAAAGTAAAATAATAAAATAAAATGGAAATACTGTTTTTATGGAAGTAATAATAAAATAATATGGAAATACTATTTTTTGTGGAAGTAATAATAAAATAATATGGAAATACTATTTTTTGTGGAAGGGATATGAAAATACTTGACAATCTTTGTCGATTGTATTGAGGAGAACAACATAGATGTACAACATAAAATCGGCCGATAAAAAGTAACATGAGTTTTTGTTTTGTGCTAGTTTTTTGTGAGTTTGATATGTGGTTAACAGAGGTAAAAGAGGGTTAGCGGGGACGATTAGTGACATGGATTAGTAATCCACGTGTTATTTTATAATTGGTTAACAGTAAAAACAATTATTAAGGAATTGTGCGTGAGTTTTCTCTTTAAATTAAATTTATTCTTATTTATTTGTTATATGTGTTATTTGTATTTAAAATAAAATTAAAATTAAAAATTAAGGGTATTTTTGGAAAGAAAAGTTCAACCCAAAGTGTGCTGAAAGGAGTTTATATATAGTATAGATAACTTGAAATCAAAGGGTAGGGCTGTCAATTCCACTTCTTCTTTTTTTTTTTTTCAAAACAAAAAAACATACCACCTTAATCTTACGTGTTTTGCTTGAACGGTGATTTTTTTTTTATTAAAATTTTAAATGGCAACCTTAATCTTACATTAGTTTTTTCATTGACACATTGTTACTTCCTTTCAATATTCTTTGGTGTTGTATTAATAATAACCACTGTCGCTAGTTTCTGGGTCCTACTGTAAATGTATATTTAAGTGTTCCTAATGAATTAAATCATGGTGTTGAATTATTGTTCTTTGGTGCTGTATTACAGAGAAAAAGAATTATAAAAAAAAGTCTAATATAATAGTGTATTAATTAGTCCAAAAAAATTACTTTAATGGCTTTGTCAAGAAAAACAAAAAAAATAGAAATTCAAAAACAAAAAAAACAAGAAAACCATGTACAATGTTGTTATAGGTAATAGTATATGTGAGACAAACTTTTAATGAAATAATATTTGAAATGATGAAAGTGGGTGTAAATTAATGAAGTTTGTTAACTTGCACCTTAATAATACTTATAAAAATGATTGTAGATAATCAAATGGGTGTAGGTTGATAACTTGCACCTTAATAATTTTAGGTAGATGTAGCTTGCTAACTTGCACCTTAGTGTTATTAGGTGGGTGTAAGTTAGCAGCCTCATATATATATACACACACACCCATATCGTCTTTGTTACTTCTTTATTTTAATAGTTGAATTTGCTATTATCTATTTGTTATGTGTTATTTGTATTAAAAGTTGAAGATAATTTTGAAAAAAGAAAAAATCAGTCAAAAAGAGTCCTAGCATGATATTTTCTTTATATATAGTATAATTTTTTTTTTGAAGTCATATATAGTATAGATATAAGCACACAAATTTTGCAACGGACACGGTGCAAACATTGATCGTTGTTTTGCTCAAAAAGTAAAAAGTTATTTAATAGAAACACTGCATTAATGTTCATATTTTAAAAATAGTCATGAATTTTTAAAATTTTATCATATTGATTTTCTCCTATATGCATATAAAAATTTACTTAATAAAAAGTTATTTAATAGAAACATTTCATATATGCATATAAAAATCTATTTAGTAAAAAGTTATTTAATAGAAACATTACATTAATGTTATATTTTAAAAATAGTCATGAATTTTTGAAATTTTATCATATTGACTTTCTCGTATATGAATATAAAAATTTACTTTCGCATGTATAAGAAAATAAAATCCACAACTAATGTGATTCAACTATTTAAAAAAAAAAAAACTTATTTTTGTATATACAAGAGAAAAATGTTTAATAAAAACGTTAAATTAAACTTGATAATTTTCATTTAATATCATTAAATATTTGACAATATTAACAATCTAGTTTTTTTTAGAGACAATCTAGTTATTTTTATTCCTTCAAAAATCTAAATATTTTTAATATATTGACTACTATGTTCGCACGGGTCTTTTATTAGTTATAAATACAACAAATTATATCAAAAAAGAAAGAAAAAAAAAACAGATAGAATCGCTAACTTAATTAAATAATAAAGATAGAGAGAAATTGTTACTAAAAAATCAAATAAGATAGAGAAAAATATTTTGATTGATACGGTGTTACTTATTATTAATAATAGATTGATAATTTTGTTTTTTTTGTTGAGGAATAATAGATTGATAAGTTGTTACTATGACGATTTGCATATATAAATAGAGACCTTGTATAACCAAAGTCTCAAACCTTGCCCTAGACTTGCTTCTCACTTCTCAAAAGTTGTGCGATGATGAATCGTGGAAGCCAACACTATACAAACGATGAAAACTACGATAAATTCAGCGATTTACCAGATTCCATTATCCTTCATATTCTATCATTTTTGAACGCCAAAGATGCTTTTCAAACTTGCATACTCTCAAAAAGATGGTACCATCTCCCAAAGCATCTTCCAACCCTTATATTCAGTTCCTACCCCTTCCAATTTCTTGACAGTTTCGACAATTTTGTGTCTCGAGTTTTCTTTCTTCGTGATGATTCAACTGCACTGCATACACTCGAATTTACAGAGGAAGATGATTTTGTTGAACCCGAGATACTCGAAAATCTTATAAAATATGCTGTTTCACATAATGTGCAGCGACTACAAACCTATGTCACTTGGGATATTCATGAATTTCCGTCTTGCTTATTTTCATCTCAAACTTTAACTTCTCTTCACCTTTCTGTTCACCCTCGAATTCAACTGTGGAAAATATTATTTCCGAATTCTCTGAATTTGCCTGCATTAACAACCTTGACTCTAAGTTACTTCTACTTTGGCGCCGGCGATGATGGTTGCGCCGAACCTTTCTCAACCTTTAACAAGTTGAATACATTGACGGTTGAATATTGTAAACTTTTGGATGCACAAGTTCTCTACATATCAAGTACCACGCTTGTGAACTTAACTATTCATGGATTGGGATATTTTCGATATTATGATGATGATGGTTACGAATGCAAGTTTGCTGTTCCGAGTTTGCGTAGCTTTGCTTTTGATGGTACTCTGTATCGAAATCTATGTCAGAACCATCTTTGTTCTATTAAACACTTTTACATTGATGTCATCATCGAATACCATAGCTCGGTTGAAGAGGAACCTGCAGTCCTACTAAGCTGGCTGCAAGGTCTTGTTAATATCAAATCATTGACAATCTCTTCTAATACTCTTCAGGTATTGTTCTCTTGTTACTTCTTTTTTTATTTATTTATTTCTAAATTTTGTTAAAAACCTATGACAATTCATCCTAATTCACCATCATCCTTCATTGAATAGGTTCTCTCCTTTGTTCCTGACTTATCAAATGTTAAGCTCACTTCCTTGTATAACTTGGAGTCACTACAAGTAAAACTGACACTGCTTTCATGTCCATTATACATGAAACTGAAATCTTCCATGACTGAGAAAGAAGCTACCGAATTTTCTTTGAACGAACGAGCATACGTTCCTGATGGAGTGATCGACTTTTTGCTTCAAAACTCACCATCAGCAAAGGTTACATATAATGATTAAGGTGAAATATGCTTTCAACTTTTTAAATATATCTATTTAGTTTTGTTTTTTTCCTTCTTTGATAGTCTTTGGATCTAGTTCTTGATGTTCTACTTCTTTGGTAAAATGATAAATGACCTACTTAATTATTGGAGCTCATATATACAACCTGTAATCTAAATTGCTAACGGTGTTACCTTTCAGTTGAAACCAGAACGAAGACCGCGCAAGAATACAAGTTTCAGATGAAAAAGCAGGAGTACTGTGAAGAGATTGGAATCAAGATAGTCCTTGAAGTGTGGAGGCCTTGTAACAAGAATATTTTTTCCTAGATAAATCTGTCAACTAGCTAGATAACTTGCTTAAGATTTTATTTATTTTCTTGCATTCTACGATATTACAGTTCATATTTTGGATTCATGTGTTTGATCCTTCTTTTTTTTAATTCGGAGAGCGTGGTTTGATCTTGGAAGCACGGACAACTCTAGTTTTACAAATATCATAGTGTCCGACACTCTTATGACATTGTAGGACATATATACAACTAAGATAAGTATCATAAATAAATTATATATTTTTTCCTTTATTTCGACATTCCTTAGAACGGTGTCGAACACATATATAAAACTCTTACAAGGCGACAACTAAGACAAATGTCTGAAACTTCATTTTTCATTTTTGCTTCCACAAACCGTAGATACAAGAGTTAAATATATGTTGAGAAATGTTGTGATCAATGAGACAATATAAACATTAAAATTGATTACAACATTTTTAGCTTTTTTCAATAGTAGATGGATAAATGAAGGTCAAATACTACACTATATTGTTATAGAACTTTTTTGAATGAAATAAATTGTTCATGTTAGATTTTCATGTATGTACGTATTTTGATTCGCAATTTAGATCTTTTATAGAAAAACTAATATATAGCGGTGGCGGTATCATTTACTTTTGACATTAAAGGTGTTGACATGTCTGTGTCTGTATCATGTCAAATGTTCTTGTAGGAGTTTGTGCTTCGTATGGTTTGATTTGAATTAGAGTCTTAGAAATCCTACTATTTGGTTACAAAATTGTGGGTTTTATGTTGCTACTTTTGAAGATTTTTTGTTTTAAGTCCATATTTGTTTATCTTTTTTGTTCTGCAAGGCAAAATCTAGGTAGTCAAAAGAAGCATTTTGCGTCATGGTCATGTTAGTGTGGGACTAACCAGTGGCTGGACGCTATGTTGTGGCCACAACATAGCATCCAGCCACTGGTGTTGCGAATTTAAGTGTACGAGGAAGAAAGTGATGACAAAACTAGCAGTTAGAAGACGTGAAATTATATCTTGATTTCGCAGCAGTTAGAATACGTGAAATTATATCTGTGTCACCTTTCTTTGGTTGATTATCCTTTTGAGCTGCAAGGCAGGATGCATATTGTAGAAAACTAAATGCAATTATGAATGCCAGCACTCTATTTTCTTTCCTCGGCAATGGTCACATAAATATGAAAATATCAAAACTAGCAAAATTCTTCGTCTCTTTTACATCATCAACCTAATCATTTTCAGCTGATAGAGTTCCAAGAAGAATCATGAGAGTTACGTAGTGCTTAATGTACCTCGAGTCCCCTTGTAATCGAGAATGATTTCGAGACCTCACTACTATCGTCATGATTGTATCAGCCGAAATGCATGACTTGATAGTAGGAATTGGGATTATATCCATCATTAAGGCTGTCTCGGGAGAGTCTTTTGGATCCTTGAGGATCTGTAGATCAACGATTAAAAGGTTATTTTGCTTTGATGAGTCGTCATTATGTCATTGCTATTGCGGATTTTCTGGAGGTGCGTTGCTATTGGAGATCGAAAATTTGTTCTAGACCCTAACTACCCTCTCACTTCCCAACTTTAATGTTTGTAATTTGACTTCAAGTATTCATACTTAAACTTAGTTTACGGTGATTCTTGAATAGAATTAACTTTGTACCCGATTTGAATTCCCGATTACCCCTAACAAAATACTATTCTATATAAAAAAAAAAAAACTATTCCAAAAATCAAAATTTGCACACACAAAAAAAAAACACTACTTCCTACTAAAAATTGAATACATAATCAATTAAACGAAGTATAAAATCGCATAAATGAAACAAAAATTGCAAAAGAAAAATCATGAATGGAATTGTGGAGTTACAAATGATGTGTCTTTTAAATGGGAGAAAAAACTTGCTCTACAGAATTGGGGAGAAAGCTTGGTTCAAAAATGTGGTGAAATGAGAAGGCTTGTGAAGGAATGGCAATGGAAGAGGAGAGAAAAGGTTTTGGCCTTGCATAATAAGAGAGATGAATAAGGCAAAAGATTAACTATCATGAGAAATATAAGGACACATAAATCTTTTTTGAGAAATATTAAAGAGTGCCCTTGGGACACTGTATAAAGAAACAAAAATAAAAGGATTAAATATATTTTTGGTCCCTATAAATATACCAACTTTTCATTTTAGTCCTTCTAAAATTTTCCTTCAATTTTTAGTCCCTAAAAAATTTTCCATCTTCACTTTTGGTCCCTCCCTTAAAGTAAACTCATATGTATAATTCATATTTTTGAATAAAAATTTTCAGAAAAACTCATAGTACTATAAGCATCTCTCCCCAAAAAAATTAGATTTTTTTAACAAAACATGATTTTAATATGAATATTTATATTTTTTATGGTTAAAAATTCATATTAAATTTATGTTTTGCTAAAAAATTCTAATGTTTTTTGGGAAAGGGTTTTACAATATTCTACACCTTTCTGCACAATTTAATTAAAAAATACTAAAATTAATTTAAAAATAAGGACCAAAAGTAGTGATTGAAAATTTTATAAGGACTAAAAGTTGAAGGAAAATTTTAGAGGGTCTAAAACGAAAAGTTGGTATATTTATAGGGACCAAAAACATATTTATCCCTAAAAATTATGTGTGGAAAGTGATCAAGTCAACTTGTAAAAAGTTTACAAATTGTTGTTTCCAATATAAAGTTACTAATTTTGGTTACCTTAACTAGTACCCTAAAGGCACTTGCTAACTACCCATCTTTTTTATCACATGTAAAGATGAACTTACACACATAAATCTTTTTTTTTTTTAATCAGACACCATTTTTATCACCACTCTTTATTAGGGATGGCAAAAAAAACCGCATCCATGGATATCCGTTGATAAAATCCACCATGAACACGGAGCGAATACCTTAATGGATAAAATAAACGGATATTTTAATTACCCGCTAATTAATGGATACGGGTGTGGATTTAATAGTATCTGCACCCGCAGATATCCATACCCGCTATTAAACTGAGTAAATTACATAAATAACCTAGTAACTTTCAACTTCCTAAGCAAAAGCCGTCGGTATTGTGAGTATTATTAGTTATTACGCTCCTTTGAAAGGAAGTGAAAATTGATGAGATTGTTGAAGCAAGAAGCTTTGTTTTTGTAGAATATGACGAACTTTACTTAAGCTTTTGTTAAATCAAATAAATTTATTTTTATTAAATGTAAGAGACTTTATTTATGTTTTTGTTAAGTCAATGATCTTTGTTGTTATTAATGTATAAATATTATGTTTAGCTGAAAAGAAAAGAAAATGCACGCGACGAACCTTTGTTTCTAAATTTTAGCTAAAAAAATAAACAATTTTTTTAAAAAAAGTTATTCATGGATATCTGTGTAAACCCGCGGATAACTCAAAATCCGTGGATTACTCGCTAAATGGATATCCGCACGGATATGGATATGGTACGGATTTCATATTTATCCATTGGAGCAGATACGAATATCACATTATCTACATCCATGGACATCCATTTACATCCATACTCTTTATTAACTTTTTCTAAAGTCATATCTGTTTTCAAGGTGAAACTTAGATATTTTCCAATACACTTCATTACATCTATCTAGCAGAGTTGGATTTAGTGCCTTGATAAGTTGGTGAGTTACGCATAATATAAAAACCTAATATTTGTTTTGTACTTTTCATTTCATAGATCAATTAAGTTTTAGCCTATCATTTGGTAATGTGATCCAGCTTGCAAAATCGCCGGGGAGACTTGTGGTGGCCGGTGAGGGAGAAGCTTGGAGGTTTTGGTTTTCATGGTGAAAAATACGTTGGATCGCGAGAATGGCTTAGTCCATGTTTGAATTTTATGGTGAGTTTGGCAAAATGACAACATGCCACATTAATTTCGACAAAAGTCACACTTAAGACCTTCAACAAAACTGTGTTTCTGTCATGATTTTGTTAAACTTATCCTGATTCAAAACATTCACTAGTTTTTTTTCCCTTTCTCGAGCACCCATTTGAACTTTTACTCTATATATAACAAACCTTTGCATACTCGAGAAGTCGATAGCAACCACTCTTATTGATGATGTTATTGACTTTGTTAAGGCTCCTCAGTAAACAATAAAAGCGATGAGTAGGCTCACTATTGCAACATGTATGAGTTGTGTGCACCTATACGGCTTCACCAATTCTCCTATGAAAATGTGAAGCAGTGGATAAGAAAAGCGATAAGTAGGCTAGCTATTGCGAACTATACGAGTTGCGTGTTCTTATACGCTTCACTAGAAGCAAGACAAGGTTGCTCTCCTTCGCTTGTTTAGTACTTAATTTACGAGTACGTCGAGTTCTCACTCCTATCTCTTTTTTTGTACAGCAATCACTCCTATCTCTAAAGGGACTTACTTATGCACTCCAGTAGAAGCTCTAAGTCGGGCCCCTCAGGCGTATTTTCCAAGTAAATTCCCAAACCCAAAGGGAACAGGAACAGCATCATTTCAAGTGAGACTTGTAGAAAGGTTCATGCACAGAGATTTTGAAGCAGGGGTCAATGAATGTGAAGAACATTCCAATAAAAGATCACAATGGTTAATCTTGAAGAGTAAGAATGTTTTATAAAGATGAAGATCATAATCAATATGTCTTTCTTTTTAAGCAACAACTAACCCAAATCCCAGAAAGTCAGAACAACAGAGTTTATGATAGTTATATATCACAGAACTTCTTTAGAGTAATCAGAATTCCAACGGATATTTACCAATTTATGTCATATCACATGGGCATGTATTGCGGTTTAAGTTACTACTGACTAGAGTAACTTCAAATTTTGGTTGTCAACGATTAAATACACATCAAACTCAACATAATATAGGATTAAAAATCACATTTATGATGCTTAAAATTCAAAACACAGTAAGAACAGACCACTATATTCTTTATTCAAGCCTTCCCTTGTGACCATCAGTATTCACCACAAAGTTTAAAGTACATGCTGATAACAACTATCTTAGACACAATGACAATCATTTGTCAGCAACAAGGGCCTCAATTTTCTTTTCAATGTGAGCTTCATGATCCTCGAGGCGACCTTTGACTGCATCATTCTCCCAACGGATCAACGTTGGCACACCAGTGAGCTTGAACTTAGAATCCACCCTCCATGGATGGTGTGGGTTCCTCCATGTTGGTCTATCTCCAACATAAGCTTTCAAAAGTGCAATTTCATTGGGTGAAGCTTCCAACTTCTTGTAGATCACTGGCTCAGCTCTCACACAGTCTAACAAAACAAAGAGTACATATCATGAAAAGCATAAGGTCAAAAATAGTCATATTCATCATGGATTTTCATAAATTGGAGAAGTTCATGATTCACAAACTTTCAATCAAATGTATAGAACATCCACAGGTGATTAACACAACTAAAATAGAAACATATAACATCAAATGTAGGAAGCTCTGCTTCCCTAAAACACACACATAGATCAATTTTTTTTATGAAAACACTATTAACTTTTCAAGGTATAGCTTGGGTATTTTCCAATACACCCCATTTCGTCTATCCTGCAGTGCATAGATAATTTGGTGAGTTGCGCTTAATATAAAACCTTAATATTTATAACGTACTTTTCATTTCCGAGATCAAAGAAGTTTTAACCCGTGTTTGGTACTGTGGTGCAGCTCACAAAATCGTGGCGAGGGGGAAGCTACATTTTTTAGCTTTTGGTTTTCCGAATGCTAGAATGGCTCGGCCATCGCGGTTCCAAACACAAGCTTAGTCCAAGTTTGGATTCATGGTGAGTTTGCCAAAATCACGACATGCCACCATAATTTTGACAAAAGCTACACTTTGCACCTTCAAGAAAATCGTTTTGCCAGCATGATTTCGTAAGACTCGTCCTGAACTTCCAAACACTCACTTGGCTATTTTTTTTCTCTAGATAACTAATTTGAACTTCTAGTCTCTAATTATATAAATCCTTTATCCAAAGCAATTTCAGAATCCAAATTTTCTTTTCTCACAATTTTCCCAATTTTCTGTCTTAATAACATAATGTCATGTAATCTATGAAGCACCAATACAAACACTGACACGTCAACACACATATAATAGTTTGAGAATGACATAACATAATTGAATTTAATCACATATGTTATCGTGTAGTATCACACTAATGAAGCACAAGCATGGACAGTGGACACAAAACAGACACTTGACAATTTGACACCGTCAATACAATGATATAATTCAATTTAATCACATGGGTCAGACATGGCGACACAACTTCTATAAAAAGTGCCAGTGCTACAGAGGTAACTGACACCGACACTTTGACACAGTCGAGACAGTGATATAATCTAATGTAATCACATGTGTCAGACATTGGGACACAACTTCTATCATAAGTCAGTGCTACAAACTAACTGACACCAACACAGTCAAGACAATGATATAATTCAATGTAATCAGATGCGTTAGACATTGCAACACAACTTCTATCAAAGGTGTCGGTGCTACAGAGGTATCTGACACTGACATGTGTCAGACACCAGACACCTTCAATCAAGTGTTAATATTACCAAACAATCCATCAAATCAAATACATTATCAACTTACTTATTTCAAAATCAAGTTTTTACCATGAAATTCACAACAAAACAGATAAAACAATCAAAAAATTCATCTGGGTCGGATAAAAAACAATCAAACAACAAAAATACCAGGGCACCAGCTGAGAGAAGTAGAAGGATCATTATCAGCCAAGAAGAGAATGAGGTTGGCTTTGTGTTGAGGAATCTCTGATCGGAACTTCTCAAAAACAGAATCAAAGTTTGAAACTGTTGCTGTAAACACCTTCAACGTCATTCTTCACTTCTTTCTGCAAATAAACGCTATCTCAATCTCGCAGATACGAACTAGGCTAGAAACAAGGGTTATATAGGAAATAAATAATTGGTTTAATTCTTTATTTTAAAAAATAATTGTTCGTTTTAAAATGCTTAAAGAGTATACCGAATAAAGTTAATAAGACTTCAATATCTAAACAAAATTGACATTTTTTCATTGCTTATACAAATTTAAGTAAATTGTTTTTTCATGAATATTTATAATACTCGTGAATTTAATTCAGTTGATAGAAACGATAATTAATATATGTAAGATCAGAATTCAAACTTCAACCGACACCAAAAAAAATTAAGAATATCTTATTCTCTTGTAAAAAAAATAAAAAAATATTTATCCTCTTAAACAAGTAAAACTAAGAAAAAGAATAAAGACATCATCTAAAAAATAAACATAAAATTAATATAGAAAAAGTTTTTACTATTACTTGATGAAAAGTAATCATGGGTATTACTCTTTTAACAAGTCTTTGTAAAACACCGGTTATTACTACTCCTTCCGGTCCTATATACAAGAGACAGGTGAATTTTTAGATACATTGAAAAATTAATATATTTGGTCTATATTCTAGACTGAATACATTAATTAATCAATGTATCTAAAACGTTATTTATTTCTTATGTATAAAATTGGAGGGAGTATTCCTTAATCAAAACTAATAACTTATATTTCTATGAGAAAAAATATTGCAAATTACTTAACCAATGATGGAAGGTCTTAACCGTAAACAACATCGTAAAGGATGGTCTGGTCTCTCAAAAAACATTGTAAAGGATGAACTACGCATACTATGTATCTGGACTAAAATAACAAACTATGTACCTTGACTTAAATCCATCTAAATACAAGATGAACATTATCAATAATGTCCCTAACATTATTTATAATTTCTTTTTGAATTAGTATGATATCTTTTATAACATCCAATATAATTTAAAAATTTTCCACTCAAAAATAAAAATTTCGTTTACAAATTTTATTCATAGATATTTTTCAACACATCTCTTGCTTAGACTCAATGGGGATATGAAGCATGGCAATGCAGAATCTCAACGGTAGACCTTTGATAGATTTCGATACTATGTTGAAATTTGGAGTCTAACATAATTTTATAAAATCAGTCTCTGAAGTGAGGACTATCTTCAGTTATAAACACATGTTCAGACTATTTTTTATGCGATATGCCACTCTAACAATTTTAATATATTTTTGTTTATACAAAGAAAAGGGATACACGTAAAAAAAAAAGAGCAAAATGAAACACTTAGGGTCTGATTGATTCACTTTAAAAAAAAAACAGTTTTTACTTTTTAAAAAGTGAAAAACTAAATAAATTGTTTAGAAGACTTGTTTTATAAAAGTAATTTTAAAAAATGATTTTTGTTTTATAGTTTTGAGAACTAAAAAAGCAAAACAGCTCAAAGTAGTTTTGCTTTTTTTATTTTGGTTTTGAAAACAAGAAAAAGGCGGATATTGTGCCATTTTCCATTAATGGCAATTAGGTAATTATGAGATTTTTTTCATTTTCTCAATCATAAAGACCTGTTTGTTATAGCATTTTTCAAAATAGATTTTTGTACTGTAATATGTTTTTGTTATAATTTTTTAACAAAGAAACTTTCAAGGAAAGCTTCAAATGAAAAATTCGTTTGAAAAGCTTCTCTTAAAATGTCATTCTAAATATTTCATCATTTTGTTAAAAAAAATAATTGGATTTTACATTATACCTCAATTTTATGCATCTAAAGGGATTTTACATCAAACTAGTTGTGTTGAGACACCTCAACAAAATGCTAAAGTTGAAAGAAATCACCAACACATTTTGAATATCACAAGTGCTTTAATTTTTCAATCAAATTTACCAAAAACTTTTTGGTCATATGATGCTATTCATGATGTTTTCTTAATGAATAGAGTCCCTAGTCCTGTTTTAGAAAATCAATCACCATATTTCTTATTGCACAAGAAAACTCCTGATTTGCATCAATTGAAAGTTTTTGGTTCCCTAGCATATGCATCAGCTCTTCAAGCTAACAGAATTAAACTTGTTTCTAGAGCAAGAAAGTGCATTTGTCTTGGTTATAAAAGTGGTATGAAAGGAGTTGTCCTCTTAGATACTCATTCCAAACAGATATTTGTTTCTAGAAATGTTACTCATTGTAACGCTCCATTTTTATTATTTAGTTATTTTATCGAGTCTAATGTTATTTTAAATATTTTATTTAAATATTTGCTATGTGATGATTTTTAGTATTTATTAGTAGGTTGTTATGATATAAATAGTGAAGAAATCTAATTAGATTAGATTTAATGAGGCATAAGGGTAATTTGGTAAATGGAGAAGTTTGTTAGGTTAAGGATAGGAGAGATTATAAATAGAGGAGAACATTAGAGAATTAGGGTTAAAACAAGAAAACAGAGAAGAGAGCACGTAGAAGCAGTTTTTGGGAGATAAAGAGGAGAAACTTGTAGAGTTCTGTAAATTAACCAATCTAAGGTAAGGGTGGGACTAACATTCTTTAATCATAAGTATATAGTTCTGAAAAGGTTTAATCACTTGTTTTTGTTGTGAAAATTAGGTTTTGAATTGAATTAAATTGTTAAGAACATAGGTAATCACATGAATTAATGTAAAAGTTGTTGTCTAGATTGTAGAGTATCAGTAGGTAATGTTTCCTATCAATTTAGGGAGTTAGGATGTCGAAAAATTGGGTTTTGGGGCAAAATTATGTATTCTGGTCGTGCTGTTCGTAGTTCTCTTCGTCATCGCTCGCCACAGCGAGCGATTATCCTCGCCACGGCGAGTATGTTTCTGTCGCCTCACGAGTGACCCAGTTGTCGCTCGCCACAACGAAATCTTTACAGTGAGCTACTATCAGCTCGCCACGGCGAGTAGCCTTACTCGCCACAGCGAACTGCTTAATGGCAAAATGTCATGTTTTTCTTTCTTGTGTCTTTTCACACGTTTCTGTTCTGAATTGGCCTTTGGTGTAAACATGAAAGTTTTAGATAATTAAGTTAGATTTCCAATGGCTCTGGTTTGACTTGAAAATGTTTTGTGGATTTTGAATTATGATAGAAACACTCCAAGTGGACCTGGAAGACTTTTAAGAAAATTTAGCATAACCGCTTCTAAATCAACTCGAAACTTTTGGTTTACTTCCAAACCTCAAATCCTAAGTATTATGAGTTTAATTAGAATGTTTAAGAGTATTTAATCTATGTCTTGATGAATCAAACTTAGTTTTCTTTTGATAATGAATTGGTGAATCATATTGATATGTTGTTGTCGATTTATGGTTGAATCTATGATTAAATGATGTTATTGTTGTTGCATTTTGAGCCGTATCATTGCATAAGCATTTGTCAAGCGAAGGGGGGCTTGATGCCTGTCAAGTTGTAGCGAAGGGGGTTTGATGCCTGTCAAGTCGAATTACGACATTAACGAAGGGAGTTTGACGCTCTGTTGGTACCACATGCATTTGTTGAGTCGTCGTTGTTGCATTTGTTGAGTCGTTGTTGTCACATTGTTGAAAGAAGTTGATTGATGATTGTAGTTGGAGTTACATGAAGCATTGTTGATGATTAGTTGTTGTTGTTTTATGTTGATTGATCCCTCTATGTGAATTAATTGTTGATGATTAGTTGTTGCTGTTTTATGTTGATTAATTCTTTATATGAATTTTTGCTTATTATTAATGAATGTGAAATCTCACCCCTTCTGTTTGAATGTTGCCTCTACGTGGGTAACGTGCAGATAACCAGGAGTAACCGCTGACGTGAGTTGATCCTCGTGTCGTCATAGAAGTCTTTCTCTGATACGTAACGGGATGAGGATAGTTATATGTTTTGTTTTTCCTTTGTTACGTATCTCTTTATAAGATGTTATTGAACCATTTTTAATTGGAGTTTTTATTATGTTGATGACTTTGAGGCCTAGTGCCAAGTTTTGAATTAAACGTTGAATATTTTCTGATGCGACATTGTTTTAATTATTAAAAGCAGGTGTTTATTTAAATAGTGGATTTTAACCCTATTTATGATGAAATGATTTTTGAAGAACGTTATGTGACATCCTGTTTATGATGCACTCTGATATATTTTATATTTATTTATATGTTTTGAAAACGGGGTGTTACACTCATCATAGGAATACCATACAAATTTTCATCCCAAACCTACAAATGATATTGTGTCAGACACTTCTGAAATTCATGTTTTAGAAGTTTCCCCTACTTCTAATTCAAACACTGAGCACATATCATCTCCTTCCTCTGATAACACTACATCACCATCTATATCACCTACCATTCGTAAATCTAGCAGAATAAAAACTTCTCCAGCTTACTTGAAAGATTACATTTGTCATGATTCTTCTACTCCATCATCAAAATCTATCAACTCAGGTATTTCTTACCTTATTTCTTCCTTTCATTCTTTTGATCATTTGTCCTCTTCACATAAAGTCTTTTCTATTTTTGTCACACAAAGTACTGAGCCTATAACCTATAAAGAAGCATGTTAGTCTGAACATTGGTTAAAAGCTATGAATGATGAATTAGAGGCTTTAGCTAAAACTGGCACTTGGTCAATTGTGGATTTACCACCAAATGTGAAACCTATTGGAAGCAAATTGGTTTATAAGGTAAAATACAAAGCAGATGGTTCTATAGAGAGATACAAAGCAAAATTGGTGGCTAAGGGATATAATCAAATTGAAAGGTTGGATTTCTTTAATACATTCTCACCAGTTGCAAAATAACAACAGATAGAACTCTTATGGCCATTGCTTCATTTCAAAACTGGCATCTACATCAGTTAGATGTCAACAATGCATTTCTTCAAGGAGATTTGCAAGAGAATTTCTACATGCATATTCCTGAAGGAATTCACAGTCATCCTGGTAAAGTCTGCAAGCTGAAGAAAAGTCTCTATGGCTTGAAACAAGCAAGCAGAAAGTGGTATGAAAGACTTAATACTCTTCTGTTTAGTGAAGGATACTGCCAATCAACTTCAGAATACTCCTTGTTCACTCTTAAACAAGGAAATGAGTTCATAGCTCTTCTTATCTATGTTGATGACATTATCTTAGCAGGCACTTCTCTCACTGAGTTTCAGAGAATCAAGTCTATCCTTGATGAGAAGTTCAAAATCAAAGACTTAGGGATACTAAAATATTTCTTAGGTTTAGAGGTGGCTCATTCCAAGGAAGGGATCTCTATTTCACAAAGAAAATATTTTTTAGACTTACTTGAATCTACTGGTTTGTTGGGATCTAAACCTGCTTCCGCACCATTGGATACTTCCATCAAATTGCACCAAGATACAAGCAAACCTTTTGCAGATGTATCTTGTTACAAGAGGCTCATTGGAAGACTATTATATCTAAACATTACTAGACCTGATATATCTTTAGCCACTCAACACTTAAGTCAATTCCTGTGTGCTCCCACAATAACACATTACAAAGTTGCATGTAGAATTTGTAGATACCTTAAAAATAACCCTGGACTTGGTCTTATGTTTCCTAGAAGTTTAGAAGCTCAGCTTCTTGGAAACTTTAAAATATAGGTACTGAAATGCTAGAATGACATGGTAATAAAGCAATTGTGTCAGTATGTGATTGTAAAAGGTAGACGGTAACAGTGAGAAATAAATAACAAGAGAAATAATTAATGTGTTCTGTTAATCGATCGGTCGAAGACATATTATTTTACTCACACATAAATATATTCACCTTCCATTAGACTTGAACTTTCCACCATGGCTTAGTTTTAATGGGTTTGTAAAGCTTAAAATATTAAAATTAACTATTAATTGTTTGTTTTTATTATCTTATAAGTTAAAGATGAGAAAGAAAAAAATCAAGTTCAGAGGACATTTTGCACATAAGTACAAAACTTCATGGGGGTAAAATCTAGATTGTTTTTCAAAAAAAAAAAATGATTTTTTTATCACATGTGATGTGGCATGACATGTGGCAGTACCACGTAGATAGTAAAATGTCACGTCATGTTGACTAACAGAAGAATTTGACGGAGGGGTATTGATTAACGTTGTGCAATTTCAGAGAGATAATGAAAGTTTTGTTAGTGTCAATGGTAATTGAAAGTTACAATTTCAGGGTAATTGCTTATTTACACTAAAAAATTGTGGCTAATTTAATTACATGATCAAAATTTTAGGATTTTCCATGTGATCTAAATTAACAATATCAACTTAATTAAGTCAAATAATTACAATTTAATATAAGTGTAGAAAAATTGAATGTGCATCAAACATTTTTTTTTATTTTTTTTAAGGAATATGCATCAAACATTTGTCAATCTAAATATAAAATGTACAAGTTTTAAAATAAACCTTGATTTATTAATACATCGCTTTATTTCTGAAATCCCTAATTTTCTCAAATCACTAACTTCTCAACCATTTATGTTCCTTAATTAATCAAGGATTTGGATGACAATGGAACAAATAAAACATAACAAAAAGCACGGTGATAGTACCAATCACATATACTTCAGTATTCACATGTATTTGTATTGAATTTCTTACGAATAAATGATCACTTTGATCATTGACTCTGCACTTTGCTGGAACAAAGGTACCTAAAAGAAGATTAAATACAAAGTAGTCTTTGTGCACTTCCGTTATCAGTTTAGTGTCTGACGTTAAAAACTTTTGTTAACTGTCGAGGAGACAAATGTTTTGTGCTGACAAGGTGCATGATGTGTCATTGTCCTTCAATTAGGTTTAGTTTCTTTCACTTTAGTTCATGGGAAAACATTTATTTTAAACACCAAAGACCTTTGTAACAGCAAGGTGCAGAAAGTCAAAGACCAAAATAACTATTTGTCCAATTCACAAACTAAACACTCATTACACCCCTTTTTATTTTGGTTCAAATTTTTTTGTTTATATTAAAACAATATTAATTTCAAAGATGTTTTAATACTGAAATTAGCTTTATAGTCATAAATAAGAAAACACTTCACTCAAAAAAAATCTTGCTTATTAATTAAGACAAATATGTTCTCAAAGATGGAAGAATTTTCAAACACATGACTTTGGTCTCAAATATATTCTCCTTGCTTGCTAAGAAAATGAGACTAACATAGAACCTTCCTAACCTTTCTAGATTATATCCTACTATGATATGGTTACACTATAAATATAGAACCACGTAATTACCTGATTTCAATCCACAACATTACAACTAAATCATTTCACCAACTTTCACAATTAAACAAACAAAAACCTTACTTCAATTTCAGGTCACATCTCAATTAATCATGACTTTGATTTTAGCCTTCTTCAATTGCCTTGGTCTCTCTTCAAACTCATCATCTCAAGTTTCTGATTATGCTGAAAGTTCATCTCAAACGAAATCTTCAACTTCAGAGAAACCAAAGTGCAAGGAAAAATCAATGGAAGCTCCAATTGTAGATCCTTATTTCCCTATTAACAATCAGTATTCTTCGCTCTTGTAGTCACTAGCAACTTTTTATCGATTTTCTAATATGATTGAATGCATCAAAGTTTTATCTTCGTCATTGTAATCGGATTTGAGTACCATATGCACTCTCATTAATAATTTTGATTTTTATTTCTACTAAGACTCCATAAAAATCTAATTAAAAATTAATCATAATACCAAAGTAAGCCTTATTCATTTAACTTTTTTCATATCTTTTTTTTTTTAAATATTTTTTTTGAAAACCTTTGATGAAAGATTGAATCACAAGTTGTTCTATTACAAGAATAGGAGAGTGGGGTGATTCTATACTAAAGGGTTGATTTTGAAAATTTGATTTCATAATAGGGGTGTTCGATAAATTATAATAATTTGGGGTTCATCCTCTGATTCATCATCATAAATGACAATAATAAATATAAAAGAATGTCTTACAACACTTAGTTGTTCATTGATGTACGTCATAGATCTCATCATAAGCTCAAGTGTATCCTTTCAAAGTTGAAACTTAACCTCTGTAAAAGCAAACAACACAAACATTCAGTTAACATGAAACCATTTCTATGCTATAAAGACAGATAAAAAAGGACCCATTACTAGATTTCATTCAATTCCACGTTAAAATTAAAAATTAATGAAAACCATCGAGTTCAATGAAGAAGATCAATCAAATTCCCCCCCCCCCCCCCCCCCCTCCCAAAAAAAAAAAAAAAGTTATTATGTAACTCTACAAAGAAATAACCTTATTATACATATATCCCTCAACAAATGTAACAAACAAATTGTAAGAGAGATTCTACTCACATAAAATTTCTTCAAGAATCTCCTCAAATTCTAATAACTTCAAGATTTAATGTAAGAGAGAAAAACCAAATCCTAACAACATAAGTTTTCTCAAAACAAAATAAAGATTGTGAGGTTTTTACAATAACTTTTCAACTTAAAATATAGGGATAGGGCAGAAAATTTAGAGCACTAAGATTTTCCTTTACCTCCAATAAAGCTATCTGCACGAAATTGGGTTCTTACAGAACACTGGGTTACTGAAAACAGAACCCAACCACAATAGAGGGAAAACTTTGGAGGAATGACGGATTTGAACACAGGAAGATGAAAGATTGAGAGAAAGGAACTTAAAGAGAAAGAAAAAGTTGAGAAAACAATGGATTTGAATGATATGAGAGAACGATGGGTTTAACACGAATATGATAGTCGGTTGTTTTGCAAGAAAAATATTTTTAGTAAAAACTGAGTGCCTTGATTATCCACAAAACCCTATACCAACGACCAGGAATTGCACTAGGTGTATGTTATTGCTACATTTAGAAACGTTTTTGTTAACGGTCACTAAAGGTGTCTGTTGGTAAAAATTTCTTGTAACGTGCAATCAGTTGTGAAACTTTACTAATCATTCATAGGGAATGTAGAAAAGATAAAGTAGAAAGGTAGAACAACAAAGGGAATGAAGAGATTGCTTTGTCATGTCCATTAAGATTGTGTTTTCGTGACGAGCCAATGCTTGAAAAAATACCACCTTCAATCCCTTTATGTCTCCATTTTCTGATCGTTTTTCCCTCTCGTCTCTCAACCGTTGGATCTGTGCACGAGAGATTGGAATAGACCGTAGCGCATTAAAGGATCCTCGACAGCATGCATGTCTACTGCAATCTCTACTACCGATGCTAAATTGTTAGATTGACATGTAGTATAGTGGTAAAAATTGTGGTTAATTTAATTAGACGATCAACCACAATTATACAATTTTCAATTTGTTCTAAATTAACTATATCAATTGAATTAAGTCAATTAACCACAGTTTTGAACAGGTGTAGGAAAATTGAATATGCATGAAACATTTTTTCTATTCTAAATATAAAGTGCACATGTTTTAAGATAAACCTGTTAATTTTTATTTAATTTATATAAGTATGAGTTAGGATCCTCTCTTTTCATGTATATATGATATAAAAACCATTCTTAATATAGCATGGCCTAAACTTAATTTGAGCAATAATTTCTTTATGAATATTAATTCATGCTTGTTCGTCTTACACATGCAGAAATAGCTTATGAAACATAGGCCTGCCCAGACTAGAATAGTCAAGTTATACTAATTAGACCAGGAGTGAAAAAGATAGAAGAAATAACATTGTAATTTCGAATACATAATCAACAAGTGTCCAAAGCAGCCACAAAATATATGCATACATTGGAAGAATTTTCAAAGTTCTATGTGGTCCCAAAGATGTTCTCCTTGCTATCATATATGATAACATTATATTATAAATAGACAAAGATATCAATAACCTGAATTCAAACCAATATTACAATCATTTAAGCTTTGCACACAGCAATTTCAACACCTAATCTTCATTTCATTGCCCATTTAGCTACATAGTGCAAACCAAATCACTTTTTTGATGGCTTTGATTTCATCATTTTTCAATTGCTTTGGTCCTTCATCAAACTTATCTTCTCAAGTTTCTGATTATGATGAAAAATCATCTCAATCGAAATCTTCATCTTCAGAAAAACCAAAAATAAAGGAAAAATCAAAGGGAGCTCCAATTGTAGTTTCTTATTTCCCTGTTAACTATTATCCCTCACGCTTGTAGTCACCCTGTATTAATCTGCTTCTTATCAAGAGTTCGGTCAACATTCATTAATTAATTAATTTATTTATTTTGGTGCTTAATTTTCTTTCATTTGATTTTTCTTGTAAGGATTCATATTGTACATCTATATTATTTGATATATGATTAAAATTCCTTTCACTAATCGATTAAATTATTTATTAATATTGTGAGCATGACTCAGTTGATAGGATAATATGAGTCACAGTTCGAACTCCGAACATCTCACTTATTCAACTTAAAAAGTGAATTTCAAACACCAGATATTTAACAAAAAAAATTGATTAAATTATTTTTTTCTCCACCGGAATTAGGAACCTTCAGATTTTTTAACTTACCTGGTCTCAGTTGAGATATCCAATCCTCCATTTTATGAATCTATAATAATACACTCCCATTGCATTCTTCTTCAAAACTTCTACTTAAACAACAACCTAAATCACTTTAAATGATGTATGCAAATGTGGCTCAGTTGAACTTTATTTTATTAAAAAAACAATACTTTTTTAATCAGACTACCCTATAATTTTAAATCACTTTTAATTTTCTTTGAGTTGATTTTTCGTGTGCACAAATGTCTTAATTTTGATGAAGCGACGCAACTAACTAGGATTAAAACATCTAAACATATCAAATGGGCATTTGTTAAAAAGTCAAAAGTGAAAATTGTATAAAAACGATGCATTCAAAACATTGAAACATGTTTTTTAGAGAAAATATTGAAACTTTAAAATGTAACTTTTTCTCCATAAAACTTATAAATTTCAATTTTTAAATCCTTAGCTAAATTATTGTTAGCAGAACCCATAACAAAAAAATGCAACAATCTTCATCCACCAAAATCCTCTTCTCAAACCTAAAATCCTTAGTCATTGAAAGCTTTGATCTCCTAGAATCGTCAAGACTGAAACACTAGCAGCTTGCTGACATGGGAAAACATAATTTACATTTATTTTTAACGCCAAATAATAATAGAAGTTCACATTCAGAGACTTTCGAACCCCGAGCCCTGCATATAATATGCGATATCCCTACCAACTAAGCTAAACTCACGGGATGTCACAAAAAATTAATAATATGATTTAATCAAATTGGAGTTACATAACTTCTATTTCACAAAAAAAAAAATCAAGTTATGCCAAGGAACTGTGTTCGTCTATTGTGGTTACGGGGTCTCGTCGAATATTACGCTCTTGTAACAAGGGCGAGTATTTAGAAAATTAAGGATTCTGGAAATAAAATGTGTATTATTGATCTCACAAAAAGAGGGTATTATTAAAATAACATATTAATTTTTTGTAAATAATAAATAAAATGTCAATGATAAATAACATATTAATTTTTTGTAAATAATAAATAAAATGTATGTGATGTCTTAACATTGGTTTAAATAGTTTTCAAATATCAAGATCGGTATTTGATAAATAATAAAATTAACATTCATAATCTTGTTATTTACATACCTAGTTCTGGTATCCATTTAGTCAATGTCAATATGTCAATTTTGCATATATGTTATGTGCTCTTATTCGAGAGAACGAAGCTTGCCGTGCAAGAACAATGTTAAGTCATGCTTCAATTGAAAGAAAAAAAAAACATTCATCAAGTAAAAATGTTTTATGCGGTATGACTCTAACAGAAGTGTTGTATCTATATTCATAAGTTAACTTAGGTGTTAAAGTGGTTGGTTCATTGTTGTTTGGACCAACACTAGGAATTCTATATCACAATAAAGATAAAACAATAAATTCTGAATTGAAACAACAAAGATAAAACAATGAATTTGTTATAAATATTATTGAATGTTTACAAGTTTGTTGGAAATTCTGAATTGAAACAACAAAGATAAAACAATAAATTTGTTATAAATATTAATTGTGGACGTTCAAATAGCAAATAGGTTAATGAGTTATACTATAGGTTATTGGACTTAGTTCATAAGCTACTCTATTTTCCTATAAATAGAGCTCATTTGTAATATTCAGAAATACATCAATGAATACGAGTATTTCTCTTTATTATCTCTTCTTCTCCTTCTCTCTATCACTGTCTCTATTTACTTGTTTTCATAACAAATTCATAAATTGATATATCAAAATATTAAAAAATTTAAATGAAAATCACCTGCCAATTGTCCTTTAGGGTGCAACAAGAATTATATACGGTGTAACTAGAAAAATTCTTGTTAATAAACCTATATAACTATCTAACAAATAAATTATTAGTAAAACTAATTTGGAAAAAAAAATTATTTTGTTCCAAAGCATCCATTAATTCCATTAATCCCGAGGACGGACAAAATCTTGCTACCCCGTAACAAAGGAAACAACGTCGGAATTTCGCAAACACTTAAATAAAAAAATCTTGCTTAATAATTAAGACAAATATGTTCCCAAATATGGAAGAATTTTCAAACACATAACTGTGGTCTCAAATATATTATCCTTGCTTGCTAAGCAAATGAGACTAACATAGAACCTTTCTTACCTTTGATGATTATATCCTACTTATATGTAGACCAACACAATTACCTAATATCAATCCACAACATTGCAGCTAAATCATTTCAGCAACTTGCACAATTACACAAACAAAAATCTCACTTCAATTTCAAGTCACGTCTCAATTAATTATGGTTTTGATTTCAGCGTTCTTCAATTGCCTTGGCCTCTCTTCAAACTTATCATCTCAAGTTTCTGATTATGCTGAAAATTCATCTCAAATGAAATCTTCAACTTCAAAGAAACCAAAGAGCAAGGAAAAATCAATGGGAGCTCCAATTGTAGTTCCTTATTTCCCTATTAACAATAATTATTCCTCACTCTTGTAGTCACTAGCAACTTTTGATCGATTTTCCAATATGATTTAATGCCTCAAAGTTTTATCTTGGTCATTGTAATCAGATTTGAGTACCATATGTACTTTCATTAATAATTTTGATTTTTATTTCTACTAAGACTCCATAAAAATCCAGTTACACTTAAAAATTAATCATAATACCGAAGTAATCCTTCTTCATATAATTTTTTTCATATCCTTTTTTTAAAAATATTTTTTTTAAAAACCTTTTTTAATCTCACTCAAAATCTTACCTCTCTTTCATAGACATCAATGGATATGTGATCAAATTTGATAAAATAATGAATCACAAGTTGTTCAATTACAAGAATAGGAGAGTGAGGTAATTATAGACCAAAGGGTTGATTTTGAAAATTTGATTTCATAATAGGGGTATTTGATAAACTCTGATAATTTGAGGTTCATCTTCCGATTTGTCATCATAAATCACAATAATAATTATAAAAGAATGTCTTACAACACTTAGTTGTTCATTGATGTACGTCACACATCTCATCATAGACTCAAGTGTACCCCTTGTAAGCTGAAACTTAACCTATGTAAAAGCAAGCAACACACTTTGACACATTCAGTTCTCATGAAACCATTCATTTTCTATAGAGACTAATAAAAATTAACCCATCACTAGATTTCATTCAATCCCACCTTAAAATTAGAAATTAATGAAAATCATCAAGTTCTTTACAGAAAATCAATCAAATTCAAACCTCAACACCCCCCCGCCTTGCATGAAGATCTAATGAAAGAGAGAAAAACCAAATCCTAACAGCATAAGTTTTTTTTAAAAACAAAATAGAGATTGTGAGGTTTTTACAATAACTTTTGAACTTGAAATATAAGGTACAAAATTTAGAGCAATGGAATTTTCCCTTAACTCCAATAAAGCTGCCTGCATGAAAAGGGATCTCTTGCAGAACGATGGGTTACTGAAAACGGAACCCTAGGCACAATGGAAGAGGGAAAACTTTGGAGGGATGACGTGTTTGAACTCAGGAAGATGAAAGGGGGAGATAAATGAACTCAAAGAGTAAGAAAAAGTTGAGAAAACGACGGGTTTGAATGATATGAGCGAACGATGGGTTTGAAAAGGTGAAAGAAAAATATTAGAAAATTAAAAGAGACACAAATATGATAGTGGGTTAATTTGGAGGAAAAATATTTTTAGTAATAACTGAGGGCTTTGATAATTTGCAGAACCCTATACCAACGATCAACAATTGCAGTAGGTATATGCTATTGCTACCTATAAAAAGGGTTTTGTTAACAGTCACTAAAGAAATTTGTTGGTATATGCAAAAAAAAATGGAATATGTAATCAATTGTGAAACTTTACTAATCCTCCGTAGGGTATAATGATGGATTATGCGGTAGCTAAAGTCTGAAGAGGTTGTCCAAAATTTGCAAGCTCAACTAGACCAAAAAAGAAGAGAGAGTGTGAAGAATCTAAAACGGTATTTAAGGCACATACTGGAAACCTCACAGTCAATGGGGACTGGACTAGCCCGGTTAGGGTGAGCAAATATAACTTATTTGTGTCATCTTCTCTATCCCTTAATCTCCTTAATTGATAGTCCACAAGCAAGCACGTTCATCCAATCTATTATTGTATAAAATTCATTTCGAGACATACTTAAGATCATCAGATTTGAATATCTTCTCAAGGTTGAGAAGTAGCCAAAATTTCAAAAGGTCACAGTTAAAACACTTTTTCTTGTGAATATTATTTTTACTTCAATTGGGATTAGAGCTCTGAATCGAAGGGTTTAAGCACATAGCAAGTGTTAGAGGAAAGATCGAGGAAGAAGTAAATGGCTGATTAAATAATTCAACATGCTAGGTTCATTAGTTCACAAGATATAAGGATAATGTTCCTACAGTTACTCAAGAGGATGGAACTTAAGTTGAGATACCAAAAGAGACTTGGACAAGTGTAGAACAAGAAAAAGGGCTTTTGAATGCAAAATCTCGTCTAATCTTATCACTTGGCTTGAGTAAGCAAGAAAGTGAAAGAGTAAAAGAACGTGCTACTTCAAAGAAGGTGTTGCATGCATAACAAACTCATCATGAATGAACTCTACATGTCAGAGAAGCAAGAATAGACATAGGAGTAAGAAAGTTTGAAATCTTCTTGATGTAAGAAGGTGTAACTATTGATGAGACGTATGCAAAGTTCACAACCATTATAAATGGTTTGAGATCACTTAAAATACTTATTCCACACATGAAAAAAAAAAGAGAAATATTCTCATAAGTCTTCCTAATTCTTGGAGACCTATGGTTATTTCCAAAACCTGATCGAAAGATATTAAAATATGGAAATGGATGAACTGATTGAAACAGTGAGAGCTCATGAAGTTTTGCTCAATGAAGACAAAGCAATTAGGAAAGGCAAGATGGTTGCTTTTAAGGCTTCTGAAAATCGTCACGGGGAAACTGATAAATTTGAACTCATGGAGAATCCTAATGATCAACAACTCTATAAAGAAGAAGTTGACGATGAACTAGCTCTCATTTTGAAGAAAATTCAAAGAAAGTTGAGAAGGAAAGATCAACTTAAGAAGATATTTCCCTTCAGAAACATTGGATACAAGGCCGAAGCTGACAAAAGTCAAGTGGTGAGTTATGGATGCATCTAGAACATTACAAAAATGAATGTCCTCTCTTAGCAAGCAAATCAAACCAACATATAAGAAGTCAATGCTAGCTACCTAGGGTGATGCTGATGAACCTGATCATGATCAAGAACAGGAAGGAAACATGTGCCTTAAAGTAGAATCCGATGATGATAAATCTCTTTAGGTATCTTCTCCAAGTGTAATGCAAAAGTCTTGGTATTTGGATAGTGGTTTATCTAATTACAAGACTAGTGTTAAAATTTGCTTCTTATCATTTGAGAAGAAGAATGGATGATTTATCACCTTTAGAAACAATGAGAAAGCACACATCAAAGGTAATTGTATGATTAGTCAGCATGACATTGCAAAAATAGATGTTCAATATGTTGAAAGTCTTAAACATAACTTATAAAGCATCGGTAAATTATAAAAATGGATTAGAAGTTATTTTTAAACAAAACATTTGTAAAATTAAAGAGACAACTTTTAGAAAAACTCTATTCACTAGATCAAAATGGAAAAAACATTATGTTCTATTCTTAGATTAACTGCCAACTAAATTATGTTTCTGATAACTTGAAAAAGATAAATGGATTTGGTACAAAGCGCTGGTCGTGTAAGCACAAATACTATTAAGCTAGAACAGCGAAGGGAGTGAAGAGATTGCTCTACCATTGCCATTAAGATCGTGTTGCTGTCATCGTAAGGAGCCAATGCTTGAAAATAGATCCCCTTCAATCCCTTTTCGTCTACATTTTGTGATCGTTTTTCTCTTTTATCTCTCAACAGTTGGATATGTTCATGAGATATTGGAATAGACTGTAGCGCAGTAGAGGATCCTCGGCAGCATGCATGTTTGCTGCAATCTCTACAACCGATGCTAAATCGTTATATTAGCATGTGGTATGGTAATAAAAATTGTGGTTAAGTTAATTACATGATTAACCATAATTTTACAATTTTCAATGTGTTCTAAATTAACCATATAAAGTGAATTAAGTCAATTAACCACAATTTTGAATAGGTGTAGAAAAATTGAATGTGCATGAAACATTTTTGTTATTATAAATATAAAGTGCACATGTTTTAAATATAAAGTGCACATGTTTTAAGATAAACCTGCTAATTTTTATTTCTTAATTTATACAAGTATGAGTTATGATGCTCTTCATTTTATGCATATATGATTAAAAAAACCTTTCTAAATATAGTATGTCCTAAACTTAATTTGAGCAATAATTTCTCTATGAATATTAATACGTGCTTGTTCATCTTACATAAAGAAATAACTTATGCAACATAGACCTGCCCCAAACTAGAATAGTCAAGTTATACTAATTAGACCAGGACTAATTCCTACATCAAATAAACTCTGAAAAAGACAGAAGAAATAACATTGTACTTTTGGATACATAATCAACAAGTGTCCAAATCAGCCACAAAATATATGCATACATGGAAGAATTTTCAAAGTTCTATGTGGTCCCAAAGATGTTCTCCTTGCTCGCTAAGCAAATGGACTAACATAGTACCTTCCTATGGTAACATTATATTATAAATAGACCAAGATATCAATAACATGAATTCAAACCAATATTACAACTAAATCATTTAAGCTTTGCACACTGCAATTCCAAGTCACACCTAAATCTTCATTTCATTGCCCATTTAGCTACATAGTGCTAACTAAATCACTTTTTGATGGCTTTAATTTCATCATTCTTCAATTGTTTTGGTTCTTCATTAAAGTCATCTTCTCAAGTTTCTGATTATGATGAAAAATCATCTCAATCGAAATCTTCATCTTCAGAAAAACTAAAGAGGAAGAAAAAATCAAAGGGAGCTCCAATTGTTGTTTCTTATTTCCCTGTGAACTATTATCCCTCACGTTTGTAGGATCACACTGTATTAATCTGCTATTTTGGTGCTTAATTTTCTTTCATTTGTTTTTTCTTTGTACAGTTACATTATTTGATATATAATTAAAATTCTTTTCACTAATTGATTAAATTAATGTCTCCTTGAGCATGACTTGGATGACAGGACAATATGAGTCGTAGACTGAAACAAAAATAAATAAATAAAAATACAACAATCTTCATCCCTTCAAAATCCTCTTCTCAAACCTAAAATCCTTAGTCATTGAAAGCTTTGATCCCCTAGAATCGTCAAGACTGAAACACTAGCAGTTTGCACCATTTGATGATAACCCATTCAAGAGAAGAGAAGGGTGGATGGACAGGTGAGAGGAGTAACTCTTAGGTGGGTTCAAAAATTGAATCTTTCATTGATTAAAGTTCTACAAGGTTTGCAAAAGCTTTGGTGGCTACTTTCCGTGTAATGATACTTCTAGGAAGAATATGTTGAGGAAAACATGGGGAGCCAATGCTTGAGAAAAAAAAAATCTTCAATCCCATGTCGTCTCCGTTTTCTAATCATTGTTTTCTCTTGTCTCTCAACCGTCGGATTTGATCATGAGAGATTGCAGCAGACAATAGCGCCGTAGAGGAACTAGGTCGGTAGTTCAATTCAAAGTAAAAAATTGGAGTAAATAGGCAATTACCGTCTGAAATTATAAGTTTCGTCAATTATCCTCTAACATTAACAAAACTTCAATTACTCTCTGAAATTGCACAACGTTAATCAATTTACCTTCTCCGTCAAATTCTGTTGTTAGTCAACATAACGTGACATTTGGTTGTCTACGTGGCACTGCCATGTGTCTGACGTGTCATGCCACGTCACATGTGGTAATTTTTTTTTTTTTGAAAAAAAAAATCTGAATTTTTTTTACAGTTATGGCAAATACCCTTGAAGTTTTGCATGTGCAAAATGCCTCATAAACTTAATTTTTTTTCTTTCTTATTCTTGACTCAAAAGATAATAAAAGCAAACAATTAATATTTAACTTTAATACATTAAGCTCTACAAGTCCCTTCATCATCATCACCATTGACTAATTCATGATCACATGCATGCCTCATCATTCTCCTCATTGTTAACATCTTAATCACTAATAGCTTCTTCATTCAAATCAAAGGATATTGAGCACTTATGTGAAGATCTCATTGAAGTGTCCTCAACATGTTCTTCACTCTTTTCAGTACTTTTTTTTTTAAACGGAAAATATTATTAAGCTAGGCTAGCGCAAGACGCACTTAGCCTGCACAGGAGGAAAAAAAGTACGTATAAGAAAGAGAGCCTAGTAACATATGGTACCTCTCACCAACACCAAAACTCAATAAAAAACCTCCTAGAGTCCTAATTCAATAACTGCACATAGACCAATTACAAAGAACACCACTTGGACAACACAAAAAAAAAAAAAGCAAGCCTCCTAAAACTCCCCAAACCGCATCCGCATGCTGCAAACAGAAGCATAACCGCAAAACACCAATGTGCTCAGACTGAAAACAAAACAATAGCAGCCCAAAGAGAATACACCAGAGAGCACAGCACGACCCTACAGTAACAGCAGCACTAAAAAACACAAACAACTTTCGAAACAAGCAACAAAGGCAAATCCAAACCACATGTACACAGCTAGGAAAACACCTGAACAACAAATGAAAACGCAGCACCCTTAGGGGAAAACACAACATCAAAAATGGCCAACGGTAGGGAACAAAACTCGTAATAGAGACACGCCGGCATCTTTAAACATGTTAAACTCCATCTCCACGACAGAACCCACCAACCCGGACACATCATTGTTCTTGTCCTTGAAAATCTTATCATTCCTCGCTTTCCAAATGATCCAAATTGTCGCATGCCAAATGAGCCTAATCCCCTTAATTATCTTCTTATTAAACACTCACACATTCCAACAATCCCAATGAAAAAACACATTATGAGGCATTATGAACATACTATCAACCCAATGCAACAACTCTAACCAAACCCCTCTTGCCACTGAACAATGCACAAAAAGGTGTTTTGGGCTTTCCGTCTCTTCTTCACACAACACAGACCTAACCGAAAACCTTCGGAGGAAGGGCATTTCGCCTCCTAAGATATAAACGAGTTGGAATATGGTCAAACAAAAACTTCTAAGAGAGGGCCATCTTCCCAGTACTCTTATTCTCTTGTTTCTCATATTCATCTGACATATTCATTCACAATTACTTGTTCTATATTTGTTGTTTGCAAATAATGTTTTCAAGTCTGAAACAGAGATAGTAAAATGTACAAAAAGTTGTTAAAATGAACAAGAATTAAAAGTGATGAGAATAGGCTGTAAGATGTCTGCAACATGTACAATTACTTAGCTTTAAAACTTTTAAAATATAGGTACTTTTTTTTTGGAAACTTTAAAATATAAGTACTGAAATGCTAGAATGGCATGGTAATAAAGCAAGTATGTGATTGTAAAAAGTAGACGGTAACAGTGAGAAATAACTAACGAGAGAAATAATTAATGTGCTATGTCAATCGATCGTTCGAAGACATATTATTTTACTCACACATAAATATATTCGCCTTCCATTAGACTTGAATTTTCCACCATGACTTAGTGTTTAGCGCGTTTGTAAAGCTTAAAGTATTAAAATTAACTCTTAATTGTTTGTTTTTATTATCTTATAAGTTAAGGATAAGAAAGAAAAAAAATCAAGTTCTGAGGGCATTTGGGCATTTTACACATAAGTGCAAAACTTCAGGATGTATTTGCCATAACCGTAAAGAGAATCTAGATTGTTTTTTCAAAAAGAAAATTGAAATTTTTTACCACATGTGATGTGGCATGACACGTGGCAGTATCTTGTAGACAGTCAAATGTCACGTCATGTTGACTAACATAAGAATTTAACGGAGGGGGTACATTGATTAACGTTGTGCAATTTTAGGGGATAATTGAAGTTTTGTTAATGTCAGGGGTAATTGATGAAACTTACAATTTCAGGGTAATTGTCTATTTACACTAAAAAATTGTGGCTAATTTAATTACGAGCAAATAGTCACTTTAGTCCCTGACTCTGCACCTCGATGTCACATATGTTCCTGACTCAGGATTAAACACAAAGAAGTCCCCGACTCTGCACTTCCGTTATCACTTTAGTCTCTGACGTTAAATAATTTTGTTAAGCGTGTCACAGGGACTAAAGTGAAAGTATAAAATGGTCACTTTAGTCCCTGAATCAAAAATCAATATTCTCAACTTGAATCTCAAATCTCTAAATTCTTAATTCCTAAATCTCAAATCCCTAAATGTCATCCCTAAAAAAAAAAAAACACTAATATGTGACTTTTTTCTCTTGTCAAAAAAAAAGTGACTTTTTTCTAAACATTACTTTTTTTTTCTTCATATATATTGAATATTGTATGTTTTATAAATTGTATTGAAAATTTTATGTGTTTTTTTTATGCTTAATGGTAAAACTTTGTCTACGGTATTAAAAAACCAAATGTGTAACAAAAAAAAATAATGCTGATATTATTAATCTCTATTTTTAATTTTAAATAAAATAACATTATATTTTGCCAAAACAATACATTATTAAACAACCAATTGTGTAAATAAATAAATAATGTTGATATTATTAATCTCTATTTTAAATAAAAGAATGCTATATTTTGACCCCAAAAAATGTTATATTAATATTGTCAAATAAGATAATAAATTTGGGATTGGAGATTTTCAATTTAAGGGATTTAGGGAAGACATTGTTTGATGGTTAGGATATGGAGACAGGATATGATACATTAATCATATCCTGCTTAAATTTTATGTTTGATGCACCAAAAGGATAGGATAAAATAAACCATTTTCCTATCCTTTCCTGACTTTCCTTTGTAATTTATATCCTGAGTATAGGCTGGGTTAGGAATTATCCTGACAGGATTAGAAGATCATTCCTTATTTATTATCTTGATATTTTGTCATTTTTAAAATAATGATAGCATGTATTTTCCATAATAATTAATAACATGTCATTTTTATAATATTTAATTAATTATGAGAGTAATTTTTTATTTAATTATAATGATATCCTGTTTGTTATCATGTGCGCATCAAACACATAATATGATTAATGTTTATCATGTCCTTATCATATCCTATCTCTATCCAGTTTTATATCATATCATGTCTCTATCATATCCTGACCATCAAACGGGCCCGTAGAGATTTAAGATTTAGGGATTTGAAATTCAAGTTGGGGATATTGATTTTTAGTTCAGGGACTAAAGTGACCATTTTATACTTTCACTTTAGTCCATGTGACACACTTAACAAAATTATTTAACGTCAAGGATTAAAGTGATAACAGAAGTGCAGAGTCAGAAACTTTGTATTTAATCCTGAGTCAGGGACCTATATGACAACGAGGTGCAGAGTCGGGGACTAAAGTGACCATTTGCTCATTTAGTTACATGATTAATCAAAATTTTAGGATTTTCCATGTGATCTAAATTAACAATATCAACCGAATTAAGTCAATTAATTACAATTTTATATAGGTGTAGAAAAGTTGAATGTGCATCAAACATTTGTTAATCTAAATATAAAATGTACAAGTTTTAAAATAAACCTTGATTTATTAATACACCGCTTTATTTCTGAAAAGCTAAAATATGGTCTTGGTCCTTGCAAATATGCTTAGTTTTGGTTTTAGTCCCTGTAAAAAAAAATTGTTTTTGATCATTTTGCAGGGACTATTTATCTAATAAATGGGTTCAGTCATCATGTGCCACGTGTGCGAATCATCACAAAAGCGGGGTCAGGGACCAAAACCAAAACGAGACATATTTGCAGGGACCAAAAACAATTTTTTTTTACAAGGACTAAAACCAAAACTAGGCATATTTGCAGGGACCAAAACCATATTTTAGCCTTTCTGAAATCCCTAATTTTCTCAAATCACTAACTTCTCAACCATTTATGTTCCTTAATTAATTAAGGATTTCAATGACGATGGAACAAATGAAACAGAACAAAAAGCATGGTGATAGTACCAAATCACGTATACTTCAGTTTTCACTTGTATTTGTATTGAATTTCTTACGAATAAATGACCACTTCGATCATTGACTTTGCACTTTGCTGGGATAAAGGTACCTGAAAGAAGATTAAATACAAAGTAGTCTTTGTGCACTTCCGTTATCATTTTAGTATCTGACGTTAAAAACTTCTGTTAACTGTCGAGGAGACAAATGTTTTGTGCTGGCAAGGTGTATGATGTGTCATTGTCCTTCAATTAGGTTTAGTTTCTTTCACTTTAGTTCATGGGAAAACATTTATGTTAAATGCCAAAGACCTTGTAACAACGCGGTGCAGAAAGTCAAAGACTAAAATAACTATTTATCCAATTCACAAGCTAAACACTCATTACACCCCTTTTTATTTTGGTTCAGTTTTTTTTGCTTATATGAAAACAATATTCATTTCAAAGATGTTTTAATAATGGAATTAGCTTCATAGTCATAAATAAGCAAATACTTCGGTCAAAAAAAATCTTGCTTATTAATTAAGACAAATATGTTCTCAAATATGGAAAAAATTTCAAACACATGACTTTGGTCTCAAATATATTCTCCTTGCTTGCTAAGCAAATGAGACTAACATAGAACCTTCCTAACCTTTCTAGATTATATCATACTATGATATGAAGACACTATAAATATAGAACCACGTAATTACCTAATTTCAATCCACAATATTACAACTAAATCATTTCAGCAACTTTCACAATTACACAAACAAAAACCTTACTTCAATTTCAGGTCACATCTCAATTAATCATGGCTTTGATTTCAGCCTTCTTCAATTGCCTTGGTCTCTCTTCAAACTCATCATCTCAAGTTTCTGATTATGATGAAAGCTCATCTCAAACGAAATCTTCAACTTCAGAGAAACCAAAAAGCAAGGAAAAATCAATGCAAACTCCAATTGTAGTTCCTTATTTCCCTATTAACAATCATTATTTCTCACTCTTGTAGTCACTAGCAATTTTTGATTGGTTTTCTAATATGATTGAATGCCTGAAAGTTGTATCTTGGTGATTGTAATCGAATTTGAGTACCATTGTACTCTCATTAATAAATTTTGATTTTTTTCTAGTAACACTCCATAAAATTCCAGTTACACTTAAATCTAATTAAAAATTAATCATAATACTGAATTTACCCTTATTTATATTAAAAAAAAAATTCGTAATTTTCTTTTTATAATCAATTTTTTTGAAAACATTTTTAAACTCACTCTAAATCTTACCCCTCTTTCATAGACATCAGTGGATATGTGACCTAATTTGATAAAAGATTGAATTACAAGTTTTTCCATTAATAATTCATAGCATATGTCAATGTCACATATGTGTCTTAAAGATCTAAGCGTTTTTGGTTTTTTACGCGTCTTTTTTTTTGGTTACGTATCTGCCAATGTCACATACGTGTCTTAAAGATCTAAGTTTTAGACTCTCGTTAACTCATTTCACGTATAATGTATGCAAATTCAATTCATGTTTGACTATAAAAATTTGATTTACGTAACACATGAATAACAATAAAGCACGGTTACAAACACAAACATATCAATACCAATATAATTTTGAAAAAAGTATCATAATTTAACGTAATCACAAGTATCAATGTTCCATCGATGTCTTACACGATATATGTGTGGGGTCCAACAATTGTCACATGACCAACATACATTTGACAAAATGGAAGGTTGAATGTGAGCAAGGTGCATAGTGCACGGGTACATATCATCTCCTGTGAAAAGTTCACTGGAAACTGTCATGTGAAGATCCACACCTTTCAATGTCTTTATTTTTAATAAAACTACATGTTGCAAAAATAATTGTGTGTTGTTGATTTCACTGCACACACTTTACATTGGAGAGGATCTCCTCCCCATGGTGCACACATGGTGTAGTGTATGAGTAACACATGGTGTAGTGTATTTATTGCAAGGGACACTTGGTGTTTTGCATGAACGTCAAATGACAAGTGTCTACATGCATGTAAGGCAACTTTAGTTTGCTTCTCATATAAATAGGACCATGAGCAAGCATTCACAACATACCACAAGAGAAGAACAACAAAAAGCAAGAGAGAAACAGTCTTACTCAAGAGAGAAGTGATCCTCATCGAGAGCTTTCTTCTAAGAGAAATAGCGAACCAATTTGTGAGAGTGTTTCATACAAATTGAGAGATATATTGTAGTGAGGGAATATTAATAAACCACTCTAAAAAAATGATTAATAAAATTAATTCATGATTCAGAAAGGATTTATTTTGCTCCAAACTATGTATTAATTCCATGAATCCCAACCGTAAAATCTTGCTACCCCATAGACAAACGAAACAACGTCGAAATTTCGCATACTCTTTAGTGAAAAAAAAACCATGCTTATTAACACAAATATGGAAGATTGTTCAAACACATGACCGTGGTCTCAAATATATTCTTCTTGCTTGCTAAGCAAATGAGATTAACATAGAACCTTCCTAACCTTTCTAGATTATATCCTACTATGATATGATGACACTAAAAATATAGAACCACGTAATTACCTGATTTCAAACCACAACATTACAACTAAATCATTTCAGCAACTTTCACAATTAAAGAAACAAAAACCTTACTTCAATTTCAGGTCACATCTCAATTAATCATGACTTTGATTTTAGCCTTCTTCAATTACCTTGGTCTCTCTTCAAACTCATCATCTCAAGTTTCTGGTTATGCTGAAAGTTCATCTCAAACGAAATCTTCAACTTCAGAGAAACCAAAATGCAAGGAAAAATCAATGGAAGCTCCAATTGTAGTTCTTTATTTTCCTATTAACAATCATTATTCTTCACTCTTGTAGTCACTAGCAACTTTTGATCGATTTTCTAATATGATTGAATGCCTCAAAGTTTTATCTTGGTCATTGTAATAGGATTTGAGTACCATATGTACTCTCATTAATAATATTGATTTTTATTTCTACTAAGACTCCATAAAAATCTATTTACACTTAAATCTAATTAAAAATTAATCATATGACCGAAGTAAGCCTTATTCATATAACTTTTTTCATATCTTTTTTTTTTAAAGATTTATTTTGAAAACCTTTTTTAATCTCACTCAAAATCTTACCTCTCTTTCATAGACATCAATGGATATGGGATCAAATTTGATAAAAGATTGAATCACAAGTTGTTCCATTACAAGAATAGGAGGGTGGGGTGATTATAGACCAAAGGGTTGGTTTTGAAAATTTGATTTCATAATAGGGGTATTTTTTAAATTCTAATAATTTGGGGTTCATCTTCTGATTCATCATCATAACTGACAATAATAAATATAAGAATGTCTTACAACACTTAGTCGTTCATTGATGTACGTCATAGATCTCATCATAAGCTCAAGTGTATCCCTTCAAAGTTGAAACTTAACCTCTGTAAAAGCAAACAACACAATCTATGACACATTCAATTAACATGAAACCATTCCTTTGCTATAGAGACGGATAAAAAATGACCCATTACTAGATTTCATTCAATCCCACTTTAAAATTAAAAATTAATGAAAATCATCGAGTTCAATGAAGAAAGTCTCAAATAAACATTCTACTCACCTAAAATTTCTTTATGAATCTCCTCAAATGCGTAGATTAACTTCAAGATCTAATGTAAGAGAGGAAAACCAAATCCTAACAACATAAAAATTTTCAAAACAAAATAGAGATTGTGAGGTTTTTACAATAACTTTTGAACTTCAAATATAGGGCACAAATTTTAGAGCACTAGGATTTTCCCTTACCTCCAATAAAATTATGTGCACGAAATGGGGTTCTCTTACAGAACGATGGGTTGCTGAAAACGAAACCCATCCACAATAGAGGGAAAACTTTGGAGGAATGACGGGTTTGAACGCAGGAAGATGAAAGAGGGAGAGAAAGGAACTCAAAATAGAAAGAAAAAGTTGAGAAAACAATGGGTTTGAACGATATGAGAGAACGATGGGTTTGAAAAGGTGAAAGAACAAGATTAAAAAATTAAAAGAGAAAGGCACGAATTTGATAGCGGGTTGTTTTGTAGGAAAAATATTTTTAGTAAAAATTGAGTGCCTTGATTATCCGCAAAACCCTATACCAACGACCAGGAGTGGCAATAGGTGTATGCTATTGCTACATTTACAAACTTTTTTGTTAACGATCACTAAAGGTGTCCGTTGGTATAAATTTCTTGTAATGTGCAATATGAAGTGAAACTTTACTAATCATTCGTAGGGAATGAAGAAAAGATAAAGTAGAAAGCTAGAACAACAAAGGGAATGAAGAGATTGCTCTGCCATGTCCATTAAGACTGCTGTCATGAGGAGCCAATGCTTGAAAAAAGACCACCTTCAATCCTTTTCTGTCTCCATTTTTTGATCGTTTTTCTCTCTTGTCTCTCAACCGTTGGATATGTGCATGAGAGATTGGAATGGACCGTAGCGCATTAAAGGATCCTCGACATCAACCCATGTCTACTGCAATCTCTACTGCCAATGCTAAATCGTTAGATTGACATGTAGTATAGTGGTGAAAATTGTGGTTAATTTAATTACACGATTAACCACAATTATACAATTTTCAATTTGTTCTAAATTAACTATATCAATTGAATTAAGTCAATTAACCACAGTTTTGAATAGGTGTAGGAAAATTGAATATGCATGAAACACTTTTTCTATTCTAAATATAAAGTGCACATGTTTTAAGATAAACCTACTAATTTTTATTTAATTTATATAAGTATGAGTTAGGATCCTCTCTTTTTATGTATATATGATATAAAAACCATTTTTAATATAGTATGGCCTAAACTTAATTTGAGCAATAATTTCTTTATGAATATTAATTCATGCTTGTTCGTCTTACACCCTAATTCGGGTCATACTAGAATAGAATAGTCAAGTCATACTATATAGACCATGACTAGTTCCTCCCTAATTCGGGTTAGCTACATCAAATAAGCTCTGAAAAAGACAAAAGAAATAACATTGTTGTTTCAAATGCATAATCAACAAGTGCCCAAAGCAGCCACAAAATATATGCATACATGGAAGAATTTTCAATGTTGTGTGTGGTCCCAAAAATGTTCTCCTTGCTCGCTAAGCAAATGGACTAACATAGTACCTTCCTATGATATATGATAACATTATATTATAAATAGACCAAGATATCAAAAACCTGAATTCAAACCAATATTACAATCATTTAAGCTTTGCACACAGCAGTTTCAAGTTACACCTAAATCTTCATTTCATTGCACCTTTAGCTACATAGTGCAAACTAAATCACTTTTTGATGGCTTTGATATCATCATTCTTCAATTGTTTTGGTCCTTCTTCAAACTCATCTTCAAAGGTTTCTGATAATGCTGATAATTCATCTCAATCGAAATCTTCATCTTTAGAAAAATCAAAGTTGAAGGAAAAATCAAAAGGAGCTCCAATTGTAGTTTCTTATTTCCCTGTTAACTATTATCCCTCACGCTTGTAGTCACCCTGTATTAATCTGCTTCTTATCAAGAGTTCGGTCTACATTCATTAATTAATTAATTTATTTATTTTGGTGCTTAATTTTCTTTCATTTGATTTTTCTTGTAAGGATTCATATTGTACAGCTATATTATTTGATATATAATTAAAATTCCTTTCACTAATAGATTAAATTATTTATTAATATTGTGAGCATGAACAGTTGATAGGATAATAGGAGTCAGAGTTCGAACTCCGAACATCTCATTTATTCAACTTAAAAAGTGAATTTCGAACATCAGATATTTAACAAAAAAAATTGATTAAATTATTTTTTTCTCCACCGGAATTAGGAACCTTCGGATTTTTTAACTTACCTGATCTCAGTTGAGATACCCAATCCTCCATTTTATGAATTGATAATAATACACTCCCATTGCATTCTTCTTCAAAACTTCTACTTAAACAACAAACTAAATCACTTTTAAATGATGTATGCAAATGTGGCTCAGTTGAACTTTATTTTATTAAAAAAAAAACAACTATTTATTATTTTTTATTTTTTTTAAGTTTCGGAACCTATTTAAAATTTCTCAAATAGTTTTTTTTTTTGGTTACATAATTTCTCAAATAGTTAAGAAAACTGCAAATTAATTAAACCTTGAAAATACGTTTACATAAGCAGGGTTATATGACAAAATATTTTATTTTCATTTCATTGCATGTGGGGTTACAACTTATTCGCACTAAGAATGCTTATTTTTTAAACCGGATTTAACCTGATTAACACTATGAGCAACTCTAATGGTGATTTTTTTTTCTTTTGTTATTTTGTGGGCTCTACTATGTCACGTCATCTTGAAGCAACTCATTAATTTTTAACTCCAATGGTGAACTCTAAATAATTTATGTTGGGTCCCACAGCTTTACCTTACACATTAATATTATATTCACTAGCGGAAAGACGGGCACTATCATGCCCGTCTGTCCGCTCTTTCTACTGCGCTAACGCATGTGCTTATTTTATTATGTTTGTTTGAATAATTTTAATTAAAATTTTAAAATATTATGGAAATTATTGATATATTGATTTATAAACAAAATATTGGCAAGACATATAACAAAATTATTTTTGAACTTAACATATTTTAGTTTCCCTTCATATAAAATTAAGGTGAAATAATGATCATTTATTGTTTATTCTAATAGTAATTAGTAACGTCATAACATAAATGTGTGTCTTGTGTAAAAGAAACATCATAAATAAATGTATAAATGACATGTGATGTAAAAGAAACATTGTGATTGCGATAAAAGAATATTTTTAAAAATTACATTTTTCGTAAAGTCTTCATCTTCTCCTTCTATTTTCCCTTCTTTAATGAGAACTTTTGTTGAATTTTAAGAAACTCCTCTTGATAAAGCTACATATAATTGACCATGGATAAAAACATGTCGTGGAAGATAGATTCCGACATTGGAAATGGTCTCCCCTTGTGACTTATTTATGGTAATAGCAAAACTTAGTCTAACGGGAAACTGTTTTCTACTAAGCACAAAGGGAAGTCATGGACTCGCATTTGTTTTTAATTTAATTATGGGGAAGAATGCTCTTCTTCCAGCATTGCTTCCTGTTAGGATTTCAACATCTAACATATTCTTAAATAAAACACGACATAACAATTGTGTTCCATTACACAAGGTATATCTAGGGTCTATGTTTCGCAACAACATCAAATGTGCACCTTTTTTTACCTTTAAAATATGTGGTGGGATACTTCCTTGAGCAGTTGAGTTTAGGAATTCATGTTCATATAATTTATGAGTATCTCCTTCAACCTCGTTAAATGACAACAAATTATGTTATTCTCTTGGAAACTAATTGATAATTCTGTCATTCAATTTTTGAACATCATCATTTGTAGGTGTGATTATGGTTTTTTCGACCATATATATGAATTATGATATTACTCCTAGTCTATGAATCACATATACTCCTCATATTAGATGTGTCTGAACACGTGTTGCATCCGCATCCACAAATATAATTACCCTAAATTATGTGATTTTCTTAAATTATCAACGTTATTGGCGTGTCAGTATCCGTGTTGTATCTGGTGTCGGTTTCATATTCATACTTCTTAGTGGTCCTCTCTTTATATGACCTCTCAGATGGTGGTTTAAATTTAACCAAAAACAAAAGATGGTGGTTTGAAGCTTTCTAGTGTTTATGTTTTTAGTTGTTGGTAACATGAGTGTGATTATCGTTTAACAATTTTGAATTGTTTAAATGGTTTTAACGCTTTGATTTCACTGTATTTTGTTAGATATTGAATGGGGGTCATGTGAGCAGTTTATCAATTGTATACATGCAGAATGTTTGGAATCATAAAGAAAAAAGCAATGTTTTTATTCCTTTAAACGATAGTGGAAGGAGCTTAACGGCAGAGGATGTTATTGCTTATTTTCCCTTTATTTAGTAATTAAAAAAACCATGGTTCTCTTTATATTTATATATATATATAATAAAAAAAGTCAGACTATCATAGTTTGTATAAGCAATTATAAACCAGCAAAATTAAATAATTCTTAAAAATAATCGTAAACAATTTGAATCATAATCGCTTATAAACCAGCAAAGTCAAATATATAATCCATAAAATTAATCGACTTTGATTAGTTGTAACATGAAAGAAAAAGAAAAAGAAAAAAACTAAATATGTTATTTCTGAATTCTGATGCAGAGGGTTGAGAGAGGTTGAGAAAAACTAAACAATGCGGGAACGAACTATTAACTATGAGAAGAACCCTACTTATTAATATTAAATATAGTGCTAACAAATCTTTTTCTAAAATATTTTGAGTCCTAATCTTTTTTAGAGGATTTAAAGTTCAATCTTTAACATTATTTTTTGCTCACGTTTCTTACTAATCTTTTTATCATAAGAGTTTAAAGTCCAATCTTTATCATCATTTTTTGTTCACGTTTGTTACTAATCTTTTTTTTACAGTATTTAAAGTCCAATCTTTAACATTATTATTTTTGCTCACGTTTGTTACTAAAATTCTTTTTTAGAGAATTTAAAGTACAATCTTCAACATTATTTTTTTGCTCACGTTTGTTACTAATCTTTTTTTAGAGGATTTAAAGTTCAATCTTTAACATTATTTTTTGCTCACGTTTGTTATTAATCTTTTTTTAGAGGATTTAAAGTTCAATCTTTACCATTATATTTTCCTCACGTTTGTTACAATTGATAAAAGGCTAAGGAAGAGTAACTTATATTAATAAAATAATATGGAACTACTGTTTTTTGTGGAAGTAATAAAATAATATGGAAATACTGTTTTTCGTGGAAGGGATATGAAAATACTTGGCAATCTTTGTCGGTTGTATTGAGGAAAATAACACAGATGTACAACATAAAATCGGCTGATAAAAAAGTAACATGGGTTTTTGTTTTGTGCTAGTTTTATGTGAGTTTGATATGTGGTCAACGAAGGTAAAAGAGAGTTAACGGGGACGATGGAGGTAAAAGAGAGTTAACGGGGACGATTAGTGACAGGGATTAGTAATCCACATGTTATTTTATAATTGGCTAACAGCAAGAACATTTCATAAGGAATTGTGCGTAAGTTTTCTTCTTAAATTAAATTTATTCTTATCTATTTGCTACATGTTGTTATTTGTATTTAAAATTAAAATTAAAAACTAAGGGTATTTTTGGAAAGAAAAGCCAAAAATATGGTGAAAGGGATAGTTTTCTTTATATATAGTATAGATATCAAAATTTATTACAACTGAAAATATTAATTTAATTATTTTAAATTAATACTAAAATGAAAAATAAAATAAAATTGAACATCAATTTTTATAACAATAATTGAAAATTAATATTAAATTCATGACAACATATTTGAAAACAATTAAAAATATAATGCTACAATTCATACTACATGAGATTAAATTTTAATAATACTACAACATTTCATCTTAACTAAAATCCATACTTTTCTTTGAGCTTATTACAATATTTTTCATGAACTTGACGTTGACTCTTATTCATCGAGGACGTGTCTGCCATGATGAGTTGCATTGTCTTAAACTCCATCTCCTCCTTCTTTAAGATGTTTTCTTCCTCCTTAAGTTGTGCGAGTTTTTCCATGGCTGCCACTCTTTTACCCATCGTGTCATGGACGGCTTTAGAAGACGTTTCAGTTGCATTTGCACTCACCTTTTCTTTTGCCTTCCTTTTTGCCGCCTTTTGGCCTATTGGACGCTCCATTGGAGATGTTGAATTATATTCATAACTTGAAGGTGTTTCTGGATTCGGCAATGATGAGTATGCCCCACTAGTAGAAGTCTTTGTTCTTTTTGAAGAAGTTGCACTCGATGCTCCCATCCATTTAGGTTCATCTTTCAACAATCTCCATGCATACTCAAGAGTGAATGGTGCACCATCATCTTGAGCAAAAAAAGCATGTGCATTATTCATGATATCATTCTCCGAGGTTCCACTTTTCTTTGCATCAACAGCCGAAGTGTAACACCCGGAATTTTTTTGAACGGGAGCACTTATTCGACTCCATCGAGATTTTAGTTGACTAGACTCCTTCTCTCGCAATTGCCCACGATAATGGTTATAATTTGTACCGATCTGTGACCAAAAGTTTTCTGCTTTTTGATCATTTCCCACAATAGGATCCTTTGAAATATTGAACCATGTTTGAATAAGAAGTATATCTTCATCCCTTGTGAATAGCTCGCGAGGCTTTTTGGGAGCAGAACACTTTTTTTTTCTCCTCATGCGTAATATTTTCAAGACCAATTTGAGTTGAAAATTGTGAAACATGACATTCCGACATAGAGTCAATTGGTGTTTCAAGTTCATAACGAGTAAAAGTGGTTGGGTTTGTCGATGGTGATGAAAATTGAGAATTTTGAGAACTTTGGTGTGGGTAATTTTGCATAAAATGCAACAAAAATTGTTGATAATTATATTGATTAGGATCCATTGGAGGATATAAACAATGAATAATGAAGGCCAAATAGATGAAATTATGAAGTTAAAATTATGATGGTGAATTTGTGTGTGTAAAAATAAGAGCAAAGAGATAAAATTGTGAGAAAAAAGTTGAGTGATTACATGTACAGGTAACAATTTATAAGTGAAAAAAAAAAAGATGGTAAAAAATTTAAAGAAGATGTAATACATGTATAGAACGGTAACATGTTTAAGATTTTTTTTAATCAAAGTAACGGTTACTTCACCAAGCAATGGTGATTACACGCTCGAGTACTCCAGCCGAAATTCAAGCCAAATTACATTAATTAGTGATGACAGCTGGCGCAATGCAAAGCAAAAAGCAACCGTTGGATTTGCTCTAAGAACAATGTGGTCCCGTGTTACCAAATGGAACAATATCATGTAACGATACAAATATGCTAGGTTAATTTCCACATACTTGTTGTTGGTGTCATTACTTTGCTCAAATCAGCTGCTTCATTGAATCCATGCTGCTTCATGTAGCTAATAAGATCAAATACTTATGTGAACTATGTACTCACGAGTCATGATCCATTTGCCTGGTGGTTACTTCATTCATACCGAATGATAAAAGAGTTGTTAATTTTGTGTTACTTTATAATTTATAAACGAGAAATGCTTTATACAGCGAAAAATTCGTTGTTTGTTTGTATTGTTCATAACTCTTTATGTTCATAAATAGCTCTTTAATAAACATATCAATTGCTTCACTTTTGTTTCCAAATGTGGGTAAACATAAATTTAGTTTATATTGTTTTTAGTATAGTTATTTGAAATAAAATTTAGAGTAAATTACATCTTAGATCCTTATAGTACGCTCTCCTCCCCTATTGTTTTCAAACACACAATCATCCCTCAAGATATGACTAATTTGAAATTAGAAATTTGGATGGTGGAATTTTAGTTTTAAAAAACGTAACTAGAGTCTTGGGATTATTTTATCTATATTACATATAAAGAAAATATGATATTTTGAGATGATTTTTTCTTCTAAACCCTTAAGTAAATATATATGACTATGAGAATGTTATTTGACTATATTATATATTTGTAATACTTTTTTGAAAGATGTTATATTCGTTATATTGTTGGTATCATTAAAAAAAAATAAGTATAGTTTGTTACAGTATAAAAGTGTAAAATGTCTATTATATATACCTATGATTGTAATCGAAATCATTTTATTCAAAATTTCATAAAAACTACCATACTTAATTTATACGCATTGACGCAATAAGTAAATTAGACATTTGGGCATTCATCAAAATCAAAATAATTAATTAAAATTTCATAAAAACTATTGTTTGTAATTTATAGCAATTAGCATTATAAGAAGATTGGATAGACGAGCGCGGAGTGCCCGTCTTAACATTGGTTTAAATAGTTTTCAAATATCAAGATCGGTATTTGATAAATAATAAAATTAACATTCATAATCTTGTTATTTACTTACCTAGTTTTGGTATCCATTTAGTCAATGTCAATATGTCAATTTTGCATATATGTTATGTGTTCTTATTTGAGAGAACGAAGTTTGCCGTGCAAGAACAATATTAAGTCATGCTTCAATTGAAAGAAAAAAAACATATCCATCAAGTAAAAATGTTTTATGCATTATATGATATGCGGTATGACTCTAACAGAAGTGTTGTATCTATCTTCATAAGTTAACTTAGGTGTTAAAGTGGTTGGTTCATTGCTGTTTGGACCAGCACTAGGAATTCTATATATTTGTATCCATATTAGTTATATTAGATGCCAAAATAATTGGTTAATTCATTGTTAATTGGATTAGGAAGAGCAATCTCTCCATTAAATAAGTAAGGTGGGTCAGTAACAAGAATTTTACCATTTGTATCCTTAGAAATTATGGAATTATGGAAGGTTTTGATAATATGCATTCTTTGTATTGAATGTTTACTTTGTTGGAAATTCTGAATTGAAACAATAAAGATAAAACAATAAATTTGTTATAAATATTAATAGTGGATGTTCAAATAACAAATAGGTTAATGAGTCATACTATAGGTTATTGGACTTAGTTCATAAACTACTCTATTTTCCTATAAATAGAGCTCATATGTAATTCTGAAATACATCAATGAACACGAGTATTTCTCTTTATTCTCTCTTCTTCTCCTTCTCTCCATCACTGTCTCTATTTACTTGTTTTCATAACAAATTCATAAATTTATATATCCAAATATTAAAAAATTTGAAAATCACCTGCCAATTGTCATTTAGGGTGCAACAAGAATTATATACGGTGTAACTAGAAAAATTCTTGTTAATAAACCTATATAACTATCTAACAAATAAATTATTAGTAAAACTAATTTGGAAAAAAATTATTTTGTTCCAAAGCATGCATTAATTCCATTAATCGTGAGGACGGACAAAATCTTGCTACCCCATAACAAAGGAAACACGTCGGAATTTCGCAAACACTTTAATAAAAAAAATCTTGCTTAATAATTAGGATAAATATGTTCTCAAATATGGAAGAATTTTCAAACACATATCTAAGGTCTCAAATATATTATCCTTGCTTGCTAAGCAAATGAGACTAACATAGAACCTTTCTTACCTTTGATGATTATATCCTACTTATATATAGACCAACACAATTACCTAATATCAATCCACAACATTGCAGCTAAATCATTTCAGCAACTTGCACAATTACACAAACAAAAATCTCACTTCAATTTCAAGTCACATCTCAATTAATTATGGTTTTGATTTCAGCGTTCTTCAATTGCCTTGGCCTCTCTTCAAACTTATCATCTCAAGTTTCTGATTATGCTGAAAATTCATCTCAAATGAAATCTTCAACTTCAAAGAAACCAAAGAGCAAGGAAAAATCAATGGGAGCTCCAATTGTAGTTCCTTATTTCCCTATTAACAATAATTATTCCTCACTCTTGTAGTCACTAGCAACTTTTGATCGATTTCCCAATATGATTTAATGCCTCAAAGTTTTATCTTGGTCATTGTAATCAGATTTGAGTACCATATGTACTCTCATTAATAATTTTGATTTTTATTTCTACTAAGACTCCATAAAAATCCAGTTACACTTAAAAATTAATCATAATACCGAAGTAAGCCTTCTTCATATAATTTTTTTCATATCCTTTTTTTAAAAATATTTTTTTTAAAACCTTTTTTAATCTGACTCAAAATCTCACCTCTCTTTCATAGACATCAATGGATATGTGTCGATAAAATAATGAATCACAAGTTGTTCAATTACAAGAATAGGAAAGTGAGGTAATTACAGACCAAAGGGTTGATTTTGAAAATTTGATTTCATAATAGGGGTATTTGATTTCAGAAATAAAGCGGTGTATTTTAAGAGAGAAAAACCAAATTCTAACAACATAAATTTTTTCCAAACAAAATAGAGATTGTGAGGTTTTCACAATAACTTTTGAACTTCAAATACATGACCCGAACTTTAGAGCACTAGGATTTTCCCTTACCTTCAATAAAGTCATGTGCACGAAATGGGGTTCTCTTACAGAATGATGGGTTACTGAAAACGGAACCCATCCATAATAGAGGGAAAACATTGGAGGAATGACGGGTTTGAACGCAGGAAGATGAAAGAGGGAAAGAAAATAACTTAAAGAGAAAGAAAAAGTTGACAAAACAATGGGTTTGAATGATATCAGAGAAAGATGGGTTTGAAAAGGTGAAAGAAAAAGATTTAAAAATTAAAAGAGATAGACATGAATATGATAGCGGGTTGTTTTGGAGGAAAAATATTTTTAGTAAAAACTGAGTTCCTTGATTATCCGCAAAACCCTATACCAACGACCAGGAGTGGCAATAGGTGTATGCTATTGCTACATTTACAAACTTTTTTTGTTAACGATCACTAAAGGTGTTCGTTGGTATAAATTTCTTGTAATGTGCAATCTGATGTGAAACTTTACTAATCATTCGTAGGGAATGAAGAAAAGATAAAGTAGAAAGCTAGAACAACAAAGAGAATGAAGAGATTGCTCTGCCATGTCCATTAAAACCGTTGTCATGAGGAGCCAATGCTTGAAAAAAGACCACCTTCAATCCCTTCCTGTCTCCATTTTCTGATCGTTTTTCTCTCTTGTCTCTCAACCGTTGGATATGTGCATGAGAGATTGGAATGAACTGTAGCGCATTAAAGGATCCTCGACATCAACCCATGTCTACTGCAATCTCTACTTCCAATGCTAAATCGTTAGATTGACATGTAGTATAGTGGTAAAAATTGTGGTCAATTTAATTACACGATTAACCATAATTATACAATTTTCAATTTGTTCTAAGTTAACTATGTAAATTGAATTAAGTGAATTAACCACAGTTTTGAATAGGTGTACGAAAATTGAATGTGTATGAAACATTTTTGTTATTTTAAATATAAAATGCACAGGTTTTAAAATAAATTTACTATTTTTTATTTCTTAATTTATTGAAGTATCGGTCAGAATCTTCTCCATTTAATTTGTGCTTCTTCATCTTATACGAAGAAATTAGGAACATAGACCTGCCCAGACTAGAATGGTCAAGTCATACTATATAGACCATGACTAGTTCCTCCCTAATTCGGGTTAGCTACATCTAATAAGCTCTGAAAAAGACAGAAGAAATAACATTGTTATTTCAAATGCATAATCAACAAGTGTCCAAAGCAGCCACAAAATATATGCATACATGGAAGAATTTTCAATGTTCTATGTGGTCCCAAAAATGTTCTCCTTGCTCGCTAAGCAAATGGACTAACATAGTACCTTCCTAACTTTTTTGTTATAATTCTATGATATATATAATGACATTATAAATAGACCAAGTTATCAATAACCTGAATTCAAACCAATATTACAACTAAATCGTTTAAGCTTTGCACACTGCAATTTCAAGTCACACCTAAATCTTCATTTCATTGCACCTTTAGCTACATAGTGCAAACTGAATCACTTTTTGATGGCTTTGATATCATCATTCTTCAATTGTTTTGGTCCTTCTTCAAACTCATCTTCAAAGGTTTCTGATAATGCTGATAATTCATCTCAATCGAAATCTTCATCTTCAGAAAAATCAAAGTTGAAGGAAAAATCAAAAGGAGCTCCAATTGTAGTTTCTTATTTCCCTGTCAACTATTATCCCTCACGCTTGTAGTGAGGCGGTATTAATCTACTTCTTATCAAGAGTGCAATTGACATTAATTAATTAGTTAATTTATTTATTTTGATGCTTAATTTTCTTTAATTATTTTTTCTTGTAAGGATTAATATTGTAGAGTTATATTATTTGATATATAATTGAAATTCCTTTCATTGATTGATTAAATTAATATTCTTGTAATTATAGTTCACTTGACATGACAATGCATTATAATATATAGGAGTCGGGGATCGAACTTCGAATACCTCGCTTATTCAACTCACTTATACATTAGTGAACAATTTTTTTTGATTAAATTACTATTATTCTCGGTCTAAATTAGGAACCTTCAGATCCATTAACTTAATCTCAACATAGTTGAGATATCCAATCCTCCATTATAGTAATTGATAATAGGCTCTCATGGTATTCTTCTTCCAAACTTTTACTTAAACAACAAACGAAATTATGGAAATGGTATATGTAAATATGGCTCACTTAAACTTTATTTTTTCTAAAAAAAAGATATATTTTTTTAATGTCTTGGCTTTACATCTTTCACATATCTTATTCAACCTCTTACATGCCCACGGTTCACTTATTTTTTTCCCAAATTAATGTCTTGTTAATGTTAAAAATCAGCTTGCATAGATATAATGAATTTAAGAGAGGTATAATATACAAGTTACCGATTTCACACAAATTATTAATGGAATAACCGATTTGAAGCAATTTAACTTAATCAGATCTGATAAAATTCCAGCCACAAGCTTTCCAAGATAAGGTTCTGCAACAACAAAGTTAAAGACAAACGCATTTCATTTTCACACGAAGCTTAAGAATATAATAACTTCACACGTAGATGCAGGATAACACGAAGTGAATAGGACGTTTCGAAATGAATGAGCAGAAAGTCTAAGTTGGTCACAAACACAAATAAAAATGACTTAGGCACACACATAGAGAAGAAAAATTTAAAGATAAAAGTAAAAAATGATGTGACTAATTTATTTTTCTTTCTTTTAATTCTCTTCATTTATGTATGTGTGCCCAAATATTTTTGATTTAGGTCTGTTATTAGGTAAGAATTGCTCATGAATGAGTTTTTAGATGGACAAATAAGAGTTTTTTTCAGAGAGAAAAAGGGTTCGAGTAAGGGGCTATGTTAGCGTGAAAGTGAAAAATAAAAGAAACATTCAATCTAAACTGTTGGACGAATCAGAGGGATATAAATCATTTGACTTTGTGAATGCAGGGTTTTTCTAACTGCTGAGAATCTGCATCCGTAATTTTAAGCTTCTTGGGATGAGTGATAAAGAAGAAAGCTTAATCCACTCGAGTTGGTTTGGTGGCGTTGGCTTGAATTCTAGGAGAGTGCTCATCTTTAATGTCTCATATCCAATTCTCTCAAGTGTCAATAAACGGTAGCGTTGTAGAGGATCTAGGTCGGTAGTTCAATTCAAAGTAAAAATTGTGGTTAATTTAATTACATGATTAATCACAATTTAACAATTTTTAATATGTTTTAAATTAACCATATCAATTGAATTAAGTCAATTAACCAAAAATTTATATAGGTGTAGGAAAAACGAATGTGTATCAAACATTTGATATTCTAAATATAAAGTGCACAAGTTTTAAGATAAACTTACTACTTTTGACTTCTTAATTTATACAATGTGGGTGTAGTGGGATCTACTGACTTCACTTGCTCATTGTATTTTCTAAGTGGAGTTGGGATCTTGGAGATTGTCTCCTTAAATAAGATTTTTGGCTGGGTGTATTGGATGGACGTTGGTGGTAGCGCAGAGCGTGATGCTAGGTTATTATATACACGTTGACATTTTGGTTCGGCCGATGTCTTTTTCAGGTTTTCCTCGTACTGTTATGGACAACTTTTCTTAGTGATATAGGCCAGCCTCATTGCTGTTTTTCGGGCCATACGACAACTGTTATTGCTGCTGTTATTTGCTTTATGTTGTTGTCTTATGATTTCTATTGGTTGCTTTGATGTTTCCCCAAATATTCCGACCTTGGTATATTTTGTTTTGTTTTTTGCCGCGATTTTTTGTGTGTCTTTCATAATTTTGACGTGATCTGGTTAGACCTAAAAAGATGGTTGGTCGGTTGTGATCTGCTATGAGGAGGGATCAAGCTTTGATCTATCCGCCATGATTCTGGTTTTGTTGAGCCGTCCGCTGATGATCCTTCTCTACCGGAGGGGGGGTTCTGTACATGCATATGCTCTGATGCTCAAGTCAATGGAGGCAGGGGGGTGTTCAAGACGCAAGATAATGAAATTCGTATATGCTCAATTAATGGAGGGGGGGAATTCATATGCGTCAGAGCATATACGAATTTGCAAGAATTCTGATGCATATGCAAGATAATGGTATTCGTATATGCTCTGATTTTGCAAGATAAGAATTCGTATTTTTAAGATAAGTATATGCTATCCAGTACATGGGGGGGGTTCTATAGTTTCTAGTGATTCAAACATGTTATCCAGTATAAAATTTAGTCCCCCAATGCCATAAGTATAATGAAACACGCAGCTTTACTCATGTTTCGTCAAACACGGATGTATTGTATTTTTATTGAATGATAAAGTGAAATTTACGAAACTAACCTTTTATTTTAAGAAACTTGAACAATGGAGATTAGTTTATTTGTAAAAAATAAGTGGGTGTATCTTGCTAAATATAGCATGGTTTGGCCTAAACTAATTAATTTGAGCAATAATTTTTTTATGGATCAGAGACTTGATAGTCAAGTCATACTATTTAGACCACGACTAGTTCCTCCCCATGCTAGGTTAACTACATCAAATGAGCTCTGACAAAGACAGAGGAAATAACTTTGTAGTTTCGAATACATAATTAACAAGTGTCCAAAGCAGCACAAAATATATGCATTCATGGAAGAATTTTCAAAGTTCTATGTACCTTCCTAACTTTTTTTTTTTGAGGGATCCTTTTATGTTATTATTCTATGATATGATATGATATACATGACACATTATAAATAGACCAAGTTATCAAACACCTGAATTCAAACCAATATTACAACTAAATCTTTTAAGCTTTGCACACTGCAATTTCAAGTCACTTTAGCTACATAGTTCGAATTAACCAAATCACTTTTTTGATGGCTTTGATATCATCATTCTTCAATTGTTTTGGTCCTTCTTTAAATTCATCTCCTCAAGTTTCTGATTATGATGAAAAATCATCTCAATCGAAATCTTCATCTTCAGAGAAACCAAAGCGGAAGGAAAAATCAAAGGGAGCTCCAATTATAGTTTCTTATTTCCCTGTTAACTATTATCCCTCACGTTTGTAGTCAATGTTAATTTACATCTGCTACTTATCAAGAGTGTAATCAACATTAATTAATTTATTTATTTGATTTGGTGCTTATTTTTTTATAATTTGATTATTCTTGTAAGGTCTAATATTATTGTACCACTCATATAATTTAAAATTCAATTCAGTGCGTTCTTCTTCCAAAACTTCTACTTAAACATTAATTCCAAAATTTGGATGATAATGGTAGACTAAGTTTAACTTTGATGATTTATTTTTTTAACAAGATTGAGGTAGTGGATGAGGAGTGTCCCTTAAATATCCAAAAACAGAGATTAAATAAGATACAAATTATAGAATTGCTTTAGTTTTACTTTGTTGTGAAAATGACTCAAAATTGAAGAAATTGAAGTTTGCTGAAGCTGTCAAAATCGGAGCACGATTTTTGGATCAGAATTGGCACTTCCATTCGTAAAAAATCGGAGCACGATCTGGCAAAATTGGAGCACGATTTTGCGCAGACGCATAAAAATAAAACGTATATTTGGGCCTGATTTTGTTCCAATTTATGAGGGATTCTTTTGCTATAAATGTAGGCTTTGTATCAGAGTAAACCTTGAGATAGAGGGGTAAGACAAGGGTTTATAAAGACAACAAAAAAACTAGGGTTTGAATAGAGTTTGTCTCTTGAGAACAAAGACTAGGGTTTGAGGGTTGATTCACCTTAGGAAACACTATTAGGATTGAGTCTCTTGATTACGGGAAGAGATTGGGACTTTGGGTAGAATTAGGCGGGAGACTTATTCTTGTAACTCATTGATATCTCTTTTGTAAAGTTACTCATCATTATAGTGGAACGGAAGACTGCTCTCTCCCCCAAATTAGGTCAATTTTGGACTGAACTGGGTAAACAAATTCTTTTGTGTTCTCTCTTCTTTTCTCTCGCTGTTTTCTACTTTTGGCTTGTGTTTATAACTTCCATACACTTTGTTTTGGTTGCTTGACTATCCCTTACTCAACACATCAAGTTTATTATTGGTGTGATTTTTCATCGAATTCACAATAATTGACGCCCACCGTGGGGCAAGGTTCAAAGGATAATTAAGTACTATGAGTTCGAAGTGGGATATTGAGAAGTTTACCGAGATAACGATTTTGGGTTATGGAAGGTAAAGATGGAAGCGATGTTAATGCAACAAAAGTGTGAGAAAGCTTTGAAGGGTGAATGTTTGTTACCAGTCACCATGTTACGAGCAGAGAAGACCGAGATGGTGGACAAGGTCAGGAGTACGATTGTCCAACCGCGGCATCGATGTGGTCACAGTTTGAATATTTGTATATGACAAAGTCTTTGACTCATTGGCAATTCCTAAAGCAACAACATTACTCATTCAAGATGGTGGAGTCAAAGGCCGTCATGGAGCAACTTAGGGAGTTCAACAAAATCATTGGTGATTTGGAGAACATTGAGGTGCGTCTTGAGGATGCAGGTGCTCTGATGGTGTGGTGTTGTTTGGAGGATGAAGAAGGTGATGTGTCTCACCTTGGGAGTGATGCCTAATGGAGCGGTGGTCGTCTGGAGAGACGTTAAACACTTAACATCAGCCTGGAGAGGCGGTGGTAAGAATACTCATGGTTAGTCTGGAGAGGCGGAGGTAACAATACTCATGATCTACCTGTTGAGGTGGAGTTTCAAGGTTGAAGACATAGTGTGATGTACACATTTGCTAGTTGAGAGGTTGGAAGCTCAACTTTAGGTGGAGTTGAACACACCGGGAATGGTACGACTATGGAGGACCTTGTGTATGCTCTAGTGTTGAGCAAGGGATTTCTTCATGAAGACGGAAGGCATTCAGGATGTTGAAGAATGTATAGCACGACTTGCGGGATTACCTTAAAAAAAGGCCAAGTGTGATTGGATGCAAGGTGATCTTTAAGGAAACGGGAGATGTCATGTTTTGAAGATGTTATGGTGAATGCTTGTGGAACTACCTAAAACTCTTACTGTAGTTGGACTGCGAGGACTCTTCGAGAAGGCAGAAGACGTTCTGATGGCTGAAGAGGTTAAGGTAAATGTTTGTGGAACTACCTAAAATTCCTAGCGAAGTTGGACTGCAAGGACCTTCGAGAAGGCGGAAGACATTCTGATGGCTGAAGGGAATAAGGTGTGTACTTGTGGAACTACCTACAATTCCTTGAGTAGTTTGGACACAAGGATCTTCAAAAGGGCGGAAGGAATTCTGAAGGTTGAAGAGGTTAAGCTTGTGGAGCTACTTAGTGTAGTGGGAAGCAAGGGAAAAAGCAGCAAGGTGTTGATGTTAAATCGGCATCATCACTAATTTAGAGTCAAGGTGGAGATTATTGTGAAAGTGACTCAAAATTGGAGAAATTGAAGTTTGCTGAAGCTGTAAAAATCGAGCACGATTTTTGGACCAGAATTTCCACTTCCATTCGTAAAAAATCGGAGCACGATTTTGCGCAGATGAATAAAATAAAACGTATTTTTGGGCCTGATTTTGTTCCAATTTATGAGGGATTCTTTTACTATAAATATAGGCTTTGTATCAAAGTAAACCTTGAGATAGAGGGGACTGAAACAAGGGTTTAGATAGACAACAACAAAACTAGGGTTTGAATAGAGTTTGTCTCTTGAGAACAAACACTAGGGTTTGATGGTTGATTCACCTTGGGAAACACTATTAGGATTGAGTCTCTTGGTTACGGGAAGAGATTTAGACTTTGGGTAGAATTAGGCGGGAGACTTATTCTTGTAACTCATTGATATCTCTTTTGTAAAGTTACTCATCATTATAGTGGAACGGAGGGCTGCTATCTCTCCCAAATTAAGTCAATTTTGGACTGAACTGGGTAAACAAATTATTTTGTGTTCTCTCTTCTTTTCTCTCGTTGTTTTCTACTTTTGGCTTGTGTTTATAACTTCCATACACTTTGTTTTAGTTGCTTCACTATCCCTTGCTCCACTCATCAAGTTTATTATTGGTGTGATTTTTCATCGAATTCACAACATACTTTTATCAAGACTCAAAAACGTAGACGATTTTGACTGGCTACACAATCCTTTCGCAACCGAGTTTGCTACAATGATTGGTTGCTTTCAGCTTAAAGAACTGTGTTGTGAAGGGAATGAGTTGGTTTTGAAGAGAGTTTTTTAAACTTATCTTCAGCAGAGTATTCAATGTACTGAACACACCCATTTTCCTGTTAGTGGAGCAGGACAATCGTCTTTGGTAGCCGTAAAGACGCGGAAACGGTCAGCTCACAGGTTTTGTCTTAGTATAATTATAGACAATTCAGAGTGGATAGTTGTGTGCGATTGGCAGCTGATGTAGAAGATGCAGGTTCCTCCTAAGGTAAAGAAATATTTTTTGGCGACCAAAACGAAATTGCCTTCCAAGTTCCAACTCGTGTAAGATTATGGGATAAAAGTGTTCAAGTAGGCGCTAATTGCCCGTGGTGTATGGCTGATCTGGAGCAATCTAAACTCGTGGCAGAAAATCACACGAGTTCAGACGCAGAGCGGGAACATTGGCCAGAAGAATTTTTGCGTGTTGGGCGCTTTGTCGACAGAATAAAAATGTGTTTGCAATCACCAGTTGGAGTTGGTGGAGGAGTAGGAACTATACAATTTAGGAGAATAAGAATAAGAGGTCGAAAGAAATTATTTACAGAGGGAATTATTTGCTAAGCAAGTGGAGGTTGCACGTCAAGGAGCTGTGCAGGCTGGGTTAAACACAGCACCATACCCGTGGCAGTCCACCGTGGCATCGTCCTCCTCATAACTTCATAAAAAGAAGCATCGATGCTTCATTTTCGGAGTCAAATAATAGAGTGGGGATTGGAATTTGTTTGAGATAATCTCACCTCTCATATTTATTTCGACATTCCATCTTGTTTGATTCTTTGATTTAGAATGAAACAAACTAGTTTTTTACTGAGAAAAAAAAACTTGATAGCATATAAACGATTACATTTCCATACCAAAACTACCAAACATGAAAGCTTAACAAAACATAATCAAACTTTATTACAAGAAAGTTTTAACAAAATGTAATTCATTTTTATTTAGTACACACAAAGAATAGGCATTCATCCTACCACCAAACTGCACACTGCTAACCAAACTAACATTATTCTAAAACAGCAAAAGATGTACTCATCTTGTACGGTACCAATAGGAGATCCAGCAAAAACAAAAATTACTTTTAGTTCTTGGAAACAACATCAAAGCATTGTAGTTTCCTATCGTGATTACTTTTACGGCCTCTACCACATGATAATTTTCAATATCAACTTGTTCAAGAATATCGAGTATGTTTCTCTCCAAGACGGTAGTAACAGTATCGAGCCTACCAAGCCAATGAAGCCAGTGAAGAATCCTATCCCCATGCTCATGTACAATGCTTCCAAAAATATTGAATTATAATTTCCCGCATTTTTAAGGGGCTGTTGAGGTTTTGCCGATTCTTCTCCAGGACATTTTCTATCAAGGGGTTCTCCCTAGAGATTAGGATTTCCTTCAAAACTCGAAGCATTATAGCCCTGCAACTGTGTTCCAGTTGGAATTTTTCCATAGAGCTAATTGTTTGAAAAATCCAACATAGCAAGACGATCAATTTAAGCTAAACTGGAAGGAATTCAGCCTGACAGTTGATTTTTTGATAGATCAAGAAATTCAAGTGACTTGAAGTTTCCTATTTTTGAAATTATTTCCCCACTGAGATTGTTCCTTGACATATTTAAGGAAATCAATCCAAATAAGCACTCCATTTCAGTTGGTATTTTCCCTGTAAGATGATTGCTTGAGAGATCGATGGTTTTTATCAGCTTATCTGCTATTTCGAAAGGTCGATCTACATCTTTCCTCATCAAGAATATGTTGACATAATATGGTACAAAAAAAGGAGAATTCTTGGGTGAATATGAATTATCCGTTGATAAAGTTGAGTTCAAGGTGTCTTCAGCTAATGAAGTAAGAAAATTTACATATGGTGGAATCCCTCTTGATAAGTTATTTAGCGACAGATCCAAGACACGAAGTTTTCTCAAATAACAAAAATTTGAAGGTATACTGCCATTGAAGTTATTGACTCGAATCTATATCGGGATTGTAGGTATACTCGATTTCCAAATTGGAAATGTTGCCTGTGATATTGTTCCAAATTCGTAAGTGATCCGATGCTCGTGGGAATTTCACCAATTAATTTATTGTCATTAAGAATCAACTGTCTCAAGGATGAGAGGTTAGTGAAATGAGATTCATAGACGGCGCCTTCAAAAGAGTTTCCATGCAGGTCTGAAACCTCTAACTCTATAAGTGACCCGATGCTCGTTGGTATTTCTCCAATTAATTTATTTCCATCAAGTATCAAATCCCTCAAAGATGAGAGGACTGAAAGGTCAGGTAACATGCCCGAAACTTGATTATTCGATAAGGAATCTTCCCCTCATAACCACCATTTGAGAGATCAAGGTATCGTAAGTTGCTAAAGGATCCAATAAATTTTGGAATTTGACCACTAGTATTCAAACAACTGAGATCTAGATATGTTAGATGTTGCAAGTTGTAACTGAGTTATTGAAGGATTGATTTCACCACTCAAATAATATGAATCGAGTAGATCAAACTTTTCAACATAACCTGTTTGATTGTTGCATTGAACTCCTTTCCATTTGCAGCAATCACCATTTGGACCGTCCTTCCATGTGGACAACATGCCATAATAATGTCGATCACCTTGTTTGAACGTGAGGAGTGCGTGTCTCTCCCTCTCTTTGCACTTTGTGTCACCATTAATTGTTGCTAAGTTGAACCCAGCAATGAAGGTCAACACCAACAATGCATGAAATATAGTAATATATTGAAGTTTCTCATCATCATTTCAGCAACAAAATTTAGACGAGATTCTCTAATGGATGCAATATAGTCAAGAATTCTACAAAACACACACACACACACACACACACACACACACATATATATATATATATATATATATATATATATATATATATATATATATATAAAGATTTGTGTTTAATGAAGGTGTATATTTTAGGGGTGGGCATGGTTCAGTTAGGGATGAAAACTGAACTGTTTGCTAAATTTAAAATAACTGAACTGAACTGTTTGCATTTCGATCTGAACTTAACTGTTTCAAACCAGACTTAACAATTCCGAACTGTTATTATTGATACCTTTGAAAAAAATATGAAAAGAACCAAACAAAATCGAATTTTAGTTATCAAACTAAACTGTTCCGAACTGGACTGTTTCGAATCGAACTGAACTGTTTTGAACCGAACTGAACTGCTTCAGCTCAGTTTCAGAACAATAGTAATGGTTCAAATTTTTTTTTTTCAGTTCAGTTCGATTTTTTGCTTTTTTTTCCCACCCTTAGGTACCGTTTGGCCATAATTTTTTTTCGGTCTAGCTACTTGAAAACAAAATTAAAATAAAGCTCTTTAAGGAAGAAGCTAAAGTTGTTTGGTTTCTTTATTGTTTTTTAGTTTTAATGTTATTTTTAAGTTAATAGTTGTTTGGCAAAATATTGTACAAAACTTTGAATTTATTACTTTTTTGGTGGTGTCCGAGGTTCGAACCCCGGACCTTGCATATATTTATGCGTTATCTTTGTCAACTGTTATAAGCTCAGAAAGACAAAACTTTGAATTTATTATGAATTAACATACTAAATAAAAAAATGTTTAAAATATTTTTTTAAGGGAAAAAATGTTTAAAATATAAATGATATATTTTTACAAATACTATATTTACTCAATGACGTTTATTTTGTATAACATGAATACAAATTTGTATCATCATATAAAAGACATGTTAAATATTTGAATAGGAGAAATAATTTAAGGAGGCTCAAATAATAACATAAATAATATCAAAGTAGCTTGGAAAATTAAAAACAATAATCATCTTTTTAAAATAAAATAAAAAACATAAATCATCACAAACTCAAATATTTCTACTCTCCAGACGCAACTCCTATTTGATTTCTAACTTTATTCATATAGCCTCCATCTTGTACTCTTCCTTGATTATATATATGGTTTCTTCATTTATATTGCTTTCTTCATCATGCTCAATCATATATTCAGAGATAACATCACATTTGTTAACTCTTCATCTTCAACTCCACACATTCGAATAAAGTTCTGGAGTGCTGTTGTTGCAACTATGATTTTTTTTTGTTTGATTAGTGAAAATGGTCGCATATCACATAAGATATGCCACCTTTTTTTCCAAACTTCAATTGTTTTTTCAATGACATTTCTCAATGAAGAATGTGCATGGTTGAACACTTCATGCATCCATTTTGCTTGACTACCATCTCTAAAATCAGGAATGTGATATCTTTCACCTTTGTATAGTGAAAGGTACCCTTTCATGTTTGGATATCCAGCATCAACCAAATAATATTTTCCTAAAACTTATAAAATTTATTGTTAGTTTATGTGTAAACTTAAATTTATAGATACACATGTCTTAAAATTTATTATAAAATGAAATTATGCGTACCTTCAGGAGGATATGGGAACACACTTTTCATTTCTTCAATCACATATGAAAGAATATGAGTGCCATGTGCAGTACCGGGCCAACCAAAGCGAATAACATGTCTAAGTTGCACACTAACATGACATTTTGTGTTGGAAATCGTTTTCTACCAATATAACGAATTTGATCTTTAGTAGGAACAATGGCTGAAATATGTGTTCCATCTATTGCAACAATGCACCCTTCAAAATGAGGCCAATACCTACGATCATTTTTTTTATCTTGGAGGGAGTTTCTGCAAAGTTAAAATCTGGAGGCCTTACAATTTTCTTTGCTAATAAACATAAATTTTCCAAAACTTCCCCAAACTTTCTACTTATAGTTTCTCCTGATTTTCCGAATTTATTCTGAACATTTCAATTAGTTTCACTATGTGCGCAAGTCTAAAGGAACATAACAAGTGTCTACAATGATGTCATTTCTTTAGATGGATGTAACCATCCTTTACTCACCAATAATTTTTCAAGTTTCAATATGGCATGAGATTCCATCCTAAACATGTTATAACTTTCACCCCTAGTGTTATGAGTTTCTCGAACCCTAGTCCATCCACGAGAATAAAGAAATCTATTACCTTGCTTTATTAAGTACTTCATGTGATAACCATAAGCGATTACTGCTGCAGCATAACATATCTTGTTTAGTATAATTTTTCTAGGCAACTACACTTTTACTTTTAATTAAAATCAAAATTTTATAAAAATAATTATACGCATTACGCAATACTAAAAAAATTATACGCATTAGCGTAACAAAAAAAATAGACAGACGAACATAAAGTATTACTCTAAACGCTAATGTGTGTGTATATTTCCGAGGTTGGAGAAAGGGAATAAAAATATTTGGTGTCATTCAATGACAATGTGAATAAAAATATTTGCGAGGTTGTGATAATTAAAAGATATTGAAATTAATATATAAGTGATAAAAAGATAATAAAATTTCTTCAAAAATAGATAATAAAATTAAATGGACCCTCTTTAAAAAAATTAAATGGACCGGTTTAAAAAAAATAAAAAAAAATAAAATAGAAGAAAAAAGGATATTGAAAAAATAAAAGAAAAGGTTGCCAACGTGAGTTGAAGAGAGGTGCTTGTGAAATAAATTGTCGAGAAGTAGTTTTTTGAAGTAGCATTCAACAACTTTTGGTCAAAGCTTATTCCATTCAATTTTATGCATTCTAAAAGAAGTACTTTTTTTAGAAGATACTTTATTGATATTGTGTTTGACCTAACTTCTCTTTAAAAATGTAGAGAAGTTAAAAAAAGTTGGGCCAATTTTCCTGCTTCCTTCTTATCTTAAACCTGTAATTTTATCGTCCATCCATTTAATGTTCAATTTTTTTTTTTAAGGAATTTAATGTTCAAATTATATTCACTAACAAATATAATCTTTTGTTTTATATGAAGGAAAAAAAGAGAGAAATTTGTCATTTATACTATCTCAATTTTTAGTTGTTGGAGCAGCAAAACAACAACCTCTGTTACAAATTGCTCCCATGCGTGTGTCGGGAAAATGGGTTTGAAGTTTCTACACTTAATTTGTTTTGGACTTTTCAGAGTTACATCCTTAAAACATCTAGGTCATGTTTGGATTTGTGGCAAGTGATGAAATGGAATATCGAAGTATCCCTTAGTTTATTATTAATGAGAAAGATAAGAGCACCTGCATCATGACTCACAGACTCGGTGAACAAAAAGTCAAAAACACATGGTCAAATAAGTAGAATAAATTGAGTAGAGAAGGCATTGACCAAACACAAACACAACCAATAACCCACGTAAAAAATCTTAGAAAAGGTAGTTAAAAGATGAAGAAATGAAACGTGCGCAAAATAAAATAATTTCAAATAACTTTTGAAATGAATACTAATGGTAACTTCCTAACCTTTTTACTACTGTTATACTAGGGTTAGTTAAGTTTTTAGTTTCTATAAATATCTGCAATTTCGTTTTAAGTCCCTGTAAAATAAAATCACACTTTTTAATACCTATGACATTTTTCTTTAGCATTTTAAGGACAAAAAATAGTGACGTAAAATATTTACAGGGACTAAAAATGTTGATGGAAAATTTTATAGGGACTAAAAATATTGACGGAAAATTTTACAGAGACTAAAAAGTGTGATTTTATTTTATAAGAACTAAAAACAAAATTCTGAATATTTACAAAGACTAAAAACATATTTAACCCTATATCCTATAATATACTCCTTCCGTCCCATGATACAGTGACACTAAAAATAGACCAAGTTAAATTACATAAATCATTTCAGTTTTGCACACTTGCACAAACAAAATTCTTAATTCATTTTCAAGTCACGCCTAATTAATTGATGGCTTTTTTTTAAAGAATTGATTGATGGCTTTGATTTCATCCTTCTTTAGTTGCTTTGGCGCTTCTTCAAAAGTATCAAAATCAAAATCAAATTCTTCATCTTAAAAGAAATAAAAGAGAAAGGAAAAACATTACAAGAAAAACATTGATTTTTTGGGACGGAAATTTCCATCGCATAGTAGTGTAAATTTCCATCATAGTTGAAATTTGGGACGGAATTTTAGACAAAATAGTTTCGTTGCAATTCTTGCTGTTGCAATATTTTGGGGATGAAATTAACATCATCCGTCACACTTTGGGACGGAATCTGGGACAGAATGTAATTAATTGTTGGGTTAAATAGGTCTTTATCTCTCTGTAATATAAGTCATTTTCGGTTTTGCACCCTGTAAAAAAATTTTATCTACCCCTATAATTTTTTTTTGTTTCGATTTACCCCCCTAATAGGCCAAAGAAAAACGAAAATTTCTTAAAAAAAAAATAAAATTGGTTTTTGTTTGGCCTATTACGGGGTAAATAAAAAAAATTACACGGAAGTGAATCAAAAAAAATATTTTACAGAGGGGAAATCTGGAAATGATCTATATTACAGGGGGTAAAAACTTATTAACCCTTAATTGTTTTATCCTAAAGTTTAATTCCGTCCAAACATTGCCACAGAAATCTCAAATTATGTCCCGATGTTTGCGAAAAAATACATAAAATTCATCCCAGATTGAGTTAAATTTAATTATTTTTTTAATTTATTGGTTGGGAAAAAATTTATATAAAATTCAATCACAAATAAATACTTATATTATGCACATTTAATTGTGTCATAACAATTTCAAAAAATCATTCCAAGAGTGAAATTTTGGCACGTAGTAATAACAAATTATTTACACAATGTTATGACCAGTCAGATGTCTCGTAAGAAGTCAGAACATCGTGACAACAGTAATCACAGATAATCAATATGATTAAAGGACAAAAAGAAAATAACTCAGGTTATTTGTTGACCCGGTTCGCTGGAATTTCACCTACATCTGGGGGCTACAAAGCCAGGAAGGAAATCCACTATAGTAGTATCAATTCGAAGCATGCATAAAAGCTTACACCAACTTACTAACTTCTCACTTAATCACTACCCGTGGTATATCTACCTAAGACTCTCACTAGTCCTAAATATGAGAACCCATTCACTTCCTCTTAGTTACAGACCAGTAATCGTCCTTGAAATCCTTAACAAAAATGGAGACATTCTCCTAGAAAAATGAATCAACTCGTGCTTAAAAGCTTAGAGAGATTCAAAGCATTATAACTCGATTAGAAAGTCCAACTCTAATATCAAAGTGATACGAGAGTGGCTCACAAATAACAATGACAGACTAAAACACTATATGACTCATTTCAATTGCGGCTTCAGTGGTGAATTAGGTCTTCATTCTTTGTTTATATATCTTGAATGTAGAATAGGTGTGATGTGCAAGTCTTGGCTAAAGATCAGCTGAAATCTCGATATTGCAGCACAAATATTCTAAAGCAGATCATATGTTTCCTTAAATATTGCAACAACATTCTTAAGGACTAAGTTAAGTAAAAACCGCATTCCTCTGCTTCTAGAACCATGCTATCTTGGTCAACTCTTCCCGTGATACAGATCTTTAGATATTATATGAAAATCTTCACGATTAAAAGCGAATCTCCAAAAAACATATCAAGGCATGTTCTGATGTCGTACCAACATGATAGGACATTATGTCTGACATCTTGTTATAACTAAATTTTTAACAAAATTCAGCCAATACATGTCTATAACCGAATATTTTAGGATGTGTTTGGATGTTGTTTAGTAAAAACCGCTAAATTCGAATCAGATTTCGGATCACTTTTTCAAAACCAAACCGAACTGCAAAAGTAAATTTTAATACTTATTTATTATTTATTAGTATTTCGTATTCCATCAATATATTGTTTGTTGGTATTTAATCTTATATATTGCCCCGTCCAAGAATCCATTATCATACGCGCATATTTTGATTGTTTCTAAATTTTGGATGTTATTAAGGTGATTGAAAATGTTATGGTCGACGGCAAGCTGTTTGCTCTACATTTTGTCGAGGATTGGGGGTTGGGTCTTAGTGAAGATGCTTGTCTCTTTGAGGAGAATTATGATACAAATTCAGTAGGTTCCGAACAAGAAGAGGATCATGATGCTTTCACAGAACAATAGCTGCATGATTGTCTTGATGAGCAGCGAGATGTCGATGTTTTGCTTGATAAATTTAATGATGAATGTGTGGCTAATAATAACATATCACAAGAGGTTTGTGAGGGTGTAGAGGGGAAGAATTCAGCTGGATCTGTGCAGAATTTGAAGGGGTATGCTGCTATTTCTGTGCTGCCAGCAAACAACAATTGTGTTTTGGAGCCGGTGTAAATTGCAGATACTATCGTTGTTGGTGCGTGCGCATCTGCTGGGCACAGACGGAAGAAAAGGAGTCGAATGGTGACTGTCAAGCCAAATCTTGTCCTCTAACTATGAATTGCCCCGCCTTTTCGGGACCTTGGTGTTATGACAGGTTACAAGACCTTAATGTTTCTGATGTTGGAGTCATGTTTTCTCCTTTGGTGAAGAACAAGAAAGCGGGTTAGAAGGTTAAACCTAGGCATGCTTCAAAAAAGAAATTTGGCTGTTTGTTGAAGCATTCTGTTCATATTTTAAAACGAGTAGGCCGTCTTCCAAGCAAGGGTAGATCAATGATTTTGAAAATCTTGTCAAAGAATTGCATTAAAAGAAATAAACAACATTTTCTTAAGCGATCTAAGGAGAAAGTAAGCAGGGAGTCTGCGGCGTTGATGACAGGTCCTCTTACGTTATTCTTAGCATGTTTTTCAGTCATTTTCAGTAGGTTTTAGCAGCAAAAAGGAGGAGTATTAGAACGATTGCCTATGATTTCGGGACTTTTGTAATGTTTTCTATATTTGAGTCTGTAATTCTAGTTTTCCCGAAACATATCAATTTTATTTTTTTGAAGTGAGTCACGAATAAATCATGCAAATATTGTCAAGACCTTGGGAAGACAAAGAATGAAGATTCAAGAGTCCTCAAGAGACATTACATAGGAAGGAATTATGTTTCCAAGTTTCGGGACAAGTTATTTGAAAACAAAAACCTAAAAACGACGAAGATCAATGAAATTGGGCCTAGGAGCACAAAAGCATGCGCCTAGGGCATGAAATTGTGAAAATGCGCGCCTAGGGCATGCAAATATGCGCCTCAGGCATATGAAAAGAGGCATATGCCATGCGCCCCCAACATATGAAAATGTCGGGGCGCAATCGTCATTTTATTCATTTTTCTAGGTTTAGCCCACATTTTTAGCCCAAACCCAGTTATAAATCCTCTGCTCTAAATACTAGCCTTCCTCATTCAAAATTTCTCGTTCAGAACTAGAGCAGTTCAAGAGGAATGCTACTTTGGAACTTCGGAAGAGAATTTATCTTCTCCTTGATTTTTTAGGGTATGTTTTTATATTTAGTAATTAGTTTTTAGTTATCATGTGTAACTAAATCTTTTTATGTTAGAGTTCTAAGATGAACCTTTGTATATTTTTATTGGATATTTATTTTATTTAATTTGTCGTTTATTTATTTTATTTATGCTTTTGTCCATTATAGAGTTTTATTAGATTATAGTCTTTATTTCTTTGAGAGGTGCAACCCTAGATTAGGTATTTAGGTTGTGACATGACCTAACATTGCTATCACTAACCAGATGCTTATATCTTGATATTGATATCCCTTTATTAATAACTATCTGTATAGGTAGTAAGCGATTATTAATTAGCCAAATATACATAGGAATTGTTGATCCTAGACGTAGGCACCCAATGACTAAAACTCATTGGGTCGTGTGGTGCATTACCGAAGCTAGAAATTAGCAGATTAGTATTTAGGGAAACAAGCACCTAGCTGTCTGACTTAGAGCTATAACCTAGTAAGACCATTCTCTTGAAACCCTTAGTAAGGTAGACATAGATTAGGGTTGCCCGTTTGTAGAACTACTAAGTAAGCTGTGTTATGAGTGTCCTAAGATTCATAGATAGGAAGACCTAAGGGGACCTTGGCCTTCATTGCCTTGAGAAACACTAGAAAACCAATTTAAGTTTATGTTTTAATTACCTTTGAATTAGGAAGACCCCACACGTAAGGATCATCGTGCGATCAACAGGTGCAGTTAGCCATCGGAGAGATATGCCTAATTAGATACCCAGTGACTAAAACCCATTGGGTAAGGTGGTGCCCTGCCTGTTTAGGAAATTCCCAACGGCCTTATCACTTCTATAGTCACCAAGAGATAAATAAACGCAACATTTAGATTACGTATTATCCAAGAATAAATATACAAAGGGGATTCGAAGAATACTTACCGCTGCTTACTTTTCTGCAACGAAAACAGGTAAATTCGCTCTGTTGCAAACAGATAAAAATTACAACCTATCTTTTATACTGTCAAAACTTACAAAAATAAGTAACAAGAATTGTTCAGACGAAAGGACAGTTCCTATGGATACGATATGATACTCTACTTACTAACTAAGTTTTTGGCGCCGTTGCCGAGGATTGTTGATATTTTTGACTAAACAGTTTGAATTACTTATTTTCTATCTTTTATTTTTCTGCTTTTATATATATATATATATATATATATATATATATATATATATATAAAAGAAGAAGAAAAGGTATAGTAAGTATTATAATTATAACTATAATTATTACTATTTACATTTACTTCTAAAATAGTGCTACTTGGGTATTTTTGTTTTTGATTGTTTCAGGGAACGAATAATGGATCATTCTTTAGTAAATTAGTTCAATAACTACAACAAAATCTACCCCAAAAAGTATCAAATGTCTGATTCTGACTTATGAGAGTACGAACAAGCCCGCTACAAATTAATGACTAAAGCGGTGTCTACGACATATGCTGCACTCAATGAAAGTATTGACGATTTTCATCCACAATACTTCATTTATTTTAAACATTTATATAATACTCAATGAAAGTATTGAGTATAATATCAAATTTTACATTTATTTGGTTTTTCATCCTTCTTTTATTTTTGATTAATTGACAATAAAATTACTAGATTAATATAATTGTTAATCACACAATATTCAAATAAAAATACATGTAAGGAATATATATTAAACATGAAGTGCTCAATTAAAATTACAAATAGAGAATATAATATAAAGTGCAATACAAATTTGAAACATTACTACAATACTAGTAATTTTTCTTGAACTCTATAATTTGATCTCGAACCAAGTCTAGAACTTGATTCGTCTTTTGATATAAATCCAAATTAATGGGCCTACGATAATCATCATTATCAAGGGTTATGTCTTCATCCTCATACCGATTGAAATCAACGTCCATATCAGCATTCCTTCTCACCACTCAATGAAAACAAAAGAAAACAATAGTTTTTATTTAGGCATTTTATCAAAAACATCAAATGCATTGTTATCATAACTAAATTAATGGATAAAAGAGGAGAATTTGAGCTTACCTTGAGGTATTCTACACTGCTGCTATATAGAACTTTGCTTATTTTCCTTCCTTTTTTTGCGTTTTTGAAAGAATAAGAGGGTGGGAGAAGAGCCAACATTTATATAGAAGTTTTGATGTAGGTGAACCTGTTGGTTTATGAAGTTGAGAAAAACACAATAAGAGGGGTTGAATTGTGTTAACTTTTTCGCGTCTCTTAAAAGATAGATTCTGTTTTCCAGATCAGGGTCTGAACAAGTTCAGGTTGTGATAGGAGTTCAGGGTCTGTTGCAGCGGAATAAAGTAAAGAGATAAGGGAAAGAGAGAACACAAACAATTATACAGGTTCCTTCCACAAACCGGAAGTAGTTATGTCCCCCTTGCACTTCCAAGGAGAGTTCACTAAAATGTAATAACAAATTACAAGTTGCTCAAGCACACAACAAGAGACTTCCAAATGCTTAAGCACACATGCAAGAGACTTCCAAATGCTCAAGCACGCAGGCAAGAGACTTTTGTTGCTCAAGCACACAAGCAAGAGACTTCTGACACAATTTACAGAAAATTGAATAAGAGTTTGAACACTTGATATACAATCAGTGATGTTCACAAATACAGAACAAAAGACAGACTCTGTTTTCTGTAACACTTAGAAATTCTAGGATAAAGAGGTTTGTAAGAATTTCCTAAGTTGTTGATGTGTTTTTGGTTTGACTCAGAGAGAATAACAATATATGCCAAAGAGTTCAGTAAGTCAGTAACCAATTCTCCAAGTCTACATTCCTTTATATAGAGGTTGTAGAGAGACGTTGAGAAAAACCAGCACATCACAGAGTCATCTAGAAACTTGATCAACTACTGTTGATTTGTTGCTTGATATGGTAATCGTCCTTCAAAATCAATTTTGAATTCCATTCCACTTGAAGCGAAAATACCAGTAGACACAGCTGTCAATAGTACATGTAGTGGAGTAGTGGAAACAGGGGTCGTACATGTACTCTGTCCTTTTCCTGCGCTCTTTTGTCACAAACAATCTCATGCTTAAGTTGACTTGAAAATAGCCGTTACTCCATATGAATGATCTTTCTACACCGAAATGCCTTCAGGAATTCATAAGAATAAAATCTTGAGTTTGCAATCTTTAGACTCTCAGTAGAAATTTAGACTCTGTTGAGCTTCAGACTCTTGTCAGCTCCTTCAGACTCTCTTCGTTCTTCAGATTCTCTGAGTCTTCAAAATCTCTTGTCTTGCACTTCTTCGAAACAGCTTCTTTAGACTCTCTGAGTCTTGTACTTATTCGAAACAGCTTCTTCAGACTCTCCGGGTCTTCAGAACCTCTCGAAACAGCTTCAGATGATTCTTCAGGCTCTCTAAGTCTTCAGAATCACTTGCAACAAGCTTCTTTATGATTTTTCTCTTCATTTGTTCTTACAGAATACTTTCTAAGATTAAAATCTTTGACTAAGATCCTGCACACTTAAACAAATATTAACATATCCAATTGACAATTTTTAATACCTTGTTATCATCAAAATTAAAACTGGTATTGTTAAACACCATTTGTTCCAACAGTTTAATCTGTCAAAATAAAGGAATTAAAGTTTAATTAAGTTATGATTTAGGTGAAGAAACAACTTTGTGTTCAATATTTGCAGGAGATTGGTAAATTCAGATAAATATGGAGTAATGATACAGGTGAAAAACAGCTTTGTCTTCGATGTTTGTAAGGAAATTGAAAAAAAGAAAAGAAAAAGATAAACATGAATTTATAATGGAAAACAAGGGCCAAAAAGAGAGTTTGAGCAGGAAAATGTACGATGACATCATCTAGTTGAGAGAGAACAAAACCACTCAAGAATCACGTTAGGATAATTGAAAGCGCGTTTTGCACTTTTCACCATGTAACCAAACACTTACTAAGACAATAATGACTTGATAGATAACGTGTAAATAGAAAACTATTTAAGACAACATCTAATGATATGATTCAATGCAGTACTGATCCTAAATTCATTATCACATCCTGTCACATTATTTAAGACAACATTTATTTTTCTTCCAAGTAAAAAGAAACTATGATTTCCTTGACATATAAATTTCCGAAATTTCTTTCCTTAAATAATTTCCCTTTCTAAAAGAATGACTAAAATTAATGTCCAATTCAACAATTACTTTTACAAAGTGTAAGGAACTATCCCTTTTAAAGAAACACTAATTAAGGTGGGGAGGTTGCATGAGGGAGGGGGAGATGTAGGGGGTGATTGGTTTGGTGGCAGTGTGTTTAGGCAGGTGGGTGATGGTATTGGTATTTTGTTCTGGTTACATAGGTGGTGTGGAGATGTCCCCTTCCGAGAGAGGTTTCGTCGGTTGTTTGATCTAGCTGTTAATCAAGCTATTTCGGTGGCAGAGCTGTTCTCTCAAGGTGTGGAGGAGGGAGGGGAGGGTTGGGTTTGGAGGCGTAGGTTGTGGGCGTGGGAGGAGGAGCTTTTAGCGGAGCTTAGGACTTTATTGCTTGATGTTTCTTTGTTGCCTGATGTTTCAGATAGATGGGTGTGGCTTCCTGATCCAGTATGAGGTTACACTGTCCGTGGTGCTTATGATCTTTTAGCGGAGGGTAGCAGTCCTCCCGTGGATGAAGCTTCTGAGTTAGTTTGACATCCCCAGGTTCCTCTAAAGGTCTCTATCTTTGCTTGGCGTCTTCTTAGAAATCGTCTTCCTTCAAAAACAAACTTGGCAGTTCGGCGGGCTCTTTCTCCAGATGTGACTTTATGTGATTTAGGATGTGGCCTTGAGGAAACATCCGAACATTTGTTTTTGACTTGCCCGAATTCTGTATTGTTGTGGCAGCAGGTGCGTAACTGGATAGGTTGCATGGGAGTGGACTCCATTCATTTGTCCGACCACTTGTTGCAGTTCACTTTTTTGATTGGTGCGGGTAAAGCGAAGCGCTCTTTTTTGCAGTTGATTTGGCTCCTTTGCACGTGGGTCTTGTGGTTAGAACGCAACAATAGAATTTTTAATAATGTTGTATCTGATGTACCCAGATTGTTAGATAAGGTTAAATTGTTATCCTTAGGTTGGCTCAAAGTTAAGAAGCCGTTGTTTATTTTTGGCTCTCAGATGTGGTAGTCAAGTTCTTTGGCTTGTCTAGGTATTGGCTAAACCACAGTATTTGTTATTTTGTGGTTGACTATTCTGTACTTTTGATAGTAGTTGTAGGTACATCTTGTGCTTGCAAGTGTTATGGTTTAGTAATATAATCCCATTTTGATTTTTTTTTTTTTTTAAAAAAAGAGGTAAAACAAAAACCCAAAAAAATGAAAATAGATAATTTAATTCGAACCTGTAAATATTTAAAGATAGTAAAATCAATCTAATTCAAGTACCGTATATTTTGGCTTTTATTTCATCTACGAAGTTCAAACAAAAAATGCCATTTAAGGTATGTAAACCTAATTAACTCTTACTGACAGTTTTTTTATTTTTTTTAAGGAAACTGTACAACTTAATGCTGGTAAGTGAGTCGTTCATATCTTGGTAGCTTGATGCAATTAATAAGAGAGCAATTGGAAATCCAGTGATACAAAATTCTTTGTATTAAAATAATATTTGCACACATAATTTTTCGACACTTTATTAAAAATACTTCATTTTATTCTGTTAAAAAAATAATATTAATACTTCATTTTATTCTTTAAAATACTTCATTTTATTTTATATTTTTCCTTCGTATTATCACCAGCCTATTTCATATATCACACCCCTCTCAATTTCTTTTCCTTTTTTTCTTAGGGGATTATTTTAATGTATAAACTTTTATAAAGTGTTCAATATCTACTTTTTAATCAAATGTAGGACCTCCTACTCATACTTGAACACCAACAAAAACTTACCTTGTATAAGTAACACTATTGCCATTGTCATATTCAACGAAAATCTTTCGACAACTGCAAAATTACTTAATTAACCTTAAGGAAGTTAATTGCCGCTTGCCTCTAACAATAGTTAACTGCCGCTCTCCAACGATCAGTTAAGTGCCTCAGGAAAAAATTAAAAAAAACCTCCGATGGCGGTTAAGTGCCATTGGAGTATCACCTATCATCTTTCCTCAAATAAGCGGAATATATAATGGGTCTCGCGAACAAGTGTCCTTAGGGCAATAATTGAAGATTCAAAAAAGAAAATAATTGATAAATTTTATGTTAAAAAAGTTACTTTTTAATATTTTAATGTATTGAATACACAATTTTCAAGATAAATCTTCCACTTTTAACTTCTTATCAAGTGTCACTTTAGCATTTTCCATATTGGATGACTTTAGCATTTTCCATATATTGCATGATGTTTCCCTCTTTTAGCTAAATACTCTCATTTTTTTATTCATATGCACTCATATTTATCATGCTTGTTTTTTTATTTTATTATTGTAGGAGACAATCTTTGAAGACTTCACTAGGATTAAAGAGTTTCTCATTTTTTTTATTCATATGCACCTACGATTCTAATGCTTATGTTACTTATGTTATTTTATTTCTTAACAAAGGAGAAAAATAATTATAATAAAAATAATGATGATACGTGACCAGTTTCTGTTATTGTTATACATGCAGCGTGACAGCAAATCAAAATGCATTTTTAGTGGTTTGCAAGTCACCTTTGATTCTTATGCTTCTCTCTATTATTTTATGGAAAAGGCTCACAAATGCTGAAAGAGTATTGTTTTAGCATATAAAAATAACAATTTTTATATTGAAAATTATACGATTATAACTTTAATAAGTATTTAACTTATATTTTCAAAGCATAATTTTTTTTTATAAATTTTTTAAACAATGTTTTTACAGCACTTAATAACATGACCCTTATTTTATTATGGCAATTGTTAACAAAGGAGTAAATAATTATAATAATACAGATGATACGTGACCAGTTTTGGTTATTGTTTATTCATGCAGGGTGACAACAAATCAGAATGCATATTTTAGTGATTTATTCTACGCATCTTCTACAACAACTATTGTCAAATATATGATGTCAAAGAAGTCCGGTTATTAGATTTTTAGTGTTCTGGTTCAAACAATAAAATTATACTCTTTCGATTATTTTTATATTTTTCTTCTTATATATTTTGTTGCAAAAGATTTATTTATAATTAAAGATGTTTAAAGATATATTTCTAATAGAATTAATCATAGTGAATTTAAAAAAGAAATATTTATATAATACTAACTACCAAATAAAAATAATAATTTTGGTGTCTTTACAAAAATGGCATCCTGAGCTGACGCCCTTCCCGTTCTCCCTCAGGGTCACCCGTGATGTCAAATATATGATGATACTCGAAAGATAGTTAACTATCATTGAAGTTTTTCTTATTTGTTTGTTCTTATTACAATAGTTAACTGTGTTGTTAGAAGTCAGGGTTGACTCAACATGTCAAGAGGTTTAAATCAAATTTTATAATGAAGCATTTTTTAATTAAAAAATAACCTAATACTTATTAAAAGCATAATAAATCAAATTTTGTTGAATCTAAAATTCGATCATAAAAAAAGATTTGAAGTCTTAAAATTGACTAACTAAACAAAACAAATATTTTTCGAAGAAGCTAAGCTAAACAAATACTATTGATTATTAATATGTCATATATATTTAAAACTAAATTAACTTATTTTGAAGTTTTTTTTAACTCAAAATATTGAGACTTAAAACTCTTATTTGGGTTACTTGCCCTTTAGGCCAACCCTGTTAAGAGTGAGTGACGGTTAACCGTCGCCGAAGTTAATTAGATAATTTTGTGGTGTGAAAGAACAGTTTCTTAAGTGAAAATAACAATTTCCGTCATATTTTATGCCTCATTGAAAATCTAATTGACCTTCAAAGATTGTCTTTATTGTTGACCTTTCATATTTACGAGGAAAATAACAATTATATATATGACCTTTCTTAAAGACTGTGCAGATGGAATGGGTGAGATTTCATGGTTTATATAGTTAAATTATTTATTGTTACGAGGTAGTTAGTGCAAGTCTTCATTATGAGGCGTGCAATACTAGCATAAAATTAAAAAACTAAGACTGTGCAGTTACAGTATTATGTCCTTCAAAAAAGACTGTGATGTTATGGACACCCGGTGCAAGTTGGATCCGCCACTCTCTAGGAAGTTGGAGCAAAAAAATGTTATATTTTGGTCTTGCAATAGATGACTTATTTGACAATGTGAAATATTGACCTAACATATTTTGACTAATCTTTTTTATTAACTAGACCATTGACCCGTGGAAGAACTAATAAAGCGCTAATACGTATGTAAATAGTTTAGTTGAATGGAAATAATAGTATAATTCAATTCATAATATTAATTTCCACAAACGTTTGTATTTTAACATATTAAAATATTTCCATGACATCGACCCTAGTACCGTAACATAACATATAAATTTAATGGCATAGTTTATTGAAGAAAAGAAAATCTAATGTCCGTCGACATAAAAATAGTACCAATATGCAATAACAACAATACCACAAAACAAAGTCCTACACATTACGGAAAACTTCTCTGATGACAAATCAGTATCTTGTTCGTCCTCATCATTGATCAATATCTTTAAACTATCCCTTGAAGTAACCATCTATATTACGACGTATATTAAATCTAGGGTTAATATAGTAAAATCAAGCGATAGAATTAGGTTAAATCTAGGGATAATATTGCGTTTGGGTTAACATTTAAGAATGAGAGATATTGCGTTCGGGTTAACATTTAGGAATAAGAGATAAACATTTTGATTAAATTAAATCCATGGTTAATATAGTAAAATCAGGCGATAGAATTAGGTTAAATCTAGGGTTAATATTGCGTTCGGGTTAACATTTAAGAATAAGAGATTATGTTATATCTAAGGTTAATATTGTGTTCGGGTTAACATTTAAGAATAAGAGATATTGCGTTCAGGTTAACATTTAGGAATAAGAGATTAACATTTTGATTAAATTAAATCTAGGGTTAATATAGTAAAATCAAGCGATAGAATTAGGTTAAATCTAGGGTTAATATTGCGTTCGGGTTAGCATTTAAGAATAAGAGATATTGCGTTCTGGTTAATATTTAGGAATAAGAGATTAACATTTTGATTAAATTAAATCTAGGGTTAATATAGTAAAATCAAGCGATAGAATTATGTTAAATCTAGGGTTAATATTGTGTTCTGGTTAACATTTAAGAATAAGAGAACATTTAAGAATAAGAGATATTGCGTTCTGGTTAACATTTAGGAATAAGAGATTAACATTTTGATTAAATTAAATCTAGGGTTAATATAGTAAAATCAAGCGATAAAATTAGGTTAAATCTAGGGTTAATATTGTGTTCGGGTTAGCATTTAAGAATAAGAGATATACAAAGATAATTATATTATATAAGAAGTTGTTGGATTCGTCTTGATAAATATTTTTAAAATATTAAATTTTTATAATTTTTTTTAATAAAAAATTAAAGATATTAAAGATAAAATATATGCATTGGTTTGTGTGACAGAGTTAACTGTGTCACTTAATATGAGACGAGAGTATTTAATGAATATGAACCTCATTCTTTTTGAAGAAATATATGAACCTTTGTCAATAATATTAATCGAAGAAAATTAAATTTTGATTATTTGTAAAAATAAGTTGGTACAATTTTAAAATAATAGTCTTTTAAGTTTATACATGGTTTTTTTTAAATGATTAATTATGTTGATTCAAATGATAAAATCATAATAGTAGAAAATAATAATAAATATTGCATTGGTATTATAGGGTGATAATTATTGTGAAACAGAAAAAAAAAAAATTAAAGAGAGAGTAATTATTTTGGGACGGAATGAGTAGTAAATACATATAGTGAAACAAATGAATGCTTATATATAAGTACAGAGTTATTACCGGTGCATACACCTTTAAGAATGTGGCAGCTTATGTGGCATTTTGCTTTAAAAAAATTCTAATCAAACCATTCTCTCTCTCTCTCAAGTCAGACCATCCATCATCTTTTTCCCTCATTCCAACATATTTCCCCTCCCGTAACCATCGTGAAACTCTCTCTCTCTCTCTCTCTCTCTCTCTCTCTTAACTGTTTGTTCGTTCCTCTGTCTCCCCCATTCAAACTGGCGACTAACAAAAGCCTTGCCGGCGAACAAGGAGGTGTGGTGGTGGCAATAGAAGAAGGGATGTCAGATCTCGGTTTTGTGTGTGGTGGTTGTGAGGCGGCGCTGGTGATGGCAAGGCAGTGAAGTTAGAAGACGGAGGAGACGAGAAGGGAGGCCAGAATGAAACAAAGAAGTAGTAGATCTAGAACGGGAGAAACGGAGAGGTGTCGGCGTCGTCGCTGGAAACAGAAGAGATAGAGATCAGAAGTGGTGAGGACGAAGGTTGGATCTTTGGTCGCCGCTGCCATCGCTGGAAACAGAAGAGGGCCGTTGGAGGTTGTGGAGATGGTGGAGGGTTTGAGAGAAGATAAAGAGGACAGAAAAAGTGAGGGTGAAGGAAGAGAGATAGGGTTTATTTTGGACAAAATTACCCCTTATTTTTTACTAATGGACAAAATTGTCCCATGCCACATAAGGGTGTAGAAGAATTTTGCCACATGGGGGTGTCTATGTATCACCACTCATTTTTAACACTTATATAAGACAATTTATATGGTACATCCAATAAATTTGGATGTATTGGTACAACAAGTCGTTAAATTAACAATAAATGAGTTGTTTTTTTTAAGAAAATAATTATTTTCTATCATTGACAACTATAGTAATTAAATTTTATTCACCAAGAGCTTCGACGAAATAAAATTTAATTTTTACGAATTTTTATCACTCATAACAATTAATATTGATTATCTCTTATGACAAAATGTAATATTTTTAATACGATCCTTATAAACAATGAAATGGTTTTTTTTTTATTTCATAAAAATGATCGTTACTTTATAAATTTTGTAAGACAAGAGCATTGACACACTAAAATTTGTGAGGGTACAATAGAAGTTCCCCTTATATAATACCTCATTTTATTAGTATTTATTTATTTTCATATTATCACAAACATATCACCCACACTTGCATAGAACTTGGCTTATTATCTATACTATATATAAAGAAAAATATCCCTTTCAGCACTTTTGAGTTGAATTTTGCATTTTAAAAATACCCTTAATTTTCAATACAAATAACACATGTAACAAATAGATAAAAATAAATTTAAATATTAAAAACAAATGTAACAAACACGATATGAATATATGTATTTTTATATAACAAACTATGATTTTGCTGAGTGAGTTCTTTAAAGTTTCTATAATAAATATTGTTATTCGTGTCATTAATAAAACAACAAACATTTATATTTTTATTTTTAATCAAAATCAAAATTTTATCAAAAAATACCGTTCATAATTTCTAAATGTTAGTGCAATAAAACAAACGGAAAGACGTTAATGCCCGTCTTTTTCGCTAGTATAAATAAATGTTATTGCCATTGTCATGTTCAACGTGAAACTTTCAACCACATTTTAATAAAAAAAAAATGGTAACCATTACTGCCTCTTACACTGTGATTCCAGAACAAGAAACTCCACAAGGTTGTTTATGGCTTTCTGATATAGACCAAGTGGTAAAGCTCCGCCACACACAAACCATTTATATTTACAAATCAAAACAAAACACAGAAAAAGCCATAGAAACCCTAAAGAACTCACTCAGCAAAATCCTAGTTCACTACTATCCTGTAGCTGGTCGTTATTGTTACAAAGAAGATGGTAGAATAGAATTGAATCTCAATGCAAAAGGTGCCATTTTGCTTGAAGCTGAAACCACAAAAACAATTCATGATTATGGTGACTTTTCACCTTCTGACTCCACCATGGAACTTGTTCCAATAATTGATTACAATCAACCCGTGGAAGAAATTCCTTTGTTTGTGGTTCAACTCACAAGATTTCAAAACAAAGATGAAGGTCTTGCAATTGGTGTTGCTTATTCCCACCCTTTATCAGATGGACTAGGAGCCATTAGATTCATCAACTCATGGGCCAAAATAGCAAGAGGAGAAACCCTAGAGGCTAATGAGTTACCCTTTTTGGATAGAACAATACTCAAATTCTCTCACAAACCATTGGAACCATGTTTTGAACACAAGGAGTTGAAGCCACTACCACTCATCCTAGGAAGAACAGACACAAGTGAAGAAAAAAAGAAGAAAACTTCAGCAACATTGTTGAGACTTTCACCGGAACAAGTTGATAAGTTGAAGAAAAAAGCAAATGAAAATGACATTCTTGCAATTAAGAAAAAAGGGTCAAGGCCATTTAGTAGATATGAAGCAATTAGTGCACATATATGGAGATGTGCTTCTGGGGCACGCAAGCTTGAAGAGAATCAAGAAAGTGTTGTTAGATTCAATGCTGATATTAGAACTAGAATGGTTCCTTCTCTTCCTAAAAACTATTTTGGGAATGCTTTGACACAAACAGCAGCAAAAGGGTATGTTGGAGA